>JAVLVB010000407.1:3644543-3703086 GCA_032876305.1 Orestias chungarensis | reverse complement strand
ATTGGAAGTGACAACCTGTGCTTGTTATAACAAGCTAGAAGTTGATGTTTAAGTACGCAAATGTGTGTGCGATAATGTTCTGCATGGTCTGTGGTTTTATTAATGCCGCAAATGCCCCTGCTTCACGACTGCTCGTCAGACCAGAAGCGTTTTCCACTCACGCTCACTAAGAAATGTATTTGCCAATTCTGGTCCCAAAGACTGCTCATCCACAAAGACGGTCGTTCTCATCTTTAAAAAGCTCATTGTTAAAAAAATGTCCATCCAGGGTTTCGATTTTGTTTGACAGAAATGAGGCCATAAGTGGAGTACAGCTTAAAAAGACAAAATTAACCTTAGCATGTTTTCTAAATTAGAGGCATCTGTTTTAAATATAACACACACACATAATATATATATATATATGTGGTTACATTTCTACTTTCTTAGCTTGTATTTCTTCCTTTCAATGATTAATGTAAGGTTTTTTTTTCTTTTTTCTAATGCACATAGTCAAAATGATACATGCTTTATGTTCAAGAATCTGCCTGCGCTCCCACACTTATTTTTTGGTTGAAATATCTTCCTCAAAAAGCTATACCCATTTTGCTGAGTCATCAACTACTCAACCAGAATACTCTACCAGAAAATCGCTGAAAGCTTTTAGCAATGTCTCACTTGCAAAAATGTGAGACTAAAATCAAGATCTCAATATCTTTTCAAATCTGTGTCATGGAAAGTTTCTCTAACATTGGGGGAAAAATTTGGAATGTTTAAGTCATTAGAGTAGAAACAAATTTTTTATTGCCTGTGCCTAACATAAAAAGGGTAATAATAGTATAGAATCTGCAGCACTTCTGTATTTATCCTCTGAAGTGATAAAAAAAAACTGCTTCATAATCAAGACAACAGAAAGCTTCAAGATGAGTAATTCTCATCATATGGAGAATCTTTTTGAGTTTTCAAAGGTTGAAAAATGGCGATGACGTGTTAATGGATGAACATGGACTTAAAAGAAATATGTGAAATAGAAAGAAAGCAAACCTGTGCTGACTGAAAACGGAGTAATATAGATAAAATGTTTTCATTGAATTTGTTTTGTTTTCGAGCTTAGTGTTTCTTGCAGGTAATGAGTGAAGTTGGTTCATAACGAGATATCAGATTTACAAGACACATAACAGCTTTTGTTAGGCAGCCGAGTTTTATTCCTTTAAGTAATATAGTGCAAAAATATTCCATTTCCATTTAAATTTTAAATTTTCTTATCAATTTAAATTTGCGTTTTTACCTGAACTTTTAACTTTGATTAAAAGTCCATCGGTCTATTGGACTAACGGCAAAATTCTGGGTAGATATTTGACAATTCTTCTGCGGAAGAGCCTTAAATTGGTTTCTGTCTTGGGTCGAGCTAGTTTATAACAATAGTTTACTACATTTAAATGGTTTGATGCCCTTCTTGCATCATCCTTTTCTTTTCTTTTTTTGCATAGTTTTGAACATAGTTTTTACAAACATATGTAAATATATAAATTTCTTAGTTATACAGTTTATTTTATGAGCTTCTCCAAGCAAGATTCACAACATGCTTCCTAAGCTGATTTTCAAGACTCAGTGATCCGTGGGGGTGCGGAACAATAATTGATTGGGTCTATGACGACACTGGGAGGAAAAAAAAAAAAAGAAAAAAAAAAAGAGCTGCACTTCAATTTAAATGAGATGTGTATACTGAGTTACAGTTCCTCTGACCTTCTCTAATTTGCCTTTTGCATTAATGATCATGCTGTAGTCATGCACACACCCACTTCAGTGTGACATTGTTTTTTATTTTTTTATTTTTGATGTAGCAAACTCTGTGTGAATTGATGCCACATCATACCACACAGTTAACAAAGTATGTTTATATAATGTTTATAAAGTAACTAGAAGTATTTTTTACCAGTTTCTACTGTACAACCTACTGTATAAAGTACGGAACATTTAATGTTTATTAAAATTGTATGTTAGTTTATAATCAAAGAATCAATCATTAGTAAAATTTACATTTTCAAAATTATATATTAAGTAAATATAAAGTCCTGAAAAAAGCCTATAAAAGTCTTTATTCAGTTTGGATACCAATGTTTTGAACAAAAGCCAATCATATTTATTCTACAAAAATTTTAAGACGAACAAAAATCACAAACATACAGCCAAGTAATCTCTCACCCAATCGAAGAGACTGATTGACCAAGTCATTGTTACTGATTTGAAAACCAGTTGTTTAGAAGAAGTGTCCAACGTAACACCTTAATGACTGATGTCATATATTTAGTCTTTACCATATGAGATATTTTAGAAAAGACCACTTCAGCTCAGTTAGCATATTTGATATATTGTCAAGGTGTCATGACACTTTGTATCACATATATTATATTATATCTCGTTAGTCTCATGTCTGCATAATAAAACATTTTATTTTTTCAGCACTCAAGGTCACATTATGTCAATAAGTATAAAGACTTGATATTGTAAAGAATAATTTCAATGGGACACTTCAGTTGTGATCATGGCCCACAGACCACTTTGAACGTATGAGTTTTGAGTTTGGATTTGAATAGTGGCAAAGAGTCTGTATTACAAAAAGTAACACACAGTAGCTAAGGTTTTCATTTGCATTAGATTAAATTTCATGTTAATAGAAACAATGGCAAAAACATTACCGAGAAATGTTGACCCGCACATTCGAACTCTTTTCCTTAAATTGGCATTATATTGGGATCTAAAGGCTAATTTGTGCTTTATTTTACAAGTAAATACAGTTAAATAATTTACAGTCATTTGATTTAAAGATGGGTGTTTTTAAAAGCTTTATTTTGAATGGAAAAAACATTGTTTTGCTCCATATTTTCAACGGAAGGTTCTTTTTACTAGTTTATTCTTCCCATAGCATCAGTCAGTAGCTTGCATCTGACCTTTTCACAATACCAACTCTAAAATCAGGATGGAGCGACACTTTATAGGTCATTAAACTTTTGACTTGGTTATGTAAAGTTATGGAAAAGTTATATCACATCAAGGCTCTGCTGGGAACCCTGGAGGAATAGTGAGGTGGAGAGTGACTCATTTTTTACTCCTCCTCTCGCTTTCCATGTCAAACCCACTCTTTGGCATAGGCAGAAAATTAAATACCACAAGTTGACTTTTCTTGCACTCTCTAAGCAACATCTTTTTTTTTCTTCTCATTTACAGTAAGAGGGCTTACAAAATATATTTTCCCTCTACAAGTACTCATTGTGTAAATATAAATTCTATTTATTTCAGAGGTTTTTCTTTTGATTGGGATTGTTTCTATTGTGATCACTTCTGTTTGTCCTTTCTACCACACGTTGTTTGAGAATAGGCTGTTACTCATACCCAATAATAAACTGGTTCAGGTTCTTTATTACGGTTTAAACGGTAAGGATTATGACTTCGCTTTCTCCTGACCACTACTAGAGTTAACAGGCTCATCTGGCTCACAGGGGTGCATCTGACCAATGCCAGTTACAGCTAAGTGTTTACTCTACAATAATTTTCAATACCCATAATTCCCTCCTCTCTGCAGATAAGTTTTTTCTCCCGGTGTGCTTTTTTCCCCCCGTTGGTTTATCGCCTCAATTGCCTGTCTTCCTTTCCCCCGGTGAAGTTAAGTATTCATGTTTGTATGAAAAATCTTTAATTGCTTTCCAAATTCAAGGGATGGGAACAAGAAAAAAGTGTTTTTTTTTTATTCTGAGAAATATCAATAGTTTCAAAGAAAGTAAATTAGAAAAGTCAGACTCCATCAGAGGCTGGGGAACCAACTAAATAAAGTATTTTCTTTTACAGCTCGGCTCAATAAATGAGGTATTTCACACTATGCAAGGGACCCCCCCCCCCCGTACAATTACTTCACAACACAAACAGTTAATTTATTTTTCAGTTATTTGTTGGTGTTTAGGTGTTGCCTAAATGTGAAAACTGAGGTATAGTTTAACATGGTAACTGTAGGTTATCATCCTGCTGTTTTGCTGCAATGCCGTAAAAGTTTGAATGCTTTGTCATACTTGAGTTTATATAATGACAAAAGCAGGTCGAGCGGCAAAAGTGTTAGATAAGTGGGGGGCTGCAGAGTGTAGGTTTATGCTACGGTTTTTACCGTTCTCTGGAGTCCAAATCTGTAAAGTGAGATGGATCAAGAGTAAGTATTATTGAATAAAAACCTCTGCTCCAGCACCCCTGCAGGGCTTCCCTGGTGTGTATGTGCGTCCGTGTTCAGGTCAGCTACCAAATGAGTGGTTCTCCAATCCTAGTTTGAAAAAGTGTGCATAATGATGCAGAGTAGTTGAGGTCTATGGAGGTATAATGCCAGCGTTTTACTTCTTCACTTACTCTCTCAAGGACCATTTATTTATCTTTCTCTCCCCCTTTACAGTATGTCCCCTTCTTCTGTTTTATAGTGGCATTATTATCTCACTCCCCCACCCATTACCGCTCAGGATGGAGCAGAATAATAAATTTCCGGATCATGCCGATGCAGCGTTTCTACAGCTCAAGCTCCTTTTGTGGCGTCAACAGAGAGGGTGCAAAGAAACACAGTTTGGCAACAAAAAGTCTGCTGAATACCTGTTCTGTTCAGCTTTGTAATATTTCACAATTTGTTTTGTAAAAAAAAAAAAGAAGGAATTTATGTTGGTTTCAGACACAGCAGCTTCATGGCAGAAGTTTGTGGTTTATACTGTATAAATTAATCAAAAGGATAAAACATTTAGCAATATAAATATATTGGATATATTGATATATATTTTTAATTAATTTTAGGTTTTAGTTTAGTTGGAGTTATTAAAAAAATTAACAAACTTTAAATAAATAAAAATAGAAGCCCGAAAATGTTGCAAAGCTGAAACCCGAAGCCAATATTCCGTTTTTATAGACACCTGAGAAATGGTTTTGATGGTACTTTGGTGTGTACATTAAGATGATGACAGGAGAAGTTTCTTCAGTATCTCAGCCCATTAAGGAGGACTTCTAAAAATAAAATCAACAGGCCAGGAGTACTTTTAAAAAATATATATCAAATGTTAATACAGTTAAATGCTCATTTAGTGACTCTACTCAGAGCACAATACAATTACTGGGACAAGTGTATCTATCAGGAGAAACTCAACGTTAATGACACTCCTATCCCTATTGATGCCCCTTGCAGAAAATACAGTGGCTCAGAGGGTAGAGTATTTGTCTTGCAATCGGCAGGTTGCAGGTTTGCTTTGGTGAATAAATCTTTGGGAGTGCCAATTTGGTTACTATGACTATGACTCCAGTTGGAGTTGTCTGCATGACTACAAATGTTGTAAATTTTGTTGTAAATTGAGACAGAAAAAAAGCAATAAAAAATAACCTGCATTCTTTATTGCTTATGTGTCTTCAGATTTCAGCCTATGGGGGTAATGTGGTGTTCACTGTGTCTTATACAACAAGTCAACAAGAGCAAGTGGCCATCAGAGTCACATCAGAGCCTGACCTAATCATAGAGGTAAGCATGAAAACAACTGAAGTTGTTAAATATTGTGTAACGGTGTGTAAAAGCTGAACTTAATCTCATGTTTTAAATTGTTACAGCAATTTCTAGCAAAAGTAACAGTAAACCAATACAAAGTTGTTGTTTTTTTATGTTTAATGATGCATTTTAATTGTACTTGTAAAAATAAATTGGACATCTCCAGTTTAAGTAGATAATTAATCTTTTTTTTTTTTATGTGGGTCCTTTTGTGACTAAATCAAAATCTGAAGTTTTAATCATAGCAATGACACGCAAAAAGATCCTTCTAAACAGATACTATTATCAACATCTACAGCATGGTGATCAAGCATTAGTACCTAATATACCCCCACCTGAGGGAGGAAAAAGAGGCACTGACATAAAGTGTCATTCTTATCTAATGATTAGTGTTTTTTTTGTTTGGGACACGTACACTTCACCCACTTAACCATTGCACATGCTTATTAATTTGTGTTTTTGGCTTTTTTTTCTTTACCCACTAGATTTAGCTGTGGTTAACATGAAATAAGCATTAGGGAAATAAAATAGGGAAGAAACAGACATGTCCACATTCACAAAGATTTTGCTTTTAATTAATTTTTAATTAATTAATGAGCAGGTTGTCGTATGATTCATGGTAGCAATAAGCAATGCAGCAACACTATCAGTTAACTTGTCTTTCTTATCACTAAACAACATGGCAAGTGTGTGCCAAAAGGAGGAATACCACGCAAAAGAAAACTAAGGTTAAAATGCTTCCAAAATGTTAATGAAGGTAAAATGATTTTGCATAAGTACTAAACATTGTTAATTTTGCTACATAATTTGTCATGAAAAACGGAACAGTAAAACATAAATCATGATTTGATCAAAATGAAGTTTTGACTTTAACTATATGAATATAATATGCAAAAGTATTTTATCTTTCAATCATAATGTATTGTATTGATTTAAATTTAACAGAGTTGTTCAGATACCCTGGTTGCAAGTCGAATTTGTTCAACAGGTTTTAAAAATGTACTCTTCAATACTTAATTATAGAGAGAAATGTGTGGTATATCAAATGCAAAGTTTTAAAAATTAGCCTAAATCACTAATCCTCTGTCTCCAAGCTTGACTAAACATGAATTGATTCTGATTATATGCACCGCTTGGTTTTGGCAGCTTACAATTGAAACCAAAATCTTTTGAAAATTGACCTGTGATGAACTTTAATATCATCCGAGATGGGAAAGGACATAGACACAATCATCTATGAACACATCTCACAAAATACACAAAAAATAAAAATGAACAAAGTGTAAGGAAACTGAAACGATATAATTGATGAAAGCAAGGCGTTACGCGATACTAAATATCAAAGCTGAGGAGAGCCATAAAACTGTAAACATGTTACTTAAAGGCGTGTAATTGTGGATGGAATAGAAGGAGATGAGGATAAATATCGGTCCTGTTGTCAACAGAAAGCCTCTTCAAATGATGACAATACTGAACCGCCTACACACTTTTAGCCAACTTTCCCCCATATTAGCCATCTCACTTTCAGCCCTTTTCAGCCGTTTATATATTTTTGTCCCGCTGTTTGCGCTGCATATTTTTTTTTTCTCCCTTGTTGTCCTTATGTTGGAAACCTGAAAGCTTTAGGATGATTTTCATTTTTCCTCCCCTTAGAGATGCTTTCAAAGGAAGTAGTTAAAACATGCAATGTTATTAAATGGCCAAAATAATACATATATAAATATGAATATTAATTATGTGCTTGACATTTGCTATGCTCAATCAAACTAAGCCCTGGGAGCTGAGCTACCAAACAAGTTACATTGTTTATTTTCATTTTTTTAAACCGAGTATTGCTATCTTTGAATCATTCACTCCTACAGCTGCTCTCTCTGTTCTTAGGACCTTCTCCTCCTTTTTTCCACAAAATAATTTTTATTTAATGTTTTATTGGCCTATTCTCCCTGCTTCCCCATCGGTTGTTGTCACTCTGCAGGTTACTGCATGTTATTGATATATGGTCAACAAGTGATTGTCAGATACGAGATCTTGGCTCAGTTGGTTTGCATTTAGTTTTCACTGAATCTCAATAGCAACTGAAGCTCATTACCTAATGACACATTATTCACCCAGTGCTTTTTGGGCAGCGTTGTTTTACACCAGACAAAGAAAGGTTTCAGTTGTATTGAACTTAACAACAAAATGTATGTGCAACTGTTGCATCTTTTTGTTTTCTTTCCATCAGGGAGGCGGGATGAAGCTTATAGACAACAGGTTCGGCCAGCCAGTATATCCATCGTCAACCAGCCCCAAAAACATAGTTCTCCTTCCCGAGAACTTCCTTATTTCAGAGACGGGACAGACGATCAGTAGGAGAGATTTCATGTTGGTGCTGGCCAACGTGACAAGTTTAATGGTGCGGGCCTCATACAGCACGGAGCCCAGCGCAGTCTACAGGTTGGAAGCATACTATGTTGAGCGCATAGTCACAGTTAGTATATTTCTAAATGCTACATTTCAATTAAATTCATAACTGCTGGTCTAAAGATTTTGGTTCAAGAAAAAGCATATTAGCTTCATCTAGAAAGTTCTTTATTAGCATTATTTATAAACCCTGTTAAACCCTTCCTGTTGCTAAACTGGTGATAAAAATGTATGCCAGAAGAATTTAATAAAATACCCCCTGAAGTATTGCATTACAAAAAAACTGCAATAAATTTGAGTGTTTAGGTAGTTTCTTCTGCTACTCATTGGACTTCTTCTATGAAGACATGATGGAAATTATATTAACTTAAGTTCATCTTATAGGTTGTTAATGTTTCTCATGAATGAAACTCATTGCGGTCACTTTAGCATAAGATAAGGGTCTCCAACTCGTAGTCCTAAAGAGCTCCTGGCCTGCAACTTCGCATTACATTCCTACTCCAACTCATCTGAACCAAATTATTGGCTCTTTCACGATGGCATGCTGAAGAGATAATTCAATCATCTAATTTAATTCACTAGTTGTATAAAACCTGCTAACTGATTGAACAGCCTTAAATTAACTGCCAGGGTAGATGGATTGTGTGTGGGCCAAGAGGTAGACGCTTAATTGTTGGATCTCTTTTTATTCTGTGCAGGCTCCACTCATTCTCAATGCAGGTGGCAAATCCTTTAGCCAGTGGAAAGCAAGCATCGGCTGTGGAAATGTGTGCCTGTCCTCTTGGATATGGAGGATTATCCTGCGAAGTAAACACACAACAAAATAAATTGTGTAGGCACAGCTTGAAGGGAACATAAAATTGCAGATTTGCCTTTGAAATGTTTGTTTCAGATGTGTGCTCCTGGTTTTCGGAGAGTCAATGGAAAACTGTATAATGGTGTGTGTGAACCATGCCACTGTCACCGACACAGCTCACATTGCGACGAGTTCACAGGACGTTGCTTGGTAAGATTATAAAAAAAAAAATATTTTGTATCTGTGTTTATTTAAAATATATAAAATCAAAGGATTAGTTTTGCTGAGTTTGCTTTTTTGATGGACACATGTTTAGTATCTTGGCTGGCAAGTGAAAGCCCGAGGGAAAGTCTTTGATTACTTAATATTTAATACAGGGATATTCGAATAAAATGTTACAGCAGTTATCCCGAAAACTTTGTCCATTGTTAAACAACAACTTGAAAAACATTTGAATAAAACTTTAGGTTGGTAATAAAGTTATATAGAGGCATCATCCTCTCCTACTAAGACCTGCCAGGTTTTAATTTGTATCACCCTCAAGCACAAACTTTACTATATTTTATACCATTTCTTTAAATACAGCCACACAAAATAGAGCATACTTGCTAGCAAAAACCCCTACAAATAAATAGAAATCTGTAAAGCACTGGCCACAGGGAGAACCGGGAGTATCCCTGAAGCGCCGGCCTAATATTGGGCTGCTTTACCGGGGAAGAGACGCAGGCTGTCTCTCCCACGGTGACATTAAAATAAAGATTCAAGTAAGTTATAAAAATAAAAACAAAAACAAAACGCACACACAAAATGTTGGTACAAATATTATTTTAAGGGTAAATATTTTTTTAAAGTTTAATAATACATTTGTGCCAAAATTTGGTGTTTAAAGTTTAAACAGAGACCCCTAAAGGAACTTGAGGCTGCACACATTCAGTCTAAACTGTAAATATGGACCCTATATAGGTTTAGCCTTGAAATTAAGATAAAGACTGGGATGTTAAATTACTAATTTACACGCCACTTTATTATTATTATTATTATTTACTTTTTAAATTAGTTATTTTCCAACAAATGTGATATGATCTTACCATTATCATGTATATGAGTACAAACCCAAATCAGTGAAACAGGTTAAAATATCATACTGTATGAAATACAGTTTATGGAAAAGCTATCTGCATATGTTTGCTATTCAAAGGTGGTGATGTTGGTGACACCAGTCCCACTGGTACTTCAGGAGAAGTAGTGCATTTGGAAGAAGTTACAAAACCATTTCTACAGTAGAGCAACAACACATGAACACTACCAGACGCTAGAATTGACATAAGTGGCTCTCGACTGCAAAAATAGCTTTCTTGGCGTTATAGCATTTTTCTATTAAGTGATTGTGTTGTTAAATATTTCTGTCTGCTGCTGATTTGCTGTTATGTATCCCAGACCAAACAATTTGTGTATTCCAACCTTGGATTTACTGTAGGTTGGGGTTTCTTAGTATTCCCCAACATGATAATGTGCCACTGAGGCAGTTGATTTTTCACATGATTTGACTATGTAAAGCTCTAACTTAGACACTTATTATTGTGTAAAATCCTTATTAACTTAGTACTATTGCCTTAACAGCAGTAAAGTTACTGTATATTGGAATCTCAGAAATTACAGTAGGTCTAATAGGTGGCCTTTTATTTGGAATTTGCTATAAGTGTGTGTGCGCACGTGCCACATGCGTTTTGCTTGTGCCCATGCATTTAGGCGTGGGTGTGAACATGTATGTGTAAGAATATGCATTCGCGGCAAGCCCAGGGTGGCCTGGTTACATGACTGACTCCTGGCCTGAAAAAATGTCCCAGTCCGGCCTTGCTGTAAAGTGTGCATATATTTGCATTCAGTTCACTTGAATAGATGTTGTGTAGAACCAACTACTACACACCACATAGTGCCCTCCCTGCAGCATAAATAAATATTTTTCTCAAGTGACTGGGGCGCCCTTTTGGCCGTAGAATACACTGAAAACTAAATTACTCTGCTGTCTTTATTGCTACTATTCAGTTGTTTCAATTTAAAAAAAGGTGGTTTTAATTGTAATTTCATCTAATTCTTCCACCTTTTCATTCATTTAAATTTTTTTGTAAAAATTTATTTTCTTTTTTCTCCCCACAATAATGGGCAACTTGCTTCAAATCTACCCAAAATAATGTCAAGTCTGTGTAACCATGATATGCTGCGAATGCGAGTTGAGAGTATCAATGTGTTTAGAGGGCACTTTATAAACTGGATTTAATCCAACACTTAACATGAGAAGGATATTATTGAACACTATTTAGGTGTTTTGCGTTTTTTTAAATGGCTATCCAAGCAAGTGTCCAGCATGCAACTTAAATCACAACTCTTAACATCTGCTTTCATTTATATGGGTTTTCTACTAAACCACGCAGTCACCTACAAACTTAATCTGCTTGCACAATACAATTTTTTAAACTATGTGTAAACCTCCATTTAAAAAAAAAAAAAAACTCCTCTGATCTGCCATCTAGTTTCCACTAGAGCAACTGCAAGGGGATGCACTTTCCTTCTGTTTATACACACTTATACATAATACATGTACAACAGACACGTATATGTTTCCCTCTCATGTGGAAATCCACACACTCACTCCCCACTCTTTCCACAGCCTTAGGCTAATTCTGTCAGTTGCCATTCCACCAAATACACACTAAAGCCCACAGTGGTGAACACACATAGGGAGCACACACACACACACAGTTTGACATTCACTTAAGATCACACGTGCACATGTTGCTCTTGTATACACAGTGACAGGCAGTCAAATGCGTCCACGCACACCTTCACTGACACCAGTGATTTGTCGCTCCTGCTGAATGAATGACGGACTGATGGCTCATAGTTTTACACAGTGTGCTTGTGTCAGGGAGTAGTTTCGGCTGTGCGAGTTCATTTAATATCTGAAACGAACGGCTTAGGGCAGTGTTTTTCAGCCAGTGTGAGTATTTTTGAAGTGGACATGTTAAGTGCAATTTGAAATAAGAGATATAAAAAATGATAAAAAAATAAATGTTTATTTGATTCATATTAGAGACACTTTGATAAGAATTACTATAAATTTAGTATATGCGACTATAGAGTATAATTTGTTTAAATTTTTGGTTGGGGGTGTGCCGCGTAATTCTTTCAATGAAAACAATGTACCTTGGCTCAAAAAAGGTTGAAAAACACTGGCTTAGAAGATGTAAAAAAAATTTTTTTTAAAGGAACATATTGCCACACATAGTCCTTGAAACTGTGAGGGTCATTTCTAAAAAACTGATTTCTGAAAAGAAATATTTTTACCAGGTTAACTGGTAAAATAACTTGGAAGAAAAAAAATCAATTAAGCTACTGTCAAACCTTTTCTTCTTTTCTCTTTTCAAACCAGTAAACTTTTCAATGATTTATTTGTTGGTCGAGGAACTGCCTTAAGGCAATGTGGTCAAAACAAGGTCGATGCTGTGTGCAGTGATGTTTTGCAAGGAAGGCTGATGCATCACTGGTACAGCTTGTTTTTTTCAGATTGTGTGGTCAAATTAGTCTTTACTCAACATCTCTGAGCAACTTGGTATCCATTTTTTTGAAAGAATGTCGAGTTAAAAGAGCAATTTTTTTTTTGTAGTTTGGGAGCTGTGAATCTAGTGAATAGCGGTTCTAAAACTATTCTCCTATTGGCCAAATGTGATTCTTTAGTAAAAAAAAGGCACTACCCTTTACCTACACTACAAAATAATGCAATACATTGTGTGTCAGTCAAATTAAATACCAGTAGAACACACAATAGTTTTAGTTGTAAGATAAGCAAATGTAAAACATTTCGATAGGTGTAAATGTTTTTTCTAGGCATGCTATATAAGAACTTTTCAACAACAGTTAATTTGTACTCTTAAAAAATACCTGCCTTTTGATTTTAATGAGGAAGTGAAGTGTTAGTCTATCATACATCTTCAACCTACAAAACAACAACTTATTTTTTCTTAGTATAGTGTTTTTTAGATATCATTGTTTGGAATCAGTCTTCTTTAAGGATATTGTGTATGCTTTGTTCATTGTTATGCATTGCACTTTAACACAATCTTTGTCAGACAAAATAATTATTAATTTCTCTTGTGTGGTAAATTTTACAATGCTGTCTATAAACTACTAGCTAAGAATATTTTTATTTATTTTTTTATCCTTTGAATATGTAATCGGTACATTAAAACAAAAATTTCACCAACTTTTACTGCCTAGTTATTTTAGCACTAAAACAAAGAATAATAAGTTGACATTTTGCAAGAACATTTCACTTAACTTTAAAAATGTGCCATTTTTCCTTCAGGATTGCACCCACCACACTAGTGGGCATCATTGTGACACCTGCCAACCTGGTTACTATGGCAATGCCACCCATGGGACACACCAGGACTGTCAGCCTTGCGCTTGCCCACTTTCTCTTCCCAGCAACAAGTAGGTAGCACTCTGGTTGAATACTGCTGTGAGAGATAAATGTTACCGGCCTGTTGGTGCCTCTTTACGTGCTTCTCTCTTTTTAAAAACGTTCTTTCCATAATCTCCAATTACAACATGAAATGTCCCCATCTTAGGTATGGATATAATTGTATTGACATTATATTAGAAATTTCATCACCGCAGGTGTAGAGGAACAGTGTATGACAAGAAGCATCATCGCTGTGAGATTAAATGTCATTATCATTAGAATCATCAGAAGGCAACCAGAAAATGAATATTAAAAAAAAAAAGAAAAAAAAGACTCAAGACTTCCTGGAAAAAAAAGCTACGATTTTCACTGAAAAGCCAGAGACTTACAGTAAATGACAGTGGTTTGGATTGTGTCAGCAAGTGTCTATTCTGACAACTTTAAAAACAGACGTAAAAATGTTCGCGTATAATCAACAGAAAACTGCAGACTTTTCTTACACGATTACAAGCCCTAACTTTTAGATGAAACAAGGTTTTGTACTGAAAGCAGCTTTTGTGGATGCAAGCATTTTTTTGGTTTAGCAATTAAAATGAAGGAATTTTAACTTGATTTGAAAATTACTAATAAACAGTAAGAATTTGACCTCTACATTTATGTGTTTTTTCAGATATTTCTCAGTATTATGGTCTTGTGTTTCATGCAGATGCTTCAAATGATTGAAATGCTTTTCTGTTGGGCAATTATGCGGGAAAATGTCATGTTTTTCTTCCAGACGTCTACATTTATGTTTAGGCTTGTGGCTCTTAAAAAAGTCTTTGGTGTATTCTTTCACTGAGCCTGCTGCACTTTGCCTAATACATATTTTTTTTTTTTGGCTCTAATTTAGCGCACACACCCGTGTTTATCTTATTGATAAACGATGTGTAAATACACCGTTGTTCAACACAGTCATTGGTACCTTTGAAGGATCAAACCATTTTGGATTTGGAGCATCCAGTTTATTTTTTTAAAATTGCAGATTTTAACCATGGAGCTTTTCTAATTTATAACCTGGTAAATTGCATCTTTGCAAAACTAGTTTCTAAGTAACTGTATTCGATTTTCCGATGGAAATTGACACCAATTGGTCTTTTTAACAAACCAAAAGTCCATCTAAGTCAAAATATATTAATTGTGCTTGTAAAGCACCAGCATTACCGCCTACCAGTCGGACAAAAGCTAAACTTTAAAAAAAAAGTTACAGTACCAAATTTAAAATGTTCGGGTGTAAACACAATAAGAAGATGTCTCTTTCAGATGTCAGTGATATATACGCGCACACACAAACACACATTCCCACAGCAAAACATTGTTAGCAGCAGCTGAGAATGTAATGCCGTCATGACGTCCCGCTTCCACAGTGCTAAAGAAAGACACAACTGACTGTTTGTCTTTTATGCCTCCCCCAACATTTGCAGTTATAGCATGAGGTGCTATGTCTTTCAGTCCCTTAAACGTATCCATACAGCCTCTTATTTTTGCTTTGTCCTGTTGCCCAAAAAAGGTGGCTATTTTTTTTCCCATTTAGTAATAAACTTTTAGGTTTTAATGAGCATATGATTGAGTAATATTACATGGGTGTTGCTGTCGTGTCAGGGGACTCCATTCTGCATCAAATTAATTTCCTTTAGTCCTTATGTTTGATTTGTTTTATGTACACTTTAGTTTTCCCAACAACATAGAATGGGTGTAAGGCTTGTGTTATTGAACAAAGTTAATTGCCAATTATACATTTTCGCTTCCTGTTTAAAAGATCCACATTTGATAGAGGGTTAGTGTCTGGCAGTAATCTAGAAATTTAGGCCCTGCAAATGTTGGATATTTGTTAACTTAAACCTTTGATCTTATAAAATAACAAGGTTTTCCAAAGAAATTCCCTACCTTTTGGAAACAATGTAGTTGGGGATGGATTTTTTTTATTTAATTTTTTTTCAGGAAAACTTGCGTAAAGGGTCGTGAAATATTAGGAATGGTGCTCACAGTGCCATAGTTGATAGCATTGTTACCTTGCAGCAATGGGCTTGTGTCCAAATTTTAACCTAGTGTCTGTCTGCATGAGGTTTGTATGTTTCCACTATGTATGGGTTCCCTCTGGGTATTTAAACTTCCTCCCACATTCCAAAAGTAGGCTGTCCCTAAATTACCCTTGGGTCTTTTAGTGGATGATTGTCTGTCCTATGTGGCTCTGTTGCCATGGACTGGCAACCAATCGGTGTGTAGCTGACCTTTCACCTTGTGAACACTAGGGCTGGGCAACAGCCCCCTTGACTCAGTAAGCATTAGTGGGTATCGAGAAGAGATGTATAGAATCATATTTGGGAATACACTTCATTGTAAAAGGTGGTCACACAAACACATAGAATATAATTTTGCCTAAACTGTCAGATAGTAATAATTTTTCAAAAGATGATAACATAATTTGTTGAGGCAACAACAAATGAGTCCAAACAGGAAATTTACAATACCAACAATGGTTTTATTAACCGAAGAAGCCAAAAAATGATAGAAAACATAAAATAGGAAAACACAAATAAAAAGATACATTCTTAACTTAAACTATACCTTAGGGAATGTAGTCATCTATATAAAGAATCAGATATTATATAAATAATTGGCTTCATTGGCTTACAGTATTGTTTATGCAAGTGCATTTGCCAAGACAGCTTATGTGAGAGAAGCTCATAATGAACCAGTCCATCGTCTAGTGAGTCAGTCTGGAGCCTGGAAGCCAAGCCAGTTGAACTATCTTTAGTTTATGGAAGTGGGAGGGTGACGGAACAGGGGGCAAACAACTATCATGTTACTTTATTTCCTGTTGGTTCATTTTAGTGTGAGGATTTTCGCTTTTTTAAAAAGGGGTGCGTTAGATGTAGATGTGCTTGCTCTGGTGTTTGTAGGGGTTAAATGTATGATATGTATTAGTGCGTAAAGAAATTACCTAAAAGTGAAAGCGGGGACACGAGTTTTCAAGAAAGGTGTTAAGGAATGGCTTTAATTTACCAGTGTATTTTCCTCCTCCTTTTCTTTCACCTACCTCTTCCCGCCTTTGGACAACGCTTTCGACTTCAACAACATTTACGCCACCGTGGAAAACACAACAGCTTCAGTCCCACATGTCACCTTGGTGAAACCGGAGAGCTGCTGTGTGATCGGTGTCAGCCTGGTTATACAGGTCCAAGATGTGACAGGTAAAAACATCTTATACTCAAACAATGTCATTGTTGAAATGATTAGATGTACTTTTAACATCCTGCCATAAACATGTTCAATGGATCAATCAGGTAGCAATTATCTTTTAAGATCTAATTAAATTCTCTTACAACAAAATGTAAGCTATTAGTTGACTTGTCTTAAGAAGGATCCATTTGAGTAGGAATTGAATCTCTTAGTCAGGTGCTACCAAATAAAATAAAATAAAAAATGGAATGTGGTGCCCCTTAACTGTATTCCGGTCTCATTGTTCATCCTGCTGTCTATCCATTGCAGATTTCATTACTCTAGTTGACTGACATGTTTGTATCATTAGCTGGTTTCTTTTTAAGCAGCTCAGCTCAACACTAACAAGAAGTCTTTCTCAACGGATGGCCTTTTTGTTCAAACTTAAGGCTGTACTGTCATGTAATGATGGAATCTGTGTTTATGTTTTCTTCACCACCCAGGCTAACTAAAATGAAGAACACTTGTGTGACAAACAGGAATTCAGATAAATGACTCTGATTAGTTTGTTTTTACATATCTGTGATGAGATGCGACAAATGTAGCAACCATATCTTTCCCAAATTGAAAACTTGCTAATTTAGCATTTTCTATGTTAAATAATCTAGAGGTTTTTTTTCCCCCTGCAAAGATAATTATCCTGGTCCGTTATACCTCTGTCCAGGATCAGATATAAGTATGAAGCAGCTTTTAGAAGCCCAGGTAATTACTTTGAAAACAAGAGGAGAGATTTGTTAATGCATCAGTTTTAAAATTGAGAATCTGTAATGAAATTTGACTGTGCTTTTTGATTGCTTTGAAAAATATTCCCTCGCCAGCCTTTCACTCAACTTCTCATAAATCTGGATCCTATCTATATGCAACAAAAACTACAAGTGCAGCACTTAACTACTGTATGCATGTGATGGATCCATCTCTCTGAAATATCCCAAATCTGTCTAAATTGGTGTTAAGGAGGACTTCTGCTTTCATGAGTTAACCCGTGTCCTCAACATTCAGATTAGAAAGCATGATTATAGACCAGGTGTGCGATAGGCTGGCCGCAATAAAAGACCACCTTTGAAATTTGCAGTTTTGCTCTATTGTGGGGGTATTGGGAGGCGCTTAAAAAACAATGTCTTATGGGACCACCATTTTACTTGCTGGAACTGATTCTGAGGATTCTTGATGTTGCCATCATGTGCTAGTGTCTAGTAGCTTTGGTTGTGAGGCTGGATGTCCTGCTAAATCCTCTGAAATGTATTTGGAGATAGCTTATGGTGGAAAAATAAGCATTCAGTTCATAGGAAACTGCTTTGGTGGACGTTCCTTTAGTCTGCATACACATTGCACACACCCTCACAACCTGGGACCTTGGTGCTGTTTGATTAAAACAGCATTATTCCAGAGTGGACCTTTAGTTTTGAACAAGAGTGTTAAAATTTTGCAGTCTAATCAGCATCTAGACATACCACCGCTCACATGTGTGACATATCTAATCTAGGTTTGCATCGTAAATTTCAAGTGGGATTTTCAATCCAACTGCTAATTAATTTTCCAGTTTGTTTGGTTCAGCATCCAAAGCTGCAAGCGATGCCACTATTAGCAGTAGTTTTCAAAAAAATTTATCTTTGCACAAATATTTGGTTGCAGTTCATCGTTTCTAAACCATGAGCACATGTTTTCCTTTTAAACTTGAAAAAGGGCAAGAGTAACTAGTTGGGAGGTGCATCTTATCAATGTATTTTACACAGCCAGAGAAAACTGATCAGTCTGGCACTTTATCTGGCTTCTTATGTAAAGATTTTAAACCAGTGAGATGATATGATTGGAAAGTTTCTGGGGGGTTTTATTAGTAAAACCTTTGCACAAAGGTTGGCACATGAAGGATTATTGTCACAATAGACAGTTTTGACATCTCTAAGAACTGTTGTACTTCCAGTTTTAAATATTTTGGTGATGCTTAACATTATCTTTAAAATAAAAACAACAACCTTGCACCAGCTTTTCAAAAGCTACCAAATCTGAAATTGGCATCTATTGTAATAACTGTAAATTGCCTGCTTGACAAATTAAATGAGTCCAAAGTGCTTTACACTACCATCAGTCATTCACACACTGATGATGATAAGCTGCATTGCAGCCACGACTGCCCTTGGGCAGACTAACAGAAGCAAGCCCTCTGATTTCCACTCGCAGGCAAGACAATTAGGTGTTATGTGTAAGAAGACAATGACTAAGACAAATGGAGAGGGGATTCAAATCATCCACCCACTGTTTACAGAAGAAATCTTTACCCTCTGAGCAATTTTTAGCCCTTTTTTTTTTCTGTAAAAAATAAACTCTAAACTCCCGTCTTGATTGTTTTTCTTGTTGTTTTTATGTTGGGGGGGGGGGGCCCATGACATTTACATCCTATGGTCAAACACCCCCATTAAAAAATATATTTTTAGCAACTAAATGCCATGCAGCTGACCTTCTTTTTAAAATAACATTGCTGTATATAGTTTCTGCAGTCTTTGCTTTCCTTTGTATTGGCTTCCTAATTCAAAGGAATGTACACATGCTGTCTACCATTAGTCAGGGATTAGATTTCAATACTTTAGTTTCAAGGCTTTATTAATCATTGTCTACTTATTCAGCTGGACATTTTTGCAGATTACTGGCAGAATGAATCTCCAACACTGTGAACGTTGAGCCTGAAGTCTGTCCCTGAAAAAACTGCAGCTGGAAATATCCAGGCTGTTTATATTAGGTGCTGCATGGTATGCGTTCTTCGCCTCTCCATGCTGTCCGGTGCAGAATCTCTCTCTCCATCTTTTATTCTTTTTATAAACCTCATTTGTTTCTCAGTTGCACTCTGACTCACTCCGATGTTACACCTGCCAAAATATTACTTTTCAGCCTATACCCAGTATGGAGCATTGACATAATGCCCACTTATTTCATGCCTCCTTAATAACAACTTTGTCTTTATAGATATATATACAATCTATAAGAACTGTTAAATGAAATACTGTTATTTAACTAATAGCAGTATAAAGAGGTGATCAGCAGTTGTTTTTGTTCTAATGGCCTGATTAATACCTTCCACCTGCTCGTTTACTTCATTATATGTGCTGTTTTTGTTATTCTTTATGGTAATTGATTGAAATGTGGCAATTTGTATTATGGGCTGTAACAAAATGGCCCCTCTATTCATCCCATGCTAATAGAGTATCCACTCACTGCTAAGTGGTTCTGCTTTTCAATTTTCCGTAAATAAACATTCATTTAAAATCCAGCTGAAAAGCCCCTGCAAGCCCAAATATTGTAGGCAAAAACAATCTGAGGGTCATAGGCTGTTTTTTAGGGTCTGTCAAGAATCTAAATGAACATGAGGTATTTTAATTCATACAAAGTAATTTGTTCAGATCCAGTGCCAAGTAGCTGCTGATAATAAAGCTACTTTTAAAAAACATATTCTGATTGTATTGCATATAATATTTACCTGGAAGCTTTAAAATTGTGATTGATAAACTGTCTGGACTTAGGTGTAAATGTAGCTTTGTTATCACAGAAGCATCATCTCTCCCAGTTTATGTGTAATAGGTATGAAATAGTTCAGTACACTAAAGAAGAAGCTGATCACAAAAATTTTGAATCGTAGTCACAGAAAGTGATTTTGGGCTACAGTAATCGCCCCTTACAAATCCTTTGTTTGCCCTAAAAACGTCTAATTGATATAATTCAGTTAAGAAAGGAGCTAAATTTAGGGATTTATACTAGAAATAAGGTTCTAAACGTATCCCTACACCTAGACTAATGGCCTTTCCTCCGCTTCTTCAAAAAATTTGATTGATTCCAGTAGCTTGGCACTTGATTGGGAAAATGTACTTCTGACACATCACACACTAAACACTCACCTGTACACATTCTGTGTACACACACACACACACACACACACGCGCACACACACTAATAAAGCAGTTCTATTGAGTACCAAGGATGGTCAGTGGTAATAACGGTTTGCTGCTCTTGACTCTTTCCCTCTCTGTTCTTTCTTTTCCCTCCTCTCTAAATTCAATTCTCCTTTCAAAGTGAAGACCTTTCCACCCTCTCCATCTCACTTGGCTTCCTCTCGCCTCTCCTTTGGCTGAGTTTTTCTCTCCTTCTCCCTCTTCTTTCATCTCTATTCCCCATTTTCAACATGTAGAGCTTTATTTCAGCAAAGGCTCTTTATTTGGTGTTAGTGGCTCTTGTCCCTGTGCGAGACTCTCAGGTTAATATGTTTTCCCACATCTGAAGATCTTTCGATTATTATTCTTTTCAAGGGCCTGAAGAAGCAAAAATATATATATATATATTTTAGAAAATTAAAAAAACACATCGGAATGATTTAACGGTAAACACCTTTTTAACCTTTCTTTAGATCTAAAGTCCAAACTTTCTATTAAAAATGTTTTTAGGGCTTTTTCTTTATTAGCCAGTTGGGTCCAGAGAAAATTGTTTTTCAAAAGGTAAAGAATCTGAATTAGATTAGAATTTTACATTTAACTTGATGCATAAGGTGCCCTGCTTGTTTTAGATGTGTTCCTGTTTATTCAAAAAGCTGGAATAGACAACAGGTACCTTTGGCGATTAGCAAGACACTCAATAAATTAGTGGTTCTGCAGATGGTGGTTTTCTAATTTATAAACTTGTATCTTGCATCTTTGAAAAACTAGTTTCTAAGTAACTGTATTCAATTTTCCAATGGAAATTGACAGCAGTAGTTCTTTTTAACAAACAAAAAGTCCATCTAGGTCAAAATATATTAATTATGCTTGTAAAGGTGACACAGACCTGAATCCAATGGAGCACATCTGGGACATCATGTCTTCCTCCATCCCCCAACATCACAGTGCATGACAGACTGTCCAGGAGTTCCCGGAGACTTTAGTCCAGGTCTGGGAGGAGATCCCTGAGGAGACACTCGCCGTCTCATCAGGAGAATTCCCAGGCGTTGTATAGAGGTCGTACAGGCATGTGGAGGCCACACACAATACTGACCCTCATTTTGAGTTGTTTAAAGGACATTACATCAAAGTTGGATCAGCCTGTAGTGTGTTTTTCCACTTAAATTTTGTGTGTGACTCCAAATCCATGCCTCCATTGGGGAATACATTAGATTTCCATGAATTATTTTTGTGTGATTTTCCTGTCAGCACATTCAACTTTGTAAAGAACAAAGTATTCAATGAGAATATATCATTCAGTCAGATGTAGGATGTTATCTGAGTGCTCCCTTTATTTTTTTGAGCAGTGTTATGTGCATTGTATTCTTATGAAAGGCTCTTTAAGATGACTTCATCTCACATGCATATTTTGACTAGATATTTTGGGGGGAGAAAGTTAAAAATGTATTTAAATATTTGAAGTTGTACATATTAAGAGTCTAAATTTGAGATCGGTCACAATTTGGTTATAGCAGACAAAAACGGTACTTACTAGCTTGAGGGTTGCATCACTCAGTTTATCTAATCAAAAATGTATAAAAACTCATGCTCCAGTCAAACTTATTTATCGATTTAATGTTTTTTTATTGCTGATGGTACTGAAGACCATTCTCTCCCTTTTCTGATGCTGCGTAGATGTTCCAATGGTTACTATGGTCAGCCGTTTGCACCTGGGGGATCCTGTCAACCCTGCAGTTGCAATGACAACCTGGACTTATCCATACCCGGTAGCTGCGATTCGATCACAGGCCAGTGTTTGAAGTGTCGCCATGGTTACAACGGCGTGACTTGTGACACATGCGCTGAAGGTTATTATGGGGATGCCATCACATTGAAAAACTGCCAGCGTAAGTGTTTTACAACATATTGATGCTATCCAGGAATTTTATTTTAGCGCATTGTTTAGGTGCTCATCTCACATTTACAGATACTGCAAAGACTTTGGGCATAGATTTCCAATTATTATATATGTGTGTTTCTTGTTAATATGTCTAGTAAATAGATGAATGATCAATCCAGATCTGTGGGATGAATCCCACAGCTGGTGTGATAACTAATATTAGTGTATTTATATTTGACGATCCTTTAAGTTAGGACTTCTTCTTACAACTGGTAACATTTTTGAATATTTTACCTGTACTCCCAGTTATAATGATCACTTCATATAAGAAAAGTTTGGGAATTTGCAGGGTTTCCCTTGCAGTCTAACAGTTTGGTTACTCAGAGAATTTGCTTTTAGTTTCTTTTAACTTTATTTATGGATTCTCCACAAAACCTCTAATGCTTGGGGAATATATGCATTTGCTAAATAATAAGTGCAATAATGACCAATTAACAGGATTAGTTTATGTCTCAGTAATCTATGGAAAAACTCCATCTGAATCAACATTTCTCTCACCCATTTAGTGTCAAAAGAAAAGGAGATTGCCCTTTAACCACTGTATCAATTCCAAGAGATCAAACACCAGCACACTGACACTAAATGAGTAAATTTAATATACAGCAGTTTTATTAGAGACTGTAAACCAATCCTGTAGTCAGAAAAATACTCGTCAGGTCTTGGAGAAAATATAATTATCTTCACACTTTTTTGTGTGTATACGTGTTTAATAGAGCGTCCCTGCAGTGTAGCGTTTCTATCTCAGCAGGGGTGTTGCTCCGAGGAACACTTTGTCCTTAAGAATCATTTCTGAAATTATTCAAATGATATCTTTAATAGTCTCACTAAAAAATTTAGTAGTTGGTACACCAACTGGAGTGTGGATGTGAGTGTATGTCAAGTAGCAGCTGTGCCGGTAGGAGGTGTGATGTCGGTGCGGCCCACTCACTGCCAGCTGTGCTCAAAGGTGAGAATAAGAAAATATACCTTCGAGAAAAATGAAAAAAAGATGGGACAGAAACTTAAATAGAGAAGGCAAGAAAAGAACCCCCCCCCCCCAAAAAAAAAAAGGAAAGTAAGACTTGTTTATTGTTTATTAAAACTTGCTTCATTTACAAAACCTGAAGCAAAGGTAGATTGGCAGAAAGTTTGCACTTACAAATAGATAAGCAGACTGATAAACAGGCAGAAAAGTATGTCACACAGAAAAGCTGTTGGACAGCCTGACAAAGGATATTAATGTGCATTTGATAGTTCATTGTTCTGTGGTTGTTTCCCCTCTCCACCCACCTAAATGGGTATTGATCAATCAGCCTGATCTATTGCTCTCCTGCAGTGCTGATCAGCGGCTTGCGTGTTTGAGATGGAGGGTTGTTATTGATCCATTACAAATGACAGAAGACCACCAAGAATTATTAAAAGACAAGAACTCTCTCTTAATCTGCCTCTCTACCCATCACTCCAAGTCTTAATGAATTTTATTGAGCGGAGGAGAACAGTTCAGGCTGAGTCCATTTGTGCACCATTAGAATGAAAAAAATCCTTTTTAAGCTTTTCATTCTTTGTACATCAGAGCTGTTGCTGTTGGTCATTTTTGCGTATTGTAATTTGAACAGATAATGGTTTAGCTTAAATCATTTTGACAAGAGTAAAAAATAACGTCTGTTTTGGAGCAAATCTAACCCCCAGGCAATGTTTTATCTAAGTGTTTCACAAAAGTAAGTGAAAATTGTTGGAAATGGCTCCATTACACATTTTCCCATTCAGTAGAATTAAGTGGATCTGTAGTAGTTCAATAATTTCCAAATGGTTCCTATACTTCTAAAAATTTTGAAAATGTTGTTTTTAGCATTTCATAATAATGGTGGAAGTTTTTTTTTTTTTTTTTCGATTATCAAATGAAGACTTTTAGACATTTAGAAAGAAAAATATTACTCTCAACAGCAAATAAGAAACCTTAAAACAATAATGCATAACTGACTAATTTTAATTAGACACCAAACTAATATTTAATAAAAGTTACTTGAAAGTCTACACGCAAAAAAATGTAAATACAAAGCTCAGTTGCCACAAATGATTATTATATTCCAGCGCATCACATATTTTTACTAACCTGTCAAAAATTCTACCATATAAATTTCCCAGCTTGCACGCATCTATATGCTGCATGCCTGTGTCACTGCAACAGAACTGACGCAATCACAACTCAAATCTCCAATGACCCAATGATTATCATCGCAAATATACTTATAATTTACAGTTGGTCCAATGTGTGATTGGTTTAGCTATTAGTGAGTTGATGTATAATTATGAACGTAAATATTTAAAGAAGATGCTAATATCATATCAGAGAGTACGTACAGGACAGTCAATCCAGATCTGTGATGCCAATAACTAAGCATTATTCACAATAGGGGAGCATTAAAGCAACCCCACACTTACAAGATATAGTGTGACTTACCTAGTCTTTTTTGACAAAATAGTTCTTATTACCTCACATTAAGACCCACTTAGCAAGTTTTTCATAACCTTAGAATTTACATTTATGTAGAAAATATTTTGAACCGGGTTAAGAGGGGAGCAGTGACACAATTGCATCCAAGCTGGAAGTCGTTGTGCACGTCAAGGAGACCTAAAGACCAATTAAATAGTGACAGCATTAAAGATAACTGGTAATTGGTTGAAACAAATAAGTTTGACAACTGAAGAGAATTTTATGCAGCACTATTTTTGATACCTGAGGTTGCTTTATTCACTCTGTAATTTTACAACGTTTAAATCCCAGCTGATGAGAAATCACACCTACATACGCCAATCAACCCCTCAGATACACAATTAAAAGCTCCAGCATCAAAGCTCCCATCTGCTGCATAAGCCATTAAAAGCACAGATGAGTACACACAACCACACAAAAGAACACCATGTATACACTTTGTAATAAAATTAGTGCCACACACCATATCACACAGCAAGGACACACATGGGTACTAGTCTGTTTTGCCTCCTGCTGTTGCTTCATCTTAAATGAAGAGCAGGCAGAAGGACAAATGTGATTTGTAAGTTGGGAAAGAAAGAAGTTTCCTTGCCACAGATGGCTACACAACACCTACTCTGACACCCATAAGATATACAAATGCAGTCCTGCACAAGGGCACACATGCCCTCCCACACATACGCCTATTCAACACTATATACTTGCGTTCGGACATGCAGAAACACAAACATATGCAAAAAAAATGTAGGTATAAGCTTGTTTGTGTCTCTTACAGTCTCACAAACCCTTAACGCCACCTTTTAGGCACCATCTGGACTCTGTGCTTTGAGATGCTACAGTAAAATGCAGCTTTCGCTCGCTATACACTTTTTTCAGTGTTTGCCCCTCAAGATTTTTTTAGCTTAAACATTTTGTTCTGTTATTCTGTTATAAACCATCTGGCAGATTAACAAAGAATATGTGTTTATTGCGCATCTGCCTTGCATGCTGCATATTTCACAACAAATGAGCCCTAATTGCCAAGGATTTTTCTGCAAAACCTTGCATGTCTCTATTGGTTTGAGACTGTTCCGTATCAAATTAGTGTTATTTTAAAAAATGGATTACAGAAATGGATGGTTCAAGACATTAAGGAATCAATTTAAGATAGTAATTTATTATATATGTGTTAATGCATATAATATTTAGACAAGTAACTGCCAAAAAGGTCAAAAACACTTCCTAAGAGATTTTGGAATCTGAATAAAGCTTAATGGACTATATACACAATTTATCATACTAATAAAATGAACCTCAATATATTCCTTACTGTTAATGGTTAAAAACCAAAGAACTGTTTTTGCTCCTTTTATTGAAATCACACAAGTGTGGTTTAAAAGTTACCGAAATTGCTTAACAATGTTACTTAACCCAGTGTACACTGATGTAAAACAAATTACTTTAGAATGCTGGTAACGATTTTAACTGGTTATAGGTCGATTATGTTGAACACAGCTTTAATTGGGATACTCAACCTAATTCCATGGAAAGTCGTAAGGTTCTTGTCTAGCAAACTTTAAAGAGTATCAATCCAGAAACATTGTCGTTATACATTTGTATTTTTTTTTTCTTTTAAAGCCTGCCAGTGTCACACCAATGGTTCAATATCAGAAGTTTGCAACAAGGAGAATGGTCAGTGCCAGTGCCAAGAAAATGTGATTGGACGACAGTGCGACAAGTGCATGGTGAGCATCGCTGTTCTTTAGAGTTGCTGATATAACCACGATATCCTAGAGATATAATGATTTCACAAAATTTTAATATGAACCAACTTTTTACGTCAACAGCCATGAACAAAAGCGATTGTGTTCATGAACACATGATTGCAGGTTTTTTCCCCCCCCTGTATTTACTGCTGTAGGGTGCTGTGGAGATTGTGCTGTTTTTAATATTTCTATCTAGTTTTCTCCTGATGTTCACTAATTTTTCACAAATCCATTGCCCACCTCGCATCAATCAATCTGGATTACGACTGGTCCAGCCTAACAGCTGGTGGGATGCTGAGCTTCAGGAGTGTATGCCCTGTCGCTGCAGTCCTTATGGCTCCATCTCTCAGCGCTGTGATGCTGAGGGCCTCTGCAACTGCCACCCCGGCTTCATGGGGCGACGCTGTAACCTCCGTCGCCTCGGTCACGAAAGACGAGAGACGCGCCGTCCCGTTATGCGCGTTCCCCTGGAAGCTGTGCAGCAGAGGTGGGGGGGGTCCTCACGCACAACAGGGGGTTGTCCCAGGGGAGCGTACAGACCTCAGGCAGGGGTAACACACCCTGCATGTGGATGCCAGTGGTTGCGTTTCAAGCAGCATGGGTGTTTTGTTTTTTAACTTGTGTGGAAAAGATGAGATTTGTATACTTTTTTTGTTTTTTTATTTGCAGTAAAAGCAATGTCAACCAATCCTCGTTATGTTAAAAGCTTTATTAAGGAAGCATTGATTTGCATTTACTTTGTACCAATAGGTGTGTCGGTAATAAAGCATGTATTTTATTTTATTTTTTTTGCTTTTTGCTGTGCACCATGTCTTGTCAATAAGTGTTTTAGGTGGAAGGGAAAAAATAAAAGTGGCAGTATTGTCTTTATTGTCACACTGATACAGGATAGAAACATGTATGACATTTCAGTATGGATCTATAGATTCTTAGATTAATAGTTTAACACTCACATGCACAGAAGTTACAGCGAACAGACATGACAAAGCCAGTTTGCAATTAAATCCACATGGGCCAAATTTAAGGCTTTATGAAGCCACTTTTATTATCTTCAAATCTGTTTCTTGCTATCGGGAAGCTAGGCCCTACACCCCAAAGGAGGACCCCAAAGCAGCATGTTCTGAATCATCTCTGTAAAATATGTCATGGTTTATTTGTAGGTGTCTCATAAATGTTTTAAACTTTTTAAATGTTTTAAAACTAAGTATATATTACAGATAGATATAGATAGATAGATATTACAGGAATAACTGACCGGTACGCATAAATTCCTTTTTTCACAATTCCTGTGAAAAAGTTAACCAGACAAATGGCATTAGTAAGAAGTGTAGTATAAAAAATAAAAAAAACGATGGAAAAACACTCAAAAGGATAAAGGTTATGCATTTGTTTGTGATTTAGGCTGGGTATGTGGAGGTATAATATTTTTTTTTCTTTTTTGAGCAAGTTTATTAGTCCTACTAGCTAGAATTACATATGTATTTTTTTGCTAAATTTGAAATATGTTGGCATTTTAGTGGGCTAACTATCTGTTCATTGTTATTTGATAAACGAGGGGCAACAAAACAGCCTCCTGCCACAAAGCTTGCAATAACCCTGCTTATGGTGCTAAGGAGGATATGAAAAGTAATTTAAAACAGAATGGAGATATAGAATAAAATCTCCTTCAAAACATAAAAAAAAATAGATCTTCAAAAGGTTTTTAGTGTTAATGTTTCCTTCTGAAAAATAGTTATTTTTAGTTTTAGGTGTGCCCCCTTTAGGCGCATGGAATTATATGATCATAATTTTTTATCACATACAGTGAATCTTAGTTTTCAAAGGTATAATGATATTATTTAAAATAAATAATACTATTGCTAGCTGTTAACTTTGTAGAAGTCAGAGGAGGTTATTAACAGCTGGGAAAGAGAGAAAGGGGTATGTACAAGAAAAAGTAGTGCTAAGCTAGTGTTTAAAAAGACATGGTAGTACTGCGTACGTTTCATACCAGCCTCATAAAGCCCTGATGTCTATTTCTTTTTCTTTAACAATGTTGAATTGTGGTTTGCTGTGGTGTTTAAATTCCCAAAACCCATAATTTATTAGGATTGATGGCAATAAGACAGATATTTAGTGTAAAAATTGTTAACACTAGTTTTGATTCTTTTCTTTTTTGAACATTTGGATGTTTAAAGGCTTCCTTATCAAGTAATCTCAATTTATTTCGTTTTTAGAAATAGTTTGTGTTGTGTTTTATCTGTTGTGCTTTCGACATTCTTAACCTAACCTTGCTGGGATGTTTTATAATTTTTTTTCCAGCCTCAAACTCACGGCGTAACCACAGGTGGCGTGTGTGTCCCTTGTCACTGCAACTCATTCGGCTCCAAATCATTTGACTGTGACGAGACGGGTCAGTGTCGGTGTCAGCCTGGCGTCACAGGGCCCAAATGTGACCGATGCTCAAGAGGGTTCTTCAACTTCCAGGAGGGTGGCTGCACACGTAAGAAACTTAATTCATTTTCTTAAATACGGGGGAAATTCTCACTAAAAAGATTTGCTAGTTTTTGTCACTTGTAAACGCATTATCTTTTAGTGAATTTATTTTTTCAGATGTTATTCTTTACCATTTACTGTTCATACATATTATGTGTAATTAGATTTGGAGCTTAAAAAAAATAGGCCCTCTTCAACTCTTGAAATAAAACTGCAGAAGAAAATCTTGTAGGAGGAAAACATGTGACTACAAGAATGAAATAAAGAAGTGATGCAAATCTTTTATTTGTACCAGAAAGATTATCTGGCTTTTATTATAGATATAACCAAAGGTGTCAACTAAGGAAGTACAAATACTTTACATTAAGTAGAAATTTTGAGCATCTAGATGTTTTGGGGAGGTAGATGTTGAACTGTAGGCCCCTTTGGCCTGTTCTGTTTTTGTCCTTAATTGCATTTTTTTCTCTTAATTACTCTTACTTTTACACTTTAAGTAGTTTTAAACCAATACTTATACACTCAAGTAAAAAGATTGAGTTGATACTTAAACTTATACAGAAGCATTTTTAAACCCTAACATTACTTCTATACTTCTACTTGAATAATGCATGTGAATCCTTTCTACCCCCCTGGATATGAACTAAACATTGCAGCAGCAAAATACTATTGTTGAAAGAGTAAAAACATACAAGTGCTTCTGACAAAGTTTGTAATATCATTTAAATTTCATTTAAAGTGAACGTCTCAAAGGCCTGCTTCACCTATTTCAAATTAACTATAGCCAACAGTTCTCACAAAATATAGCCAGTTTTGAGTAAATCTTAAATCTTTTACTTCATGATATAGAAAAGTACAATCAACTATTATAGTATTATTTTTATTTTTAAACAAAACATTATCAGACTGTAGTTGTAATTAAATAACATTGTACCCTGTGAGGAACTACTATAAAAATCACTTTAGTTTTAGTGTAAAGGATCATAGTACTTCATAAAGTTAAGCATTAGTGTTGTCCTGTGTGCTGTCTACAAGAAAAACAGCAACACTGTAAAATTGAAACATGCAAGTAAACCAGAAAATATAAGAATGAAAATATAACAAGGTTAGACATGATGCCAGTAGATGTTAGTTTTAGGTTGTTTCCTAGTTTATTTTTTTTTCACTGATAAGTACATTTTTAATTGTAGTTTTCACAGCTTTTCACGTGTTAGATTTTGAGTTTAGTTTTCACTCATGGTGCTCCCCATCTTGCAAATAAAACCAACAACTTCTTAGTAAGCACAGCTGCTTCCACTTGACAGCAATCTGGAAAGATCAACTCTGGGATTGTTGCATTTAATAAAAGTAGTCGGTGAACTTTGCCTTTGAGTAACCTGAATCCATTATCTTTGTTTTATTTACTGTGTGCCTTCTAAAGTCTTTCCTACATTCTTCCTCTGAAATGTTTTTATGCAATGCTACTCTTTGTTTTTCTTCTGTCTTCCAGCTTGTCAGTGCAGTCATGTGGGAAACAACTGTGATGTGAATACTGGACAGTGCATCTGCCCTCCAAATACCATTGGTGAAAGTTGTGACCGCTGTGCCCCCAACCACTGGGGCCATGAAATCACAACTGGATGTAAGGTGAGACTGTTTAAGCATCTGAAGTGTTTGAATCATGTACAGAGGCTTTTAGTTCTTAACATGGATGTCTAAGGTTTGATACCCGCTTCTAGGACCTTGGCTGCATGTCTTTTCCCCTTCTTTCTAAACTCATATCCTGTGTGATTTGCTAGAAAAGAAAAGCTACTAGTACCAGGAAAATAATAACTTGTTATTCAACTGTTAAAAATTCAGGTAAGTTGATAAACAAACATTTCAGAAAAAAATGTTTATACTTTAAGTTATTTATTCTTGCCAAGAATATAACAGAATCATACTTCTGATTTTCATCCTCATTGAAGTATTTTTAATGGATTTCTTTTCTTCTTGTCTACCTGTGCCTCTCTTTAAACCTCATTTCATTAGGTCCTTCAGAGTTTTTCCCCAAAACAATTTTAAAAGCAAACCTATTATTGCCCCAAAAGCTTTGAAGAGGTTGTAGACCTTAAGATAAAAACCCTGTGGCCTAGTTGAGCATTATTTCGAAGAAATCCATCAGGGTTTTTCATACAAGGTTTGGAATGACTCGACAAATAAAGAAAAAAACATCAAAGCAATGTCATATAAGGAAATGTGCATCTTCTAAGCTGGAGAACATTGTAAAATTTCTGCAAAAACACACATATTCACGTTGAAAAGAAAATACATTCTTTATATTTCTATGGTTTGCCTGCTTTGTGTGTCTCTGGGATTTTATGGATTTTTTTTTTTTTTACCTTTTCATCTTTCAATATTTTTTAAACTTTGTCTAAATAAAAAAAGATATGTTATTAAAAGACCTATGAACAAACGGCTTGAAAGTAGAATTGAATGACGTCACTTTTCAAGTTTATTTTTCTTAAAGTTTAGTGCAGATTCTTATTGCAAAGCATTTAAATAAACGCATTACTTTACTTATGTAGACGTTTGGCACTAAAGACGACAAACGGTGACAGGTCTTTGTGTTTTTGCGGAAAAGGACTGTGGCTGCAATGTGATCGGCTCGGTGACCCAGCAGTGCAACGTCAACACCGGCTGCTGCTTCTGCCACGAATCCTTTAGAGGAGAGAAATGTGATGAATGTCAAATTGGGTATAGAGACTTCCCTCAGGTAAGAGGTCAATAAAAAAACATGTTACGTTTAGTGGTGCTACTTTTGAGTGAACTTTTTTTCTTTTTTTTTAGGTTAAAGTGAAACATGTACAGTATGATTAGGTTGAAAAAATGTTTAACTTAACACTTAGAAATGCGTTGACCTGCTGATATTTGGCAACATAACGACTAAATAGTTTGTTGGCAGGGATTTCACTGATTTAGCTACATGCATGAATAATAAAAAGCTCATGAATTAAAAATAGATGCATTTCTTTAAATAAAAAGATAAACTGTTAGATATCTAACTTAGTTGTAGCACCTAAAGGTGCCTCCATAACGTTTCCAACCTCTAAGGTTATTTTAAAGTAGCGCTTGCATTGCCTTTATTCCCATCTACCACAGTGCATCCAGTGCGAGTGCAGCGCTGCGGGATCAGACTTCCAGACCTGCGACCTGGAGAGAGGAGTGTGCGCCTGTGCAGACCGAACAGGAAAATGTAGCTGCAAGGTAAAACTTACAAATTCAACTCCACTTACTGACACCTCCATGTTTTTTTATCTAATCCTTCTTCTGCGTAGCATCATACTGCTGTACTCTTCTTGACATTACTTTACAGAACTACAGCTTTACATCTGAGAGTTTATACTTTTTGAAGCTAGGAGGTTGTATAACAACACTTTTACTCACATTTTAATATTTACGGGGTATGTGTGAATTATTTTGGTCCTGTTTAAAGGATCTTTCACATTTTTTGTGTCCAAGGCAATAGCTACGTATCCAAAACTTCTTTTGGTGACATTTTCTCTTTTTCTGCTTTAAACTTTACGCAAACAAAATATATGCATGGTTATAACATGAAGAGTATCACTTTTCTTTCCGTGAGTAGCTTTTATCTTTTATTAAATCAAGGCATGCAGAGATTATATTAAGACTTCCTCAGGCAAAGATGTCTCTTTGATCTGAAGCATCACATTATGCCTTCCACAAACCTGGTAGTTTGGTTTTTCACTCATTTCTATGATTATGCCCTCCAAATTCATAACCGTTAATGAGACTGGAAATATGTGTTATCAGCTCTCTAAAAAGACACAAGTTTGTATTTTGTCACTTGTCTTGTTTAAGGTTTTGAGTTTTCAACAATGCACTTGAACTTTATTGCAAAAATATATATGATATGTAGATATAGATATGTAGCTCGAACCGAATGTTTACAAACACTTTAAATGAAGACAACCACATTGTTTATCACTTTTAAATCTGGCCAAGGCCTTTTTCCAGTGTATATATATATATATATATATATATATATATATATATGTAAAATTAGTTGTTTTTTTTGTCTCCTTAATTTAGGAAAATGTGAATGGGAACAACTGTGATCGCTGTAAATCGGAAACATTTGGATTGTCTGTCAAAAATCCACTTGGCTGCAGCAAATGCTACTGCTATGGACTGACACACACATGCACTGGGGCGCAAGGACTGATTAGGATGTGGGTGAGTATTCAAAATGTTACTTGTAAGTAGCAAAGCTAAAGGATACTTCAGACATGTTTAATTTGTAAATTGAAAAAAATTAAACCAAAGTAAATTCACTTTTTTAACAAATATTAAATCTATTAATATATAGTACAAAATGTGGACACAAGAAATCTATAAAATAATTTTTTCCTTCTGAAAGGAAGTTAAATTATGTTGTAGAAAATTGTGTCAGAAAGATGCAAAGTAGTGCACTGTTATGAAGCGTAGTAACAAGTGTACATTTGATGAGGTTATATGTACACCACAGGTTAAAAATGGGGAGGTCTTCATTTTATCAGCAAGCATTCAGTTAATGTCAACAAGATAAGGATTCAGGGAGAAAAAGCTGGTCAGAAAAATACGTAAAAATGGAAAGTTATTGCGAAAAGGGAGATTCTCTCTGAACCACTGAATCGTGAGATTACATTAAGTGAAGTGGGAAATACAATTGCCCACACAAAGACCTTGTACACACATAACATACAAAGGTCACGTTTGCACAGAAAGTCGCACAACACAGGATAACATGAAGTTCAATAAAAAAAAAAAGAAACGCATGCAAATCAAAAAAAAATCCTCATACACAAGAAGTGAATATCAACACAAACACTGGTATTAAAAATAGTTTCTAAAGCTTGCATTTGTGAAACATGGTTTATTTTTTTACAACTCAAATTCATAAATGAAACGTGACTAGCATATGAATTCATCCTCCTTTACCTTTAATGAAATCTACGGCAACCATCTCCCTTCACAAGTCATTAAAATATTTACCAAAATCCTCTGTTGTGTACTAAAATATCAGCATAATTAGTCATTTTGTGAAGGGGCCCAGATGTTGGTCAAAGAACATTAGCAATCAAACCATATTGTGAAAAACAAGATACACTGCAGACAGATCAGGGAGGAAGTTGTGAATCCATGTAAAGCATGTGTTTTCAGTACTGTGGCTTCGAATTTTTGAGTGCTTCATTTGAAAATGAAAAAGGGTCTCTAGGTACCGTAAGGAGAATAAAGTGGTGTATGTGTTTGTGCGGAGGGAAGGCAGGGAGTCATGTTTTAGGAATATTGTGTGCGATGATGTAGTTGGTAACCATTTTACTTGCAAACTTATCAGGAAATATTTTTTCACCTCTACTGACAGTTTGGGAAAGGATGACATTAATCTTGGCCGAAATTAATTAGAAGCACCATGAAGAGTTTAATATGAGCCTTGTATGGGACAGAGCAAACATGTGGGGAAAAAAAGGTGATTTTGTCAAATGAAACCAAAACTGAACTTCTTGATGCTAAATGCAGCATAAATATGTAAAAGACTTGAGATTGGGCCAGAGCTTCACCTCCCAGCACAGCAAAACACCTTAAAGCATATTTATGCCTCATTGGAAGTTTATACAGGAATTCATCTTAGAATATGTGGAATGCCTGAAAGAATTTCAGATTTTCCTTCAGTGTGACATGTAAAGAAAATTTGCCACACAAAAAAAAGGTAAATAACATAAAATTGTTTCAAGATGTATAAAGCTGTGGGAGATATATTCTGAACTTCATGATTGCAGCAGGAGACGGGAGATATACTACAACCCACAGTCATTAGTAAGCTCTGATTATTCATGGAATATTGAAATATGAACAGATAAAATTCCAAAGCAAGATTTAAAAAAGGGTAATTGTTTTTTTTATTTCTCTTGAATGGAAATGGCTGAAATGATAGCCATATATCAAAGAGCAACCGGAAAACTGACAGAATCCCTTTTAAATTATATTCTGAAAGAAATCAGTTGCATCTGCCTTACTGTAACAACCAGCACAAACGATAAACTTGAAACAAATATTGCTTTATTAAAGCATTTCTGAAAATTAATCTCACTACCACAAAATAGCCTAATGGTAAATAAATGTTTGTTTTAAGCACACAATAGTGTTACTGAGGTTTTTGTTTTTTATATGGAACTGTTTTGATGATCTTTTATTGTTTTTATCAGTGATGAAACGGATAATGTAGTAAGAAAAGTGAACCCGTTGAACATCTACAGAATACCCCTTTAAAATGGTTTTATTTTAAGAAGAAAACTGTCATGTCCCAAATTTTGTTTTTATTAATTGAATTTATTGTGACACATGTGAACCAAAATTGAGTTTTGAATGAAACGGTGTGATAAACTGACAGGAATGACAGCTGTTTCTCTCTTAGTTGATTTTAAATTAGAAAAAAACTCAACTCGACTTCTCTTGTCTTTTGACATTTTTGTATACAAATTACTCACTCACGTTGTTTGTGGTAATGAATGCTTAACCCTTTTCAGGTAAATATGTATTTGTCGTGCTTAAAAAGAAACGTATCAAAAAATCTTGTTGCTGAATTTGTTATAATTTTACAGTGTTGAAATCATTTTATTAGGTTTTTATAATAAGACATTTTTCGTAAATCTCATTTTATTAAGCCAAGAGTGTCATTGAAAATGTAAAATCACTTAGCTGTAAAGTGATAAAACTTCCAATCCATGGATTTTTTATAAATTTTCCGGGTTTTCTCTGGTATTCCAGGTGACACTGAGGCCAGAGCAGACTGTGCTCCCTCTGGTGGACAAATCTAACACCGTGGAGAGGAGGACAGGCGTAACCTTCCAGCACCCTGAGATCCTGGCTCATGCAGAACTTGTCACGGCGGCTCTTTCTGAACCGTACTACTGGAAAATGCCAGAGCAGTTCACAGGATCTATGGTTAATAGCACTTTGCTACTTCATAAACTTTAATATCATAAGAATTCTCAAATTGGAAAAAATCCTCAAAATAACTTGCTGATTTTAAGCAGCATTACATTTAGGTCTGTATTCCACTGATCTCACTCACCCATGATTTCCCAGACAGTTAATTTTCATCAACAGATATTTAGTCATGAACTGGAGTTTCTGCTCAACAACCTTTAGTTTATATAAAAAACGCTTTTTGACACACATAACAGTCTTTATAAATCACAACTTGTACTTTGTGTGAGTGTTTTCAAGCAGAGCAGTGTAATTATATTTTTCTTGTTAGGTTCATTTTAGCATATTTACTCTTTATTTTTATATGATATAATAATTTGGCTGAAGTATACGCTAATAAAAGTGATGGCGATTAAAAAAACAAAACTTACATACATTTTTATTCTGCTTCATGAATGTAAGGTGATCCTTTTGTAATCAATTTAAAAGGTATTTTCTTGGATCTGCTGATGGGGAAAATATCTTGTTGTTTGTTTAGATCACAGCCTACGGAGGCCAGTTGAAATATGCCGTGTACTATGAGGCCAGAGATGAAACTGGTCCTTCATCCTATGAGCCTCAAGTCATTATTAAAGGTGGTCCAACCCACAATATTGTAATAACACGGCACATCCCAGGACTCCAGATTGGTCAGCTCACCCGGCATGAGATTGACATGACCGAGGTACAGTAAGGAGAATAAAGTGGTGTATGTGTTTGTGCGGAGGGAAGGCGGGGAGTCCTGTTTTAGGAATATTTTGTGCGATGTTGTAGTTGGTAACCATTTTACTTTTAGTTTGAGTGCTTTGGGTGAAATTGAATCTTAGATTTAGTCATTTTTTTAACCTATGTAGTCCTGTTTTAGTTGACAAAAACTTGAAAAAAATGTAGTCAAATTTGAGTCGCTTTAATGGAAAGCAAAGGCACAAACCAAACTATTACTGTTGTCTTTACAAATTCATTCCGATAATTAATGGTAAGTACTCCAAAGCTGCAGTAAAAAAACACATTTTAAAAGTTCCCTTGCATCGATGTCTGAATGTGGACAGCAGGTAGATCTGCACTGTCTGGAACGAGGCATCCTGCAGAAACAAAAGAAACATAATCCCACCATGATCTACACCTAATGGTAAAATGCATGATCTAAGATGACTGGCTGATGATATACCACAGCAAATCTAACTGAAGTTAGCCTGAAGTTGCCGCCCATATGCAAGACATTAAAAACTAGTCTTTGCTTATAATCAAACTAAGCGAAAGGTAACTGTCGGACATTGTACGAAGATCTTTTTCCTGCAGTAAATGTAACACACAGTCAAAAAATATCAGAGTGGTGAGCCTTTAGGTGCCAATGAACATTTGTGGCGTTTTCTCCACCAAGTTTAGATCTTTTTAGTTTTCATCCATGTAGCCCCTTTTTGCAACGTTGAGCGCCCACTATGGTCTTCAGTGATTAAAGTAATAAAAGTTGGCTTGACTGGTTAATAGACTGTGGTGTGATGCAGTATGGATAGGTTTTAGCTTTTAACTGTCAGATTACAAGCACAATAGACAAACTTATTATAAATGTTTATCTCCTCAGTCTCGTTATCATGATGGAAAAAAGGCTAGGCTAGGAAATCATTTTTTTTTAAATTATTATTTATGAAAACACTTATTCTGTGTTACTATAAAGAGCTCAAGAAAGCACTGTGCATTTACCTTAAATCTTGTACTGCAATCATGACAGTAGAGATACAATTTCTCTCCATATTGTGTGTGTGTGTGAAGCATCAATGGAAGTATGCAGACGGCCGATCTATGACGCGAGAGGACTTCATGGACGTTTTGTTCTATGTGGACTACATCCTAATAAAGGCATCACATGGCAATCTGATGAGGCATAGCCGGTAATACAATATCATGCAGTTTATCGGATACCAATGAAGATTTTCTCAGTGATAAATGTGGAAATATAACAATTTATGTGCAAAAAAAGATTACTTTTTGGAACTTTTTCAAGGCTAACATCTTAACCAAATGGTTTAAATTCACATTTATTTTATGCAAATGTAGCTTCCTGTCTTCTATATCTCAGTATATCAGAGATCAGCTTAACGGTAGCAGAGGAAGGAACGCCTTCAGAACAAAATGAGAAAGCCCATCAGATAGAAAAATGTGACTGTCCAGCTGGATACTCCGGGCTTTCTTGTGAGGTAATCACAAACGTCAAGAGTGATCTAAAAATGTGTATTAATGGATGTCAAAAAAGATATTAAATCTTACATCCTTATATCTTTTTATCTATGTTAAAAAGTATGTAATGAAATCATTAACATTTTTAAGGCACTTCGCCCAGTTCCGCCCCACCATGTTCAGTCTTGTGAGCATTTATTTTGCACAGGATTTTCCTCAAGCAGCAACCCAAATCCTTGTAGCAGTGACTCCATATTTTATTTAATGTTTGGAGACAGTTATTGATACACAGATTTTATATGTTTGCTTAACTTTATATATAATTTCCTTTCCAGTTTTTTTTATTTTTACTTTTTGTACAAAACTAGTCTTATCTGCCTTGGAAAAAGTAATTAATGTAATTTAGAAGGTACAGGTACTGTTGAAACCTAGCCAGATAGAAGCTAACAAGAAAACTGCAGCTAAACTTAAAATGCTTACGTCGCACAGGGCTCACCAGACAGATGGCTGTGCTATTTGTTGCTGCCGTCGTTGCTAATAAAGTATTTTTAAACGGGCATTTAGTGCTTGCAGAGGGAACAGATGGCTCTTTAAATGGACTCCATTAATTATTACTGAACAGGAGAGAGAGGGATACAGAGTTACCTTGCAAAATCTGTGCGGCGATCTGTGCATCTGTGTCTTTGTCCAAAACTTACTGAAGTGTAGAACTCTTAATTGTGTGTATGTGACAGAGAAAGCAGTCAACTGTTGCCCAGGGAAGTTACCTTGTGATTATTGCCAGAGTCCCTGGGCACATCTGCTTAGTTATGTATTCTAATATCAGCATTACTGTCAAAATAGCTTTTATCTAGTATTTCTAATTTTCCTACTTTTCTCCCGTCTTTTACCAGGAATGTGCTGCAGGTTTCTATCGGCTTCGCCCATGGTCCCTGGTTTCTGTTCCAACATCAAGAGTGCCCACAGCTGCCGGCATGGGCAGCTGTGTCCAGTGTCAGTGTAGTGGGCATTCTTCCACTTGTGACCCTGAGACCTCCATATGCCAGGTAAATGAGCATGTACATGTGCGAGTACTCTGCCGCTGGAGCCCATCACGAAGCCATATGTTGAGTAGTTTTTAGAGGAGCGAGTATAATAAGAAAGTGTATCAGCAGGGATGTCAGATACTGTAATTAACCTGGCAATAACTAACTAAAACCTAGCTAACTTTTTTTAAGATTTTACATGTATTTCTGATTTAAAGTAAAGTAAATACATTTTGTCAAAGAAAGACAAATGTGTGCAAATTTATATTGCACAAATGCAACATGAAGAGGATAAAATATCCAAAGATCTGAAGTTTGGTGGAGAGCCTTTGAAGCCAGAGGGAAATGGGACAGAATGACCTTCAATAATAAAGCAAGTAAAAAAATTCAAAGGAAATAATGCAGAACAATTAAGCCACTATGGTCCACTAACAGAAAATTATGACTATGCGACACTAATGATTACATAAAGGTCACAATAAATTAAATTGTAACTAAATAAGATTTATTAAAAAGATTTTAAAAAATGCAAATGGTTTCAGTTTTAGCTGCTACACTGTAAGAATTTGGTAAAAGCTATGCATCTATGCTACTTGGCCTCAATTAGCCACTGACTTTTTTGTTTGACATAAAGAAAAATTTGATTACACTCTATAGTCTTAGAAGTCTAACAATGTTTTATTTTTATTTTTTTTAACCCGGTAAACAGTGAATGTGTTTTATAAAAAACTGCTATAACCACAGTCTGATTTTGATACAAGTCACTTCACGTAATATCAGTTTTTAAACAGACAAACTATAAAGAAGAAATACAAATACATTTTTAATCTGAAGCAGCTTTTTAAGTATTATAACAAAAATTTTATCTCCGTCAGTGCGTAAATCTGGTACAGTGCAGCAGAAAATGTTCACAGATTTGTAGATTCCTTTTGCAGCGACATGCAATCAAATGCAGCTGGAATCCACTTTACATGCAAATGTTTCACCAAGTTGTTGAAAGAGCATCCTATGCAATTGTTGTCATGTAACGACTAATTGTGATTTATTTAAATAGGCAGATTATGTCTTCAAGTGTTCATCTAGAATAGAACTCCGAATCACCTACCTGCATCCAGTCTTCCTAGCAACCACCTGATATACTGGCAGTGTGAGGCCTTCATTTCCACTGTTTTCATCAATTTTTCTGAATTTAACTTAGTTAATGTTGGCCCATTGTATCACGGTGCTTCCCAGAAATACTTCTGTTCTATTGTTTCAAATAATTTTTTCAAACCACTCTAATGTTCTGCTGTATTCCCAAGCACAACTTAATAGTCTCTCAGTTGTTGATGTGCAAGCTGTGTAAATGTTCTTACAACTGTACATGGTCCACAGTGTTATCCAAAGTGTAGAAAGGGAGGAAAAAAAATCCCCTGCGGGGGTGTTACACCTATTCTTTCACAACAAGCTAAATTCTTTTTTTCCGTTTTTCATTTATGTCCCAAACACTTTGTTTGTACTTCTATGTAGACAACTATACTTAGTAAACACGATTATACACCACAAAATCCTGCCATATTTAGAAGTTTCTGCTCATACATAAGAAAATATACAGTGTCACTTCTCCTGTTTCACTTCTCCTTCTTTCACTTCTCCTAATTCAAAATTGAAACTTGCCTTTTTGTCAATGAAACAAATGGTGAATATTTTCCTCTCTAATGAATAAAGCCACTAGAAGATTTACATTGGAAGATGCATCCTTGCATTGATGTTTTTGTTTTTTTGCCATTTTTCCATTGGGTTTGTAACAGACCCAGGTTCTGAGCCTGTTAAACAGATTAAATTTTGCTGTAAAACACAGGGAAAAGATGACACAGACAATATTTAGTGTGTAATGATGCCTCGCTTCTGCCATACTGGGATTTAGGCTCTTTACCTAATGTAATGTTTTTGCTCCGCCTTCTGGCGTGGGGGTGTAACTACAACTTAAATAAAATCTCCAGTGGTCCATGTCCTGGTGAACTGGGTCACAATGTCAGTGCACCTTCTTTTGGTTGAATTGGCTGTGCCTGTACCCCAGAAACGGGGTATCTGTGGTAAGGGTGGATTGTCTTTTACAATCCCGGTATGCCCACTTGGCATGTCAACGCTTCCATTGTGTCTAGCAGGTTACAGGAGGTGGTCAATGGTGTATCAAAGGACTTGGTTTGTTTCTGGTAGTTCAGTTAGACTACAGTAATTGTTTCTCCCCACGTGTCCAGACCCTCTAGGAAACCCAAACCTGTATTCTCATCAGAACCTGAGATCCCTTTTCTACCTGTTTTGATCACTTAGCTGACTCTTTCTCCATTTTGTTTGTCTCTCAGGTGTTCGCTCTGGTCTTGGAGGTGGAGCTATAACTGGAAGGTCGTTCACAAGTAATAGGAGGTTAGGGTGCAGAACCCTTGTCTTACTCCCATCTTTTTTCTCAGGGTAGACTGCATAGACTGGATTCCCACCTACTTGCTCTTTAACCAGATAAATAGTTTTCTCCCAGTAGGAACGTAGTTTCTCTGGTCATCAACGTTCACTACAGATTCTGACAAGGACCCTATCAGCGGGCTGTAAAACTACACCCTTTAGCTTTTTGTCATAGTAAGACTTGCCTCTGATACGGGACCGTCTACTTTTCTCACTGGCTATCTTGTATGCCTCCATCATCTTCCTCGCCCACCTTTCTGCATAGCTTCTGTGTAAAACTATCTGTTTCTCCCCAACTAGACCAAATAAGATGTCTACTGGAAGACGTGGGTGGTGTCCAAATAGAAGAAACGGAAAAACCCTCTGGATTCATGACGTTTACAATTATAAGCATGTACAATGTTTGGCAAGTGATCTTTCCAGCGTTCCAGTGTCCTTAAGATCTGCAAACCTGTTAAACTTCTCTGCAGGGTTACCTTGAGGGTGATATGGTGATGTCCTTGAGTGTCCAGTACCTGATTTCTCCCTCAGAGTCTTGAAAAGTTCATTTTCAAACTCACGGCATTGGTCGTGATTGAGTCGTGCTCGGTATCCAAAGCGTGGAATGAACTCTCCAATGGTCCATTTGACTGCTGTGTTCCCAGATTTGTTTTTGGTGGGATACGCCTGGGTAAACCTGGTAATGTGATCCACAATAACAAGTATATATTCGTATCCCCCTCGACTGGGCTCCAGATGAAGGTAGTCGATACAGACCAGGTCTAATGGCGAGTTGGATGTTATGATGCCCATTGGCGAAATTACTTGGGTTGTTGGTTTCTTGTTGATGATACATGGACATTTTCAGGTAACAATGTCTTTTTTCATGTATGTCCAGTAATATCTTTGTCTTGGCAGTGCCAGTACTCTCTGCATGCCAATGTGTCCCATGTTGTTGTGCAGGTGTTTTAGCACAGTCTCTTTATATTTGGCTGGGAGAACCAGTTTTTGTATGCCTGTACATTAGTCCATTTTCAAAATGTAATTTGTTCCATTCTTGTAACATTTTCCTTGCTGTTTTACTCACTGTGTTTCTGACATCCTTTCTTAAAACTGTCAATTTCTCCTTTAGTCTTATTATCTCACCAACAGTTTTGTCCTCTTTGGGCTTCACCAAGCTCACTGTGGTCCATTGCGGAGACAAGTAAATGTGGTTCTTGAGATGCATTTGCGGTAAGAACAAGGGCAGCAACCCATGCAACATCACTTTCTTGAGCTGCTCGCTCCCCATTCCAAGTTCCTTGAATCACTTCAGGTGATAGTTCTTCAGTGCATTCATCAACATGCTTGTCAATATTAAGGGGCAGCCGTGACAGTGTGATAGCATCAACATTGGTCTTGCCAGGTCTGTACTTGACACTGAAGCGAAAGTCTGAAAGTTCTCTGACCCAGAGATGCACCACACCGTTCAGCTTGGCTGTACTCATTACGTAGGTCAATGGATTGTTGTCTGTGTATACTGTGAAGTATGGGGCGTAATACAGGTAGTCTCTAAAACGCTCGCACACTGCGATTTGAGCGCTAGAAATTCTAGCTTGCCACTATGAAGTCGGTAATTCCTTTCAGCTGGAGATATGTCCTGGACCCATACCCTATCACCCCTCAGCTTCCCGTCCTGCCGGTGGTAAAGAACAGCCCCAAGGCCCTGTTAAGAGGGGTCTTTGCGGAGGCAGAAAGGTAGGTTAAAATCAGAGTAGGCCAAAACTGGAGTGCTTGTTACTGTGTCAATGAACTGTTTGAGTACTTGTTGGTCTTCACTAGTCCACTGGACAGGGGTCCTAGATGACAGACCCTTAGTCTTTGGCTGGGGAGGCAGCTGGGTGGACATGCTGGGCTTGACTTTCAGTAGTTCATATACAGGCTTTGCAATACGTGAAAAATCCTGTATATAGCTCCGATAGTAACTCAAAAAGCCATGTAGACGTCTTACGTCACCAACGGTCTGGGGTGTTTTGGTCCTTAAAGATTGTACTGCCTCCAAGTCCTTGGGATCAATTCTCACACCCTCAGCTGATACAAGGCGGCCGACATACCTTACTTCTTAGCTATACAATTCACATTATTCAGGTCTCAACTTAACACCGTGTCTCTAGAGTGCTCTCAAAACTGGTCTGACACCCTCGACATGCTCTTCAAATGTCGGTGCATAGCACAAAATGTCATCCAAGTAGGGAATGCAGCAATTGTCTCTGAGTGAGACATTTGAGAGGCCGAAAGGTATACGTACCCACTCATAAAGCCCCCAGGGGGTGACAAAGGCGGTGAGGTGACGTGAGCCTTCTGCCATAAACACCTGGTGGTACGCATTTCCCTGATCGAGGATACTGAACCATGAGGGCCCTCCCAGGGTGTCAATCAGGTCCTGGATCCGAGGGAAAGGGTTTTAATCAGCGATGGTTTTCTGGTTCAGTAGACGTTAGTCTATGCCGAGGCGTAAGGCGCCATCCCTTTTACTGACACAAACAACAGGAACTGTATAGGTTGATCTTGATTTAACACTCCCCCCTTTTGCTAGGAGGTCCTGTATGTACTCTTTCACCTCAGAAGACAAAGGCTTTGGGACAGAAGAGTAAGCTTTTTGTACAGGGATGTCATCTTTGAGGTGGAGTAACATTTGTAAGCTTGGAATACAGCTTATATCATTAGCATATTTTGCAAACACTGCTGACTCCTCATACAGCATCTTTTCTACAGTTGCTTGTTGCTGTTTCTCCAGAAGGGTTAAATCTACTGGTGGCTGCCACGACGATTGTGGGGGGTTCGTTTCAGCCTGAGCAACAGTAACCATCTCTGTTTTGATGCCTTTTTCCAAGGGTGAATCTGTCTCTATCACTTTCTTAATTGCCTGGATGCACTCAATAGCAGTCCTTTTTGTTAAAACAAAAAGGACTGCCTTACTGGGTTGAATCTCCATGGGCCCCTCTCCCAACCCTAGCTGTTGTAACTGGGAACAACTCTCTTCAGGCTCAAACAAAAGTAAAGACTCACTTGGGTCGAGCTGAGGTGGGACTTTACACTTTACCCAGATAGTACTGCATGCAGGAACTATTGTGTCTTTGTAGCCTACTCTTAAACGTCCCAGGGTTGCGTTCTCTGTACGTGCCTGGATGTAATGTATCAGTCCCTATACTTCATCTACTGGAATAGACAGTGCTCCCCCAAGTAGCTTAGCTAAGTTAGAGGCAGCTAGCCCTGGGCTCCTCTGAATTAGCACATCCACTACATTAAAGCCGATGAGTGGTGTGTCTAAAGGCACCGAGCTGATTAGAAATGGCACATTCACAGAAAGCTCTGGTTCTTCATTGCCTGGTAGGTTCACATTTAATATTACCCACCCATCAATTGGGAGACATTAACTGTATAGATCGTTGGTACTTTTCCATAGTCTGTTAACCCAATGAGCTCTGATATTGGGCGGACATTAACATCTGGAATGAATTTATTTTTCCAAGCCCTTTCTATCACGCTTACCTGAGACCCCAAATCTACAAGAGCAGTCATAGTTAAACCATTAAGGAGACATTTTGTTGTTGCTTTTTTTCCTATTAATCTAGCTATGGGTTCTCTGTTAGCTGCTATGGATTTAGACGGCTCATTTCCATTCTTTCTGAGAGACTGTTTTTTGACTTGGTTCCCCTTAGCCTTGCTGCAAGATGCAGACTCTGTGTTTAAGTGGGACTCTGAGGTTATCCAAGTTACTGCGGTAATTGGCCCTTGTTCCCCTGCTGCTTTGGATGCTTCAAGCAGCCAATTGCTCGGTGGCCTTCCTCGCCACATGAGAAGCAGTGGTTGCAGTTTTTGGAGCCCAACCATGATGTGTTTCAACTCTCTTCTAATGTTGTTGTCCTTGTGCCCTATCCCTTGATAAACAGTATGCAGAAAGGCACCTTGAACAGTTTCTGGAGTGTACTTAATCTGAGATTCAGACTTTTTGGACTCAAAAAGGATTCATTGTTTCAAACCAATCACACGGTAGAGAAACTGTTGTGTTGTCTCATTTTCTTTTTGTTTTGGACAGATCAACTCTTGGAACAGCTCTGTACTATTCCTTCCTCCAAGATGTGACTGAAAAAAAACCTTTAACTCAGGAACTGTCATGTCATCTTTGTTAACCAACATATCCTTGAAAACTCCTGGTTTGATGATTTGTAACACATCCCATACAATCTCAGATTCTGTGAAATTGTCCTTTTCAGCCTCCTCTATCTGTCTGGAAACACTATGATAACTGATGTCAGATGTGTGATCTCCTATTTGACCTCCCTGAACCTTAAACTCATGCCTTGGAAGGGAAGATAGATCTTTGAAGGAAACTACAGGGATGAGAGGAGGTCTAACATTCCCTTGTGGGGTGTGGGGTTCTTGGACTTGTTCTGTTGTTCAGGATTTTACCAGATCCTGCAATGTTTTACTAACGCTCTCATAGTCTGAAATTATTTTGAGGACTTGTTGTTGTGGGATGTTAGGGCTAGTGTTACGATTGTCCATTTACATTTGAGCTATATTGGACTGAGATGTCTCTAAGGATGGGGGTTGGGCGTGGTCTGCTATCTCCAGATTTCTCTCCACAACACCGGTTGGGTTGTGGGTGGTATTTATAACATCACCTACCATGTCCTTAAGCACTAACAACTCCCCCATCCCACTGTCTTCAGCTTCTAGCATTACCTCACTGTACATGAATGAATTGATGCACTCGAAGCTTCCTTCTCCATCATCCCTCGACAGCTCTGATGGATCCTTGCCTGCCACTGGGCCCACCTTCAAAGCAATTTGGAGGAGTTGGTCCAGCGTCAGTGCGAACAGGCCCTTCCTGATGTCCCACACCAGGCTCTTCCTTTCACTGTCACCCATTGTTCCCTACTTGTCGCTCTCTGATGAGTGATTCAGTGCTGGATCTCCTCCTGTGGTGTTTTGCAGCTTCTCCGCTTTACACCAGCTCTCATTGGGTAATCAGCTCTGCAGGAGGTCTTATAGATGAGTGAGGATCAGCTCCATGGGTGATGTGGAACCAATCGCCGTACGGGACACCAAGAATCTATAACAGAAACAGGTTCTGAGCCTGTTAAACAGATTAAATGTTCCTGTGAAACCCAGGGAAAAGATGACACAGACAATATTTAGTGTGTACTGATGCCTCGCTTCTGCCATACTGGAGTTCGAGGCTCTTTACCTAAAGTAATGTCTTTGCGCCACCTTCTGGCGTGGGGGTGTAACTACAACTTAAATAAAATAATCCAGAGAGTGTGTAATAAAATAACTAATGTGACTATACTTTGGTGTGTCAGACGTTGATTTTTCCTTTTGACTCATTGCTCAGTTTAATCATATCCCTCAAAAGTTTACACCTCTTTTTACTTGGCTATTCATTTATCGTTTCCCCTATAATCAAAGTTTCTTTCCTTTTTCTTTTTTCCTGTTCACAAGACCACTTTACCTTGTGTTTCATACTTTCTCTCTCATAACCCATTTCTTGACATGCCACAATTTGTTTCTCTCTTTCTGCATCTTTCCTCCTTCCTGTTTAATTTCTGTCTGTTTGTCTCCGAGCCATTTTTTTTCCCTTGCCCATTTCTACCTCGTTTTCCATAACGGCATCATTAGCATTTTCTAACCGAGCAGGCTAAATTGAAAACACTAAATGAGTTTGTTTCTGTGGTAATTAGCAGTAACGAGAAATTGAGGAAGGTAATGGAAATGACTTCCCTCATTAGGAAACAAAAAACCTTTCTGTTGTACCAACTAAAGTTCCCATTTTAAACAAACAAGTGGAACACATAGCATGGGACGTTAGGGATATAAACGTCAGAGAGAAGTGAGTTTTGTGTACAGTAGTTTTGTTTTAGTAGCAGTATATATGGTGGGGGGTTTCTTTTGGTTAATTTGCATTGACCTCTATTTGTGTACTTATTGTGTTTGGAAATTTTCAGTATTTATACAGTTTTGCATAGTTTCTATGAAAGTAATGGGAGAAGATATTGTGTGTGCTTATAAAGTTGAAAATGACCTTTAGAAAAAAATATAGATTGTAATTCTGTGCTTATCTTTGCACTATCAAGTTATAAAATTGTATTCTATTTTCTGTGTGCTCCAATGTGTAAGATTGTACCTGTCCAGTGAAAGCAACTTGATTGCTTCGGCACACAGTCTCACTTACTACAGCTCATCATGCAGAGGTGTGGCTGAGCATCATTACCTTGTGGACAAATGGATTTCTTATCTGAAACTGCCCGGACTAGATAAAAGTTGAGCACGGAAAAAACGCAAGAGAAGTCGACAAAATGAGGACGATGATGAGGAATTGGCAAACATGTCCCTGCCTACACTGTGAAGATACTCAGCACTTTAATGGCCTTTGGAATCACACTGGGCACATCCCAGTTATTTCTTAGATGTGTGAATCTGTATGTAACTGTTCAATCAGTCCCTGCTTTCCTCTCGCCTTTAAAAATGAGAGAATTCTTTGGGTAGTTTTGAAATACATTCGAACTGAATTGAAAACCCGTTTTTCACATTGTTGCAAAACATTTCAGTACAAAGCTCTAAATGGTTTTCCTCAAAACTTAGCACACCAGCTTGGGAAGCGTGATTATAAATTTGATATAATATGTGTGTGCTACTTTCTATCTGTCTTGGTTTTGCAACAGGTCAGCCCAACGGTCTAAAAGTTATATGTTCTCATTGAGTAGTTTTTAAACACACTTTCTCTCCAACATAAACTGCCCCATTCCTTACTGTTAATATTTTGTGCGATATCTTAAAAAAAAAATAATAATTGCAGTGTTTTGCTTCTGTAGACGTGAATGCATCATGCAGCCGCCTCAGATTAGCTGATTTTGCATTAAATATAATGAAAGATTGTCTTTACCATGTCCAAATACAAAATGCATTAAGCTGCATCCTTGTGATCGGCTAATTCACTATTTATAAATTTGCAGAAAGCACAAGATTCTGTTTTCAAGCGGAGACGGACATTTATACGTTAAGGACTGAAAACGACACGAAGAAATTTTGCCACAGTTGAATGAAAACTAGTATACATTTATAATAAGCAGTCTAGAAAACATTTTTCTAGCTTCTTCATAAACCCCTTGAGACCTTTTGTATACGCATTAAAGGACTTTGCAGTTTTTTTGTTTTGTTTTTCATTTAGCAAATGCTTCTCCACTAAACACAATCCTAACTCTTGCTGTGTAGCAGATGGACATTTTAGACAATCCCGGTGGTAGAATGAATGGAGTCTACAAAATTGACACATTTTCTGTTTTATCTTGGTAGAACTGCCAAGACAACACTGAGGGGGATCACTGTGAACGCTGCGCCCCAGGATTCTACGGTGTGGTCCGAGGTTCTCCAGATGACTGTAAACCTTGTGCCTGCCCACTTTCCAACCAAGAGAATAAGTAATACATAGTTTTCTTTCTTCTGTTTATGCTTATGAAAGAAATTTTGGAGCAGAATGCTCCAGTAAGTTCTATTTTGTTCAATCTGCTCTTTCTACTTGTAGTGGGCCCTTAACGTTTTATTTTTGATTTAGTATTTCCATTTTTTTCTTCTGAATAAAGTTTTAGCCCTACATGTGTGGCAGAAGGATTCAGTGACTATCATTGCACATCCTGTCCAGAGGGATATGAGGGAAAATACTGTGAAAGGTGAGAATGATGCACAGAGAAAAAACTATAGATCTTTACACAATCTGCATTAAGATGAACTAAAATAGTATAGTAATGATTTTGTGGAGCTCTGACAGATATTTTGAATTTTTATTGCATTCATGGGTGTCTGAAAATGGATAAACGTTATAAAAATCTGTTTGTTTTTTTTAACACAATGGCAGTGAAATCAATAGTAAAAGGTTGTCAAACCTGTTTTTAAATAGTGATGCGTCATTTGCTCAACTACAATCTCCATCCTTTGTTACAGGTGTTCCACTGGTTACCATGGTAATCCAAGGATGCCTGGTGGCCGTTGTGAGGAGTGTAAGTGTTCGTCATGGGGGTCGTTACCAGGACCATGTAACCCTGTGACGGGCCAGTGTCGTTGCAAAGCTGGCACGTCCGGAATTTTGTGTGACCAGTGCATGGATCGGCATGTGTGTGGACCTTCTGGGATAATCTGTAAGACTAACACATTAATTTGTCTTTTTGTGTCTTTCTTGTTTTTGTTTGCTTAATCTTCCCACCAGTGAAAAAAACATGTTAAAACCCAGACGTTTTGACACTCTTTTTACATTTCAGACACAAACATCAACAGAAATAGTTAGTATTGTTAGAAATCGGCCATACAGGGGGCAGATTCAGGAGACTGGATCTTCAGTGTTGACAAGTTTAGGGATATTTTGGGAGGGTCTTACACACACTGGGAACTGTGGGAGGGGAAGAGATGACAAAGAGAAAATGATGAAGGGGTAGGAAGGTGAGGGTATGTGGAATCAACATTTTGATAGTCTTTACACAACAAAGGGTTAATTGGGTTACCATATTGTTGGCAGTTAAATAGACAAAGGAGGAGAGTGACCACGTCAGTTAAGCAGACGCATCTCCATACAGACAAAAAATATATGATTTGCTAAGTTGAATGTTACAAAGAGCCATATTTTCTCTAAATAGAATTTTGTTTATGCCATTTATTACTTTAATTATATAAATCTTGACTATAGTACTGAAGGCACAATAATGCACATTTTAAGACCAACTCAATGTCTTATTTTGATTGGCTCATTTTGTATGTGCTTGGCAGTGTTTGATGCATAAAACATATTCACAAAACAAAAGAAACATCTTTCATAAGCTGAGGAAGCGTCTGCCAATATACCCCTTCTTAAAAAACAAATATTGAGTATGGTAAAAAGATTTTCTCTGTGTTATTTGTCAGAAAAATGTACACATTTATACATTTAAGCTGTGATTGTAAGCTGAAACATGTGACAATTATCTTTATAGCTCCGAAACACTTTCTTTCAGATATTACTGCACAGACTACTTTAAATCTATTATGAAGTGAAGTGTTGTGTCCTACAACTGGTGGGCACAAACCTGCGGACCCTTTTTAATTGCATTTTACATTGAAGTCATTATACAGATTAAGCTCTAAATGTGGAATGTATAACAAAAAGATGGGAATCTTAGGGTTTTTTAACTATGAGCTCTACATTTACTGTTGGTCGATTTTATTTTTCCACTGCTCTTGTCATTCTCTTGGCTAAAACGTGTATTGTTACCCGATGTTGTAATTTTTACTGTATTTTGGCGATGACATGCAAATAGGAGGCCTTTTCCTACAGTTGCCATGGGAGACAAGAGATCGTGGCAGAAGTCAGAATCAAGTCATTCAGAAAATAATTTAAATGTCGTTTGGAGCTAATTTAAACTTAATATGAACATAATAGCAGTGCCAATTTAGTGCCATTAGCTTGTCTGGAAGTGAGCGTGCGCATGTGAATGAGAACATGGAACAAAAGGTCAGAAGGCGGAGGCCAGTGTGAAATTGCTGCTGCTGTCAGGTGGGTAAGGAAATGCTGCGCTCATGTCTTTGGATGTTTCCACGAAGAACATGTGCTCATGAAATGGAAGCACTGCAGTGCCACCAAACCACCATGCCGCTTGCGTAATAATTATTCCCGGTTCTGCAGATTAGAGGGCAATCACAACTGATGCTTTCTTGAAAAGGTATGCCACAAAGTGTTTTTCCTATTATCTGGCTTTTCTTACATTCCAACTGGCAGAGGAAAGTACTTTTCCTGAATGACAGAAATATAGACATTTTAGCAAATGCAAAAATTCAGCATAAATTTAACAAGTCATGTCATACAGTTCACTGCATTATTAAACTTGCCTGCATCAACCTACAAAAAATGATTCTCACAATGTGATTATTAATCTATTTGATGCAGATGTAAAATACAAGTATCCCCGAGCCCAAGACTGCAAGGTGATTTAGACTTTAATAAATTACCTTCAGTGGGAAAAATAAGAGGTATCCGATGCTCAGTATATTGCTCAATACATCAGCGTAAAATTGATCAAATTATATTGGTTTAAAAGTATTTGTTTATTTTGTTAAATTCTATGTTTGATTTAATATCAAATTTGAGTAGTTATGGAATTACAATATGACACAACATAAAGCACATCACAAGGGTAATATTACAAGACAATGTTGCAAGAGTTTGAACTAGATAATTAAAAGTGCTATATAGGAAAGAATGGGGGCAGTAAAATCATTTAATAACAGGTTATGTAATCCCTTTCTTGGTTTTGGGAATATAGAAGCAGCATTTTAAGTCACTGCTTTTTTTAACATAGTAGTAAACACACATTTACAATAATCGATCTTGCTAAAAAAAACAAAAAACTAGACACTGGTTTTTCTGTCTGTTGTTTGGACATCAAACCCTTGTAAAAATGTTTAAGATGGAATTAAGATGTAAACAATATCTAAATAAAGGTTGCATCAAATTCTGTTTCAACTCCATCCCCAAATCACAACTTATTCAGATTTAATGAGGTTTACATAACACAGTAAATGTCATTTCTAGTATTATTTGGTATTTTTGCCCATTTTCTGAAATAGTTCTACATGCTGAGTGACTGATGCGTTTTAACGACAATGTTTACCAGGCAACAGGCATTTAGAAATGTATTTTAAAAAATTCCATCTGATAAGTCATTTCACTCTCTAAAAGTTTGTGAATTAACTCTCTTTTTTTAATCACGTACATTCCTGAATGACAGGAATGAGCAGGTCTGGACAGACACAACAGTGTCATGTACAATGCAAATGTGCATGGGTTCGTGTGTGTTTTCTGTGCTTGCAAATTGTAAATTACTCTGCTTGAGTGCAGCGGTTAGTTCGTGCGTCTCGGTTGAATAAAAGATTGTTAAACCATAAAACAGTTTGTAAACTAAGTCATCTTTAATTTTCCATGTTTTAAGTTTTGCAAAAAAAATAGCTCCACGTTACAAAAGAAAAATGTATTTTCTAGCTCTTTACAAATATGTAACTACGTGTCTTTTTGAATTCTTGTGAGCGGATTTTTTTTTGCTTGAAGTATTTGCTCATAGTTATTTACAACTGTACAACAATTTCATGCATCAGCAGTCATTTGTCTTTCTGATGCTAGAAAAACGAAACACTAAAAAGAAATACAAATCATTGCCGCATATTGATAGATTTATAAGTGCACACATGTAAAATGATAACATAACAAATGACAATACTGTCTATGAATCTTACAGATTGATTGATTGGTGCATATCACACATGAAATGATTCAAGTGGGTTTTCATTTTTATACAATTTTCTTTTCCAGCCTGTGATGATGAGTGTTCGGGTTTGCTAATAAGTGACATGGACCGTCTCCATACCATCATCACTGAAGTCACTCTGAACACTCCCCTGCCACCACCCTATAAAGCCTTGTACCATTTTGAGAACATGACAGAGGAGCTCAAGGTAATAAAAAGTTTTTTTACATATTTTTTATTTTATTTTTACGCCATCTTTATCGTTTCTGGTTAACATTGTTAAAAGAACAAACTTGCTGCTTTTGCATTTAGATATATTAACAAATAAGCTTAAATGTGTTGCCTTGCTTGAGGTTTGGAAATTTTTATTTTTTTTCACATGAGTAAAATAAAACTATCATACATTTTATTATAATTGTGTTATATTAAGTGTTTAATATTCCCTATAAAAAGCAAAATTCAACCATGCCTCATTATACTTTTTACAATTAACTGTCTATAAGATATCCCCACAACAAGTCAGTTTGTCATATGTTTTCATTTTAATAATGGATTTAACATATTATGATGCTTGTATATTTCCTTTATTATTTCAGTCTAGATCAGGGGTCCCCAAGCCTGGTATATGAGAGCTACTGGGCTGTAATTTTTAAATGCAACCCTGCTTTAACCCACCTGAAGCAAAAATTTGGCTAATTACCAGACTTTAATGGCATGCTGAATCATTTGGTGCCTAATATTAGCTCATTCTGGCTATCTTAAGTCTAGAATCATAAAATCTAGATTATTAGGTCACATTTTCTCATGCCAAGCCCTACTTCAATAATTTTCCAGCAAGCATTTTAAAAACTACTGTTTTATTTCTTCCTGACCTTAGGTTTACAATAAACGGGTTTTTCTTTAAAGTGATTTTTTATTTACGTGAAATTTACGTGGAAAATAATTTTTCTTATTCCATTGTTTCTCCGCTTGGTAGCAGAGGTCTGGGTGGTTGTAAAAACATAACTTGAGGCCACACTGTGTCAGACATTTCTCTGTTTAATACTTTCATCTCTCTCTTTTCCCACTGAAGCACATGTTATCGCCTCAGAAAGCTCCGGAGAGATTACTGCAGCTGGCCGACTCAAACCTGGGATCACTAGTTGTTGAGATGGACCAGCTACACAGCAGGGTACAAATCCTTTGGTTGTATTTCAACTTCTCACTAGGCTAAGTCTTCGTCTTTTTTTTCATTGCAGCCAAAGATATGGGGGAAATTTGAGTTTGGATATACTTACAAATTTCATAAAGCAAAGAGGTAGAAATGGCACCGGAAGGATTTGAGTCTTGGTGGAAGTCAAAAATCTTGGCATATTGTAGCCTTTTGTGATAAAAAAAGGTAAAAGTAATTATATAGTTGTCAGTCAAGTTTTGTTTTAGATGAAAGGCAACATAATCAAGTCACACACAATCAATGAAAGCCAGCATGAATAGTATACTGGTATTAAATCAGCAACATATTAATCTACTTTCCAATCAAGAACAATCTTAAGTCTTCCTTTGGTGCTTGGTTTTCGAATCTAAAGGTCTCCTTTTGCAGTAGAACATCTTCCAGCAAACCTGCAGTTCAGCAGTGAAGTCCTTCTTTTTCTCCTGCAATGCACCCCCATACATTTTTCAGAGCATTCCCTCATAAATATGAAAACAACTGTTCTAGAGGTCAGAAGTGGAGATTTTCTAAACAGTAGCTTTCATAAGATCTACCCAGTTCACCATAACTACTTATTTGAAAATATTCATCTATCCAACCGCTTCCCCGTCCACTGGATTCCGATTTTTACTAAATTATTTTAAGCTCTATCTCTTTCTCTTTCAAAGTTGTCGAAATCAAAAATCAAATTCCAACGTCTAATAACAGAAATTTTAAAAATATACAACCTTGACCCATGGGGGCACAGCACCAAGAACAATTATGGTGCACCTTATTCTAAAACAATGTTTGTTGCAAATGTTGCACGTTGAGCACAAATCCAAGAAACCATTCACTGGTTCACATCGGCACAGCTATTCCTTCCAATCACGTGTCCGGTTGATAATAACATTATCTGCATAAACATAAATATTGAAGTCCACTGGGAAGAAAGTAGAGAGGACACAATCCAGAGACTTGATTCAGGCTAAATAACCCGAGTTGCTGTCCTCTAATCCGATGCACAAGACGAGACGACCAAAAGTTTCCAACCATGTGTTTGGCTCATTTCAGTTAGTGAATTTCCTTTACAAAATGTTATACAAATTGGCATATTAAGCTGAAGTTAACTGCAACTTCTTTAAACTAGGATAGAGTTTGGAATTTATGTAATATTCTTTAGATGATTGGATTTCATTGAAATATTCATTAAAGTTGCATTTGCCACCTGAGGAGAGGATATTTCTTTAATAACTTTATGTTTATGTTTAGTTCAGCCGAGCTCCAGGAGCCAAGTCTCAACAAGTAGGCGTCCAATGTCCCCAAAAAATACCTTTCTTTAGGACAATAACCTAGATTTGACCCTAATCTGGTTACATTTTGATTTTTTTGCCTGACTGTCTGCCATTGATGTCAGTAAATTCCATTTATTGTGAACCCTCCCCAATGTCACTTTTTAATTGGGGTCCTTACAAAACCACAGGAAGCAGAGAATACACTGCCTAACACTTCCACCTTATTCAGGTGGAGTTCCTGCAAAAGGGCCGTTTTGTTTCTTTTTCTCTTTGCTGTCATGGTTGACTATGAGAAGAAGTTAACCAAAATAGAAGAACACATTTTGAGTGTAGCGGACTACACCTATCTTGAAGAGAAAAAGAACACTGAAATTCAATGCTGTCCTACACCCTTTTATGGACTGAATGGCTGACATTTGTTGATGATGGTACTTTTCCCCCTCACATTCCACCTCCTATATGCTTACGCACAAAAACCCACAGGCTAAAATTATATAACATGGTCTTGTCAACTCTCTGCAGAACATGTAATTATCTCCACTCTTCAACTGTGTGTGTCTGCATGTGTTAAATTGATTATGTTTACAATTTTTTCATGGCTGTCCACATTCCGTCCATCCGTTTGTGTTGTCGGACGTGTTTGTCATAATCTTGGAATGTGTGAGGCTGTGTATTCCCGTTTCCAGCAAGTCTGCAGCCTTTCTACATACAGTATTGGTTTGTTGGTTCTTTTGGTTTGTTTTAACTTCAACATATTCGCTGATGTATTGTTTTATGATGTACCTGTACAGAATGTGGTTGTGTTTGTGTTGCAGGCAACTAAAGTATCTGCTGATGGAGAGCAGGTGGATGATGATGCTAACAGGATTCATAAGCGAGCTGAGGACCTGGAGCGGTTTATCAAAGACACACTGCTGGGAGCTAAAGGTAAAAAATTGAGCTCTGACTCTCTTTTATTAGCGCCTTAGAATCCTGTCGATATGTTCTAAAACCTACTGTCTGTCATTTTGCTGCATCCTTCACTAGAGCTAATTTTACATTTCACTGAACCAAAGAGGACCTAAAGGGAAACATGTAATAGCATATTATGGAAAATTTCCAAGTAGGAAAACAGGATGTGGGGAGGAGGACTGAAGATGCAAACATCTCACGACTTAACGGTCCTTTAGAAACTCTTTACAGACTTTTAAAAAGGGGCTTAAAAAAAAAGATAGTTAAATGCCTCACCTAACGGACAAAAGCACCAAAAATATTGAAGCAGCAATTAACATGTTCCATACAAGGTTTTGGAGCAAAGTATTCGTGTAACTATGAATAGTTTTTTTTCAAGCTGTAGCATCATCAAAACAGCCATTATAAAGATTGGCTGTTAGAGGAAACTAATGTACCAGGCCTCCTCACCTTCAGCGCAACATTTTTATGTAATTGTGGGAAATTACTCTTTTTACTTAATTACGCTGGTAATTGGCAAGTTACTATGCCAATTAGAACTAATTACTTGGCCAAAGATTTGTTATCTTTGATAACACACATCTTTGCTCTTTTTTTGAATTTATTGTCCATTATCCCCTGACTTGAATACATTTTGGTTACTGTTTTTTTTCTCTAACATGAACGATGCTGATATTTTGTATAGTGAATGAGCTAAACATCCTGCTTCACCTACACCTTTCAAAACTTTGAAAGCAAATATGTGAGCTACAATATTATGATAAAAACAATTGTCAGTTTTCCTTTTTTTTTTATTGTCCAATTTAAATTTTTAGGTATAATGAAAAACATCAGTTTTCAAATAAAAACAAGCAGTGTTTTTATCTAGTCATACTACAATAAGACATGTCTTGTAATTTTCTAAACTTGGACTCAAATTGAAAAAATAGGAAGAAAAGAAAAAGAAGCTACTCTCTGGCAAATTAATCTAAAAATTCTTTTTTTATTTACATTTTTTTAAAGAATCAGTTCTGCAGTGGCAATTGAAACATATGAATGCTTTTTAAGTTTTCTTTGCTTTAAATGGCTTCTAATGTTTGGCTTTGTCACAGCCTTTTTCCGGATATGGTCTAATGTGAACTAGTTTTGGTTTGGATAAGTGAAAAATCTTTCATTCTTCCACTTGTTAAAATTAAGTTGTTTAAGATCTCTCCCAGTGGTATAATACTAAACTTACTGGCCTTGAAGGTGCAGGAAGTTTCACATTCTCTGATATACATCACTCACGTTTTGTTTTTGTAGAAATTAAGATGTCTTAATGGACTGGTTAAACTGCCAGCTGGACATTTTTATGTAGCTGGGTAGCTATGTATCCACAGGAAAAAGCACAACTCCAGTATACCCAATCCTAGATTGAAAGAGTAGAGGGAGGGATGGAATGCAATCACTCATTTCTGGTAAAAAAAAAAAGAGGGGATGATTGCAATCCAAACTGTCAAATATTTTTATTAAACTACTTTAACATTCTTATATGTTTTGGGGGAAAATATGCCAAATCAACTCATTCCAACTTGCACTGGTGAAATTGTCCTCACTTTGTTGTTCCTCGCAGCTCTTTGGCCCTCTGCCTAATCACTTTGTGATTCTCCTGTGTTGTATGTGTGTTTATAGGAGAGTAAAAGAGAGAGACTGTGTCCTGGCTCGCTAAATGATTGAGAGCAGCAATTAGAGACTTAATTAATGGCCATCACAAACACAAAAATACACATCAAATACACAATTGCCTTTTCCAGTTTTTTCACAATTGCACAACCCTGCACACACACGCCGCACATTAAGGCTAGAAAACACTGTACACAATTTCCTCACACATGTTTGCCAGACACCTTAAAATGATTTCGACCACGATTTAAGTTTTTAATTGGTACTTAAATCTTACCATGTAATTATACGGATGTGCCGCACACACTTTTGTTTCCTCTATGCGCACAGTGATAGAGGAACCGTGCACACTCATGCACACGTGCAGAACAGCGGTTCATTAGCATGATGGCTTAACTCCTGTCTTGGCTTTAACCACTCCAAGTTGAAAATTCAAATACAGGTACAACACAGGTACAATACATGGATGATCAGATCAGTGTGCATATATATATATATATATATATATATATATATATATATATATATATATATATATATATATATATATATATATATATATATATATATATATATATA
>JAVLVB010000407.1:3599576-3644443 GCA_032876305.1 Orestias chungarensis | reverse complement strand
AGTATACAAGACGAGTGATGCAGGGTTGTTAAAAAAAATTGTAAGACTAAGTTTTACTTCAATGGTGACTAAAAGTAACAAAGACCAAAGGGTGACTTTTTTTCACTTATCAGTTATTAAACTTACTTGGTAGAAGAATTTACCATGATGTACTGTTTTTGTATGAATTGACATGAGATCTTATTTTACATGATTATTATTCCAATCCTTTCAAAATACTTTTTTCTTGCTTTGTGACATCCTAGTATTTTCACTTCTAACTTATTTTTACCCGTTTGTTTCAGTTGTAATCGTGTTTTAAGTTATCCAAATTCTTTGGTGGATATAATCAAATCATACATTCATTATATATATTTAATGTTTGCACTTGCGTATTAAAATGTGGATTGTGCATATTTACAACTATTTGTACATTAGCATAGCGTTATGTTAATATAAAGATGTTGATGTAGTGATTTAGTAGGTAATTTAAGATGGCTTAAAGGATCATAAACAAAGGCAGTTTGAAGTTTATATTGTCTATGAATATTCATAATAGCAGACCTTTTAGGATGCCGCATACCTTAATAAACCTTAACCGATATTGTACACCTTGCAATTTATAGAACCTAAACTAATTATCTACGGCCAACACAACACCACACCTTTGAAGGTCTAGTGGAGTTCATTACAGCTATGTGCTGTAATGGTTGCAAAGGTGTTACAAAGACCCTTAGCCAGTAAATCTTCTTATTTTCCTTTCTAGTTTCCCCTGATAAAAAGAAATTAATACATTTATCACTCACCATTTAGAATATGTAGGTATTTTTGTTATATTTAGAGTGGTTAAACCACTAAGGTTTAAAGGTTGAAATAAAAAATAAAAGAACCACATGTCATATGTGATCTGAGTTATTTAAAATATATATTTTTCCACTGTCAGTTGAATAATAACCCATCTTAAAGTTACAAATATCTACATTTTGAAAAAGTTTTTTAATAGCCACATGTGTGGGCATTTATACTAAAACAAAGTGTCTATGTCCAGACCTCCAATCCAAGGCGGCAGAGTTGAACAAGACCCTCTCGCGCAAAGATGGAACTCCAGACAAAAGCCTTGGTGAGATGAAGAAGGATATCCAGGCCATGCTAGCCGAGATGAGAAAGCGACAGCTGGGGGGGATGAAAAGCATTGCAGAAGAGGAGGAGGAGTATGAGAATACAAAAGCACACACACAAGCATGCACACACACACACACACACACACACACACACACACACACACACACACACACACACACACACACGCGCGCAAGGCTCAGGTGTTGTACCTCTCTCCTAGACAGAAACTTTTTTTATATTCTTTAATACATCTACTGGTTACACAGAGTTTCTTGCTTTATTCTACAAAGCGAAAAGAGGTTTTAATAGTTAGGAAAACATTTTAATTTAAATTTCTTATTTTGTGTGTAGTTCAATATAATTTGGTTATATTTTCTGTTCTATAATAGTCTGCATGGACATTTCATCCCATTTCCTTCTATTAAAATGCATATCTTGAATATCTTTTCTGCTTAACCACATTTTCACTTTCTGTTGTTTTAACTTGTGATAATTTTTACTAATCTAAGAAAGTAGAAAGGCACCCAAGCTCTATAAAGGTTTCTTTCCAAATTGTCAAGTTCTTTAATCCTTTTTGTTATCTTTCCCCCTTACATCAACTTTTTTATCCTAGTTATAATTCAAGTTATAACATATTGTTCTAGTTATAACCTAGTTATAACATAATCTTCAGCCTCATGTATGTTTCTCTTTAAAAGGCAAATAATTATAAATCCCCTTTGGCAATGAAATCATCCTTTTATTTAATAAAACATAGCTGTTTGCTTTTTCAAAATCAATTACCTAATTTTCAGCTTTTTCCACTTTCTTGCATCATAACTAATGTAATACTTTCAAAGACTTTTATTATTTCATGCTTATTGTAATAACTCAGTTGCTGAATGGTATCTTTTATAGCATAATGGTCAGGATTTAGCTATAAAATGTTTTTGCTTTAAATGTAGAAAACACATTTTGACAAAAATTCAGTCTATTATTCTAAATCTCTCCATTGCTATTAATGTTGTCTTTGTTTTTGTTTTTTGTCACTAGAGACATAAAAAGTAAGCGGGAATTTGATAGCGCTATATCTAAATGCCGTGTCTTAGTTTGCTATTGCAAATACGTTTTTCACGATCGGTCATTAACATTCTCTCTCAAGACATTTGGTGGAATTAGTAATCTATCTCTTCATATCATTCCCCCTTTTGTCTTTCTCTGCAGCAAAGGTCGATGAGTTAATTAAAAATATCACCAAAGGGCAACAAACAGACAGTCATAAAGATACAAACAACATGTAATGAGACAGAAAAAAAAATTGGAGTAGGGAACAGTTGGCAGATGGATGGAGAGAATAAGTGGAATAGGGACTAAGAGAAATCTCTTCAGCCACTGAATGACTTGGTCTGCACTTCATTATTTGACTGAAGCCTAAGGGGAGATTTCGTCCAGTGCACCAGACAAAAATAGCAAACAAAAACACACATACGCCTCAAAGACCTATTCAAAGCTTTCAGCTATATACATTTTGTGTATGTTTTTAATATTGGAGATATGGTTGGTATAGTACTGACAGGCAGACTTTTTCACATGCTGCATATTTTATGAATTTTATTTATTTATTGTTATTCCAAACAGATTTTATTAAATATCTTATTCAATCATTGCATTCCCCATATCCTCCAACTCTGAAATATTTTTTGCAATACACCATATTATTTTTGGTAACCATTGATGTTAAATATGAAAAAAGGACTCATTAAAGGATGTGATTGTAAAACATGTGGCTACTAAAGTATATTAAATTCTTCCAGACAGTAAATACTCAAATGCAACATGACATTTTCAGATGGTTGTGAAACAGTTGGATAAATATAAATCATATAAATCAAAAAAAAAAAAAAAGTTTAACTAAACAGAAAAAATATAGTAAAATATTTTGTTGCGTGTTTAAAATTGTGGTGTGATTCTGTATTATTCTTGGTCAGTTGCATGTAAAACAAAAGTAGAACTGGCTCAATACATTTACCCTTTGACTCACCATGGTAACGTTTGTTTACAATTGCATTCCACGGAAATGTTGATTAACGAAAATTGCAATTCAGTTTTACAATTGATAAAACAACTTTCAGGTACATTGCTAATATGAAGACACAGAAATTAAGGCTGCATAAAAAGGTAAAAAAAAAGTGTTTTAAACAGTTTTCATAACAGTCAATTACGACAATTTTCCCACATCTCTGTTTGGAAACAACAACTGTTGCTTTGTGAATCCCCGCCTTTTAGACAGCAGGTGGACACAACATGTAATTGTTTTCGCTAACTTTTTCCGTTTTTAAATGGTACTCTTGACCCAGTCTCCCTCCTAGACAAAGTTACTGCATGAGCTTTAGCTGCAACAAACCAGCCTTTTTTACCCAATTGGCTTGAAAACTGACTCTGTTTCTTTTAACTTAATTAATCTCTTCCTCTCTACAGTCTAGCAGAAGAGCTTTATCAGAAAGTCAAAAGAATGTTTGGTGACCCTCATAAGGCCACTGAAGACTTAAAAGCAGAGGTACTGATGATCTTATGTTCCAAAACCTGTTTTCAGATATACTAAATGACTTTTATTGCCTTAACACTTCATTTTGTGTGTCAAAGATAAAAGACAAGCTGTCCGATCATGAAGGGAAGCTCCAGGAGGCTCAAGATTTACTGTATTCCGCCCAAGCAAAGACGAAGCAAGCTGGCTCGCTGGCTGAACAAAACGCAGCAAACCTCACCGTTCTACAGGTGCAGCCCAACTCATTCTTTCACAAGGATCAGGACATTGTCAGACATGATATTAGGTTGACTACTAACCCTAACTACATGCAAGATGAAAATGGAGCCATTGTTCTCCTATAATCTTTTTTGTCACATTTGCGGTTAGTCTATGCGTTTTGGCTGAATTATTTATAGTTTAGTTCTATTAACGTCCTACATTAATGGTCAGCTATGTAGAGTTTGGTTCAAAGGAAAAGCCTATATTTAATTAACGAAGCTGTTAAATGCACCCATTTTGTTAGATATAGAGGTAGACTGGTTCCTTGGACAGAAAACTAAAAAAGCTAAATTTAGCCTGCAGATGTTAAATTTTGTTTTTTGTTTTTTTTTGCAGAGGAAGAGAGATGCAGTCAATGCTGTAAAACAAGATGTGCAGAAGACACTTGGAAATGGAAATAATCTACTGGATGAGGCAAACCAGCTGTCTGACAACGTTAACAAGGAGTTGGAGGTATTAAATCACTCTGACTTATTCAATTATTGTTCATTCTGACAGGTTTGTTGGTCAACAACAGGTCTAATAAACAAATGAACAAAAAAAATGTTATCTAGGTAAGTAGATACAGTGTGAATTTAAGCCTCTGATCTTTGTTCATAGGACTTGGAAGAGATGGATAGAGATCTTGATGACCTTAAACCTCAGCTGGATGACAAAGTTAATCGCCTTACCAAGGGTTTGAGTGATGGAAGCCTCGCCGAACATGTCCGCGAAGCAGAGCAACATGCCAAAGAGCTAAATGAATCGGCAACTATTTTAGATGGGTATATATAATTCATGTATTTTTGATGTATGTTTTAATCTTATTATTTTAAAATTCATTGTTTTATCCTAAGGTAAATGGTAAATATTTTTATGATGTTTAATGTAACTGTTGTGTCAAAGTTAGTTTTAAGATTTGATAGGATATACAGAAACATAATTTGTATATTTCTTTCAAAAATGCTAGAATTGACATATGGTGCAAATATAGGTTCATTTAATCTGTTTTATTTGTATATCTTTCTTACTTTTTCCTTCCAGTATTTTGGCCGAAGCTAAAAACCTGTCCTTCAATGCAACTGCTGCTGTCCATGCTTATAGTAACATTAAAGCCAATGTTGATGCTGCGGAGAAAGAGGCAAATGCAGCCAAGCAAACCGCAAATGAGGCTCTTGCGCTTGTAAGAATTTAAAACCTTATTAGATTAAAAAGTTTATGTTTTGCTTGTTTTTCCATTTTATAAGCATCTTAAATGAAGTAGCAAATTGTTATATTTTGAGACATTTTATTTAATAGGCATTAAGTATATGGGCTTCAGTAGGGATGTGATAGTACTAAAGCTATCAAGATCCTAAAAGTGTATTATCTGCACAGTAGATTTCTTTGTGTGAAAGAAAATGTGGCCTTTTGTGGGTTATTACTGGAGGTTATATAAAATTGTACTGTTTCTGGTACGATATTTATCAAATTTAGACGACAAAGTTTACGTTCTATGAAAATGTGGGGGGGAAAATCCCTAAAAGGGTGACAGACTGTTTAAGTCTTATGTACATCAAAAATTTCAAAACGCATTGTTTTCTCAAGAGTTGTTAGAAGCCAATGTAAAGTAACACATTTTTATTGGGTGCAGGCTTTAGACCCAGATGTCCCCATAAAGGTGGCAGCTCAAAATGCCCTCCAGAAGAGTCAAATACTGCTGAATAAAGCCAAACAACTTCAGAATGATGTTAAAGGTACAATGTGTTTAAAATATGATTACCGTGTTTTTTATTTGTAAATTGCCAACAAGTTATTTAGCTGGGTATATCACAGTTTGTTTGTTTTTTGAACAATTATTAATGAGAAGTTTCCCATGTTTTAAAAACTTTATAAGGACATTTAATTGAACTACAATGATGTATCTCAAGAATGGGAAGAAGGACATTATTATTGAGGATGATGGAATGTAACCATCATAATTTAAATTTGTGTAGGAAATGAACATGGTGTGGCTGGACTAAAGGTCAGAGTTAAAGCAGCAAGAGATAAAACCAAAGACATCCTAGCAGCTGTTAATGGCACCCTGGCGACGCTCAATGCGATCCCAAACGGTAAGATTTTGCCTGTACAACATAGATATGTTTCAGCATACAGGTGGTCACACAGTATCGCTAAGAGTGAGTCAATGGATCAATACTAGTAGAAAAAAAAAAAGGTTTGGGCTCTGGGTTGACCTTGATGGTACATAGCAAGGGGTCATAAATCCTTAAAATTAACACTGCACTACAAAATGAGTTGTGTTGGAAAAAATAAAGGTATAATGGTTTGATCGTTTGGGGCAGCATTTGAAAATAAGTGCAGCAGGCATAAACTGAGAGAGTGGACCAAGAGCAGAGAACAGGAATAATGTTTAGTTTAATGCTATATAAATCTATCCTGACAGCTGTGTTTTTTTCAGTGCTTAATCTTTTCGACCCTCATCTTTGATCAAATGAAAATGAGGAACCATTCTTTAGCATTATAGTCACAGATAATTGTTGGTATTTATATTTGTGTGTTGCATTCTTCACAGATACGTCTGCTAAACTAGCGGCTACAAAAGCAGTAGCAGCTGATGCCAACACTACAGCTGTTGACATCTTGGAGCGTCTTGCAGATATGAACCTTCGCCTTGGAGGGCTGCAGTTGAACTGCAGCGAGCTGGAGGATACTGTCAATTCGGCCAATCAGTTGATCCAGGACCCTGAAAAAAACAGTAAAGTGTTTTATTATTGGGTATCTGCATTAAATGACAAATCATTACCTGAAATATTTGAGATTGATTTTTTATTCTTATTTTTTTTGCTAATTAAAATATTTGATTTAATTTAATACTAATTATAAAGTCAACACTTGTTTTAAATTACCTGTCAAATTTAACTCAATGTTTGATATATTTCTTCTTGTTTCTCTTTTTTTTCAATCCCCACAGCAATCAGTATGTATATTTCACTTCCCTAAATAAATGATTATTGTAATTGGTGCACCAATACTATGTTATAGTAATATGTTTGGCTTTACAGATTAAAAACTGATTTTTAACACAATATGGCAACAATTTTTGTTTTAATAAGCTTTAATGATGCTACTTTCTGCAGCTGTATTGGTGCACCTTACACTAATTTCCTGGCTGTTTAGTATCTTTACAGTTGCTTCTATTAATGCCTCCATTCAAAATGAGCATGAAATCTCTGCTCATTGCAAGGCATATAACGCCTTTCTTATTTTACCTTGCACAATCTACACTTTAAAATTTAAGTAATTCTCTTTTGTATGCAAAGCTACTCTAATTTCTCTGGCTCTTTCTGTTCATTCAGTTATATTATGCAAGCTTTCCACCTTCACCTGAGAGTTACTCTGTAGTATTCTTCTAAGTATAAGATAGTATTGTGCCATTGCTTTTACTCATTGTTCCACCCTCTCTCTCCACCCTTAGTTCATGCTGCTGGAGCTAAAGTCAAAGATTTGGAGGATGAAGCTGACAGACTGTTGGAGAAGTTGCAACCAATAAAAAGGCTTCAAGACAACTTAAGGCGCAACATCTCACAAATAAAGGAACTGATTAACCAGGCCAGGAAACAAGCAAATTCAGTATGTTTTGCTTATTTAGTTATACATTCTATCATTATCAAATTATGCTAAATGTGGAAGTTATGTCTTTGGGTAAATGTTATTTCCATATTTTCTAAGAAATTGGCATTGCGTATAATCAGCTCTGCTGAGGTGTAAAGGAAGCTGAGCTTGCTTCAATAATAGCCATTAGTATTTTTGTATTGCAGTCTTTGGTGAATTCATCTTTTGGACTTCCACAGAGATTCAAGAACCAAAAGATTATCTGTAGAAAATACGGTGGAGGAACTCTAGAAGTGTCAAGCTTTGGTTAACTTTCCTCTCAAGGCTGCTGTTATCACATTTTATGTTGCTTGGTGGCTTTCTGGTTAACTTTCACTAATGTACACCTGGCTATAAAACAAAATTTAAAAAAATAGTATATTTATCTAATGTAATATATATTTATTATGAGAAAGTTAATTTGGGGTTTACATTTTCTAGAATTTTGTTTGAATACCCTAATCGACAAAATCCAATAGAAGATTTAAATGTTTTATTGTTTATGATCCCTAATGAAGGAATTTAAATACTAAGAATCAGCTTAAGTACATTATTAACCCAAATTACCCTTTTAATTTTCAGTTTGATTTTTAACATTATTTTAATTTCTTACAATGAATGATTTTCTCTTGTTTTTTTATGATTTTTTTGTTGTTGTTTTTTTTGTTAAAACTCTTTTGTTTAATGGTGTCTTTTCCAGATCAAAGTCTCAGTTTCATCAGGCGGTGACTGCCTCCGTAGTTATCGCCCTGATATCAGAAAAGGGCGGTACAATACCATCATCCTTCATGTTAAGACCACCACGCCTGAAAACCTCCTCTTTTACTTGGGATCTGCCAAATACGTTAGTATAAAATCTGTTTTGACGGTTTATGAAATGCAACACAACACATTTTCTAGAATATTATAGAGGTTAATCCAATTTAAGATGTTTTTGCCATACAAATGTAACACATTTTTATTTTCTGTTTAGCAAACACAAAAAAAAACCTTCATGCACAAAGTGAAAAACAAACTGCATTCATGTCTTAAAGCGCCAGCCACTCTCAGCCAACAAATACTCCCATTGTGACTTGTCTAATGTAATGATAATTATTACATATTGACGCATACCCATCAGCATCCTTAAAATACAACACAGCACTGTTTAGAGGTACTACTTATAGTCCTGAAGTGTGTGCAGTATATGTGTGTCTGTGTGTGTGTGTTGGAGAGGACTGGCAATTAAGAACAAGCTTGTTTTGCTCTCGGCTTTATCCTGATTTCCCCAGAGAAATGTTTGCTTCATCTGACTGGGATGTCTCGAGCACATATGTGTTTGTGTCTCTCGTGGATATTCTAATTTAGCATAAATAATAATTTTTGTGTGGGTTTTTTGGTCACATCTTACATTTTTTACTAGCAGTGAAGTGCTAGTTGAATAATAATGCCTCCCTGTGATCTCTGCTAATGAATAACCACCTATACTCTGGAGAGACTAGAAAGAAAAGTGTGTTGTGTAGTGTGTTTGCCACTGATTTGTGTGTTCAGATGTGACTTCCTGATCATTTCTAATTGTGCATAAGACTATATGAATAATTATTGTGTTTAGTTCAAAGACAGCAGAAGAGCCTACATGCTCAGAATTCACTTGTCTTTTTTTTATTATAATAAAACTCATACATAAGTAATAAGATTGTTAATAAAAATAAAACAAAATCCTGTGAAAATCCAGTTAAAGGGGCCACTGGAGAGAATTTCAGTTTCTGTACTCTCGAAATAGACCAGAGCTGGGTGTGAAATCACTTCATAATTCTCTTTTATGCTCACATTGGATGTTTAACAGGTGGATCTGGATGCCTTTTAATATTCTAGATTTTATTTCTAACAAAAATCTTCACATAAAAGTCACTTATTAAAGAATGTGAACATGAAAAGTTAATCAATTCTCATTTTCACAGTTGGGAAAAAGAAACCTTTTAAAATTGTGAGATTTGTTTGGTCTGTAATCTGCTAGCATACTTTGAATAAACGCAACCCAAGTCTGACCACATAGGTATGTTATCAGATAAGAAGACGCACAATTCCACTGCACACTAATATAGAACGGTCTGCTTACGTTATAGAATTTGCCAAACAGTTGGATTAGTTTAGAAATGCCAGTATTTATTAAAAATTTTGCATTTCTGTTAAATTTTTAAAGCATCAATTGTTACACTTTGAGAGCTGCATGTCTGCAGTACCTGTTTTAAGTTTTTGTCTCTAATGAAATTTTGTACCTTAATTACTTTTACGTTTATCCTTAAAGCAGTTTTGAAACTTTTTTACACTTTTACTTAAGTAAAAAGCTTGAGTTAATACTTCTACAGAAGTATTTTTAAACCCTAATATCTATATCGAGTAATGCATGTGACAACCCTGCTGTTGACACGAGGCTTGAACACACCTTAGTGCCTTAAGTATGTTTGTTCTGTTTCTCAGGTTGATTTCTTGGCCTTGGAGATGCGCAAGGGGAAAGTGAATTTCCTTTGGGATGTGGGTTCAGGTGTGGGAAGAGTTGAATATCCCCATCACGCAATCAATGACGGGAACTGGCACCGGATAGAAGCATCTCGGTTTGTACAGATAATCGACTATTGTATTGTACTCTCTAATCATTAAAAATGGTTCATAAATTACAGGTATTTAAATCACATGTTGCACTTACAGCAAGCTTTTTTAATAACCCAATCACAAAGTAAGTCAAGCAAAAATCTGAGAAAGTATTTTTCACGAAGTTTTTCTTAGTATCTGGTATGTTGTCTTTTCTTACGCCTCACTTGCATTATTGAAAAAAATGAGAATCAATACCAACAGCCAAGACAAGACCTCGGTAAACCTAAAATGTTGTGTGTCTCATGCAAGAATCTAGAGTTTGCAGTCTTGTCAGACTTTGGTTCATCATTAAATGGACACACTGCAATCTATTTTTCACTCCCATTGTAAGCTGCAGTGTTGTTTACACACAGTCTCATTCACATAAAGGAAGAGTCCCACCTGCTCTGTGCATTTTCCATCAGAGAGACTTCCCTAAGGTGTTCATGGAAGACATCACAGAGACCTTTGTGTTCAAATGTTTTCTATACAATGCAGAATGGTAACGATGCCTTGGAAAAACTTTCGAGGATGAAACCAGGACTCTGAGCAAGGAGTATTGTTTTTTGCTAAATAGCCTTAGGTTTAATTTAAAATGCAGATCTGTATAAAATACAGTATGCACTACGGCCACCTGAAGATTTTGAGCCTTTTTTTCTGGAAAACGGTGTGTTCAGTTTACAGCTTAAAGCCTATTTGTTGAAAACAGAGTACTAGCACTATAAAATTGTATCCATCAGCAAACTGGGGCTGTTTTTAACATGTGATGAGACTCTTAAACCAGTCTGTGTTTCAGACCATGAACTGGAAACCCCTACAGGAATGCAACATTCTTTTCTAGATGAAATACTGAAAGGAAATAAAATTTACAAAAGTGAAAAAAAATCTACTTACCACTCTTTGGTTTTAAAGGAGATTTAATTTTGTACCTGGATTTTTTAAAGTAATTTTTATTATACACATTAACAGGTTTGTAGTTGATAAACGTGGCTCCATGATGCCCTGGCTTATATGGATTTGATTTAAAACTACACAATTTCTGTACAACTATTGATCTATGGTTGGATGAACAGAACTACATAACAAATGTTACCTATGTTTCTGCACCACCTACCGAAATTAAAGGTGATAATGTCAATTTCTTTTTTTCAAACTTTCTATTTATCCTTTACAGCATTAATCTTGCTTTAAACATGCCGTATGCAGAGTTGCAATTTTTGTTTTTTGCTTATTATAACCATTTACATTGCAGTTCAACTATTTTTCAAGCAACTTGTTCTCAGTGTACACAAAACTAAGCGGATGTTGTTATCCAACTCAAGGAAGTGGGAACAAATAATTTCTTCTATCAAATTTTTTGAGGGTAATAAAGTAGAGTTGTTAGACATGTATATTATCTCTTTGTGTAATTATGACTTTCTCACCTTTAAAGTATTTGAAAGAAACTCTTTTTTTCTTTTTTAATAGGTTTCTCTTTTTATAAGAAACAAAGCAACTTCTTACTGCAACAACTTTACCGGTGCTGGATTACAGAGCTATATAAATGTATCAGACTGTGTTTCATGTTTCTCTAAGGTTCATTGCTAACTGTAAATTATCACTTTGGGTTATGCTCTTGGATAGGATGGGCTGCTCTAGACCAGTGATAGGAATTTCCATTTCTATAGCATATAATTTAAATTAATTGCAATGAAAAATCCTGCAAGAATACTTGAAGATTCCTGTTCCCTTTCCATGCACTAAGCTGTGTAGCTTTTGTTTACTTAGTAGATGTTGACTGAATCATGCTGGGAAAAATAGACTGTTTCATAAATATGTTGTAATTTTAATCAAATTTCCATACCATTCACTTATAATTTTTCCAAGTTTCAACCTATGTATCTGTGTTTGCTATTTACTGCTGTGTATCTTAACCAGGTCTCATTTGAAATGAGAGTTATTGTCAGTGGGATATTTCTGGTTAAACAAAGGTTAAATATATATTTTTTTAAATTGTAATTGCCACTGATGTACAACTTTGTTTTAATTTGCAGTAATGGTCTGAATGGTACCATTTCGGTATATCCCTTGGAAGGCCCCAAGGCTGGCATGATGCCAACCCCAGCCAGTGCAAACTCGCCCACAGCTTTCACCATCTTGGATGTTGACCAGAATGCCTACTTGTTTGTAGGAGGAATTTTGGACACTGCAAAGGTACTGTCTGGCAAATGAATGATAAACCTGGCTGTTCTTTTTGTTTTTTTCTTGAAATATTTTAAACATTTTTGTTTCACTTATTTATTTTTCCTGTAGAAGGCAGAAGGGGTGAGAGCATCAACATTTACAGGCTGCATGGGAGAGACCTTCTTGGACGGTAAACCAATTGGTCTGTGGAACTACAGAGACAGACAGGGAGACTGTAAAGGTTGTAATATCAGGTATACGAATAAGTTTCATATTTCAAATGTATTATGTTTTTCCTTTTTTTATTTGTGGTGGTGTTACAGATATTAAGTAACAGTCACAGTTTCTTAGTTACAGTAACGTTTATGGCACCATTTTCTTTATCGTTAGGACTATTATTATTGTGATATCAGACGCACGTTTTCCTTTTTACCACGTTCTAAAAAACAGTAAGCTATGAAACTCACTCCCTAGCTCTGTAAAGTTTGCACTAGTCCTTTTTTCTACTGTAGTGTGCCAGCAGGTAGGTGATGTTAAAACAGCAATGTGGTACTTTCAAACGTTCATGTAATTGGCCGATAACCATTAACACCAGCATGTGAACAGCAAATACAGCTTTGTGTGTTAAGCAGCTGTGAATGTCCCAAGCTGAATTCAAACACACAGCTTACCGTTTTAAAACTTCTTAAAGTATTATTTAATCCCATAGGGTGGTTTCTTCATGAACTGAATTTGTATGTTTAGCAAAAAAAAGAAAACTACAGAACAGTTTTTATTTTTACTTTAGTAAGAAAATGCTGAAGTAGGACTGCTCTTAAATAAATCTGGCTACTCTACAAACCTCTGGGTTTTATATATTTGGAATTACTTAACATCATATTCTTTTATCTCTAGCGTCTTGAAGTTGGATGAAAACATAATATAATCTGATTATCTATCTGTGTGTCTGTAGTCCTCAGCGAACTGATGGTGAGGGAACAGTTCAGCTGGACGGAGAGGGCTACGCTGGGGTAGGACGACCCACAAGGTGGAACCCAAATGTATCCACCATAACCTTTAAGTTCCGCACGTTCTCCTCGGATGCCCTGCTCATGTATGTGGCCACTGAAGACATGGTATGTTTGCATCTAATGGTATGAAATACAGCTGCACAGTACATCAAAACATATTGTCACTGCAATACTGGTGTGTGCAGAAATGACTGAAATGTGGTGTGTTAGTTCTTAGCTTCCCAAATTCCTGCATTGCATACAAATTATGCATAAAAACTGTTTGACGAAGTGTGAGGAGTTTTGGCAAATGCACCTGATTCTATATTCTATCAAATGTATTATTGGGAGACGTAGACCTCTTAATATTTAAGATTCTGGCATTTAAGCATTATAACTCGTAATGAATTAGATAAAAAAAAATTTCACTTGGAACGGTAGTGTGGTATTTTGTTTACATATGTTATTGGCAATGCGCAGGTGATCTGGCAAAATGACTGTTCCTGATGCCTATAGCTCTTTCTCTGTTGCTGTTACTCTTTGCAGAAAGACTTTATGTCTCTTGAGCTGTCAGAAGGAAAGGTGAAGATGAATTTTGACCTAGGATCAGGAGTTGGGAGTGGCAAATCAGCTAACCGCCACAATGATGGACGCTGGAAAGCTGTCACCATGGCGAGGAACAAGAAACAGGGTACTGGGGAGAATTTTTTTAGGTCTCATTTAGTGAAATGAATGTCAAAAAGCACATCTTAAGTTCATTTCTCTGTTGCTAAATGTGTAGCTACTGTGATTGTTGTGGACATCGACAGCGGTGCTGAAGAAAAGGTTGTGGCCGTATCTCAGGGTTCAGCAACTGGTCTTAACCTGAACGAAAACCAGAACATTTATTTTGGTGGTATGCCAACAATCGGAAACTACAGGTAATCATGGAATAAAAATTTCATAAAGCATAAAATGTCTGTAAAAAAAGTGTTTCTACTGAACGAGGAAGAAAAAATATCCAAAATTGTTTAAAACTAAAGCCATCAACATTCCAATACCACCTAGAAAAACCAGAGAGAGTTACTCTGATTTTTTGTCTGGGTGTCAAAACAGCAAAAATGTGATTTTAAAACTATTGTTTTAAATTGTTTTGGCGTCATGTTTAATGTTGCAGCTATGGCAGTATGAATAAATACCATCCAACAAGTACTGATAATTACAGCAAAAAAGAATTGTTAAATTTTTTCCCTAAATAAACGACATAAAATATTATATTTGAAGTAAGCAAATGGTCATAGGGTTATCAGTTTGATAGAAGTTTGACAAAAAATTTTAGAAAAAACAGAAGAAATGTAAATTTCTTTCGGTGACCTGAACAAATGCTTAGACCCACTCTTACAAAATATTCAGTTTTGTACTCAATGTCCAATAAAAATGTGATTATGTGGGGAACATTCAGAAAATACATGGAGAAATGCCAATAAACAATAATTATACGGTAACATGGTTGATATAGCCTTGTATTTTTTATTGATTCCATTGGGTTAAAATTACTTTCCTTGGAGGTTCTAGGTACACATAATCCTATTGCCGTTAATATTTTGAATATCCTATAACTGAATAGATCTGAACGACACAGCTCGGGAAAAAGTCTTAAGGCATAGGACACAATGGAAATTTATGAGTTGCACATTGTTAAAAACACTTTGAAAGTAAATTTAACTACTTGGTAGTTGTAGTAGTTGTAGTTAAAGATAAAGACCTAATTGTTTTATTTTACATTAATCATAGATTGAATTTCTTTCACAAGTGTCCTAATACTTAGTTATTTTTTTACCGCCATGGCAGCTAGGTAAATGAATACATTTTACTTTTAGACAAGTGACCTCTCGACATCATGCTCACAGAATATGTAAATTTCATTTCCCAAGAAGATGAATCTGCAGATTTGAATTTGATGAATTAGTTCCTCCTAATAACCTCCTTTACCTTAACATTTGATGCCTAATGTCAAAAATCCTAACATTATCTTAATTCATTTGAACGAACACAAAATTCTTGTTGTTGATTCTAAGACTTCGTCCGGATGTAATAATCCTTTACTGGCTGCTGTAATCAAGCTTCACTGCATAGAGACAAAGTCCAATAAGTTTGGAATTTTCTCATGTTTGCAATTTCATTTAGTTATATGTCTATTTTGGTTTCAGATCAGAGGTGAATCTGAAGAGGTACGCAGGTTGTCTCAGAGACATTGAGGTCTCCAGAACGCCGTATAATCTCCTGAGCAGCACTGATTATACTGGAGTCACAAAAGGATGTATGGTCGAGGTAAGGATGGTCATACGGTTTTTGATTTGGAGCCTTTGTAGTATTCCGTTAGAGATCTATTAATTTGTGGCCTATTGAGGACCTTTAAATGTAAATATAGTCAGCCAATATTTGTATTTTAGACATATTCTTGTGCTTATGTGAGTAGTTTATATAAAAATATCTGGTAAAAAATAAGATCTCAAAAGGCTTTGACATTTATTAATTTGTCTACCTGCTTCGTTTTAAACACTTCATGACCCTGTCTCTTCTCCTGGTTTCGCTTTAGTGAATCATTGATTCTGTCATTCACCTTGTGGCCTTCCTCTGTATTGATGCAAAGAATAAAACACAAAGAGAAAAGATGTGATTGCAAAGGCCTCTTAAAGCTCCAATGTTTTGTGTATCCTCCCACAAATGTAACTGTCAGTGCAGTCCTATTATTTGGCATACAGAACTAGTGCCAAGTCTGCTATGAAGTCTTCAAAGCAAGAAAGATTCTTTACAATGAATTATGTGCAGCAGCACAATTCACCTAAAGAAAAACTAGCCATTCTCACAATGGGTCTACCTTCTTAAGTTGTTTTTACTGTTTATGTTAATCTGAATGTTTCAATGTATTGCTATGTGGACATAGAGCTCCTTTTAATGCGACATGAGAATTAATTGTTTTTGTACCTATAAGATTCTTTCAGATAAGTAATTTTATTTTTCTAACTGTGTTGACTTGTCATTGCCAAAGCTTGATTGTGTAGCTATAATTAATGCATTGCCTTTTTACATCTCACAGAACCTTTACACAGTGAGTTTTAGCAAGCCAGGATACTTGGAGCTGGGCGGCCTGTCTCTTGAAGTCGGGACCGAGATCAGCTTGTCGTTCAGCACTTTGTCGGACACTGGTATCATAATGCTGGCAGTGGGAGGGGCTTCCCAAATCAACCCATCAGAGGTTATCCATTTTATCATATTTTTCCCTTTTCCTTTCTTTTTAGAAATCAAACCAAAAATACTTTATTATCCCAAAAGGAAATTAAATACTTGTTAAAGGAAAATCTTAGCAGGTTTGTAGTTGACTCCTGTATATTTTTAGTAGTCCACAGTTCTCCACAGTGTGGTGTAATTACCCAGTGAGCAGTGGAAGGTTTATTGTTTTACACTGAGCTGCAAGACACACCTTAAACATGATGCTATCATGTCTTACGTCCTACCTTTAGCCAGTAATTAAGTGTGACAAGAAATCTATTCATTTTTCCATTTACCAAACTTCACTGTTGATGGTGACGCTGTTGATCTGGAGCCCCCATTGTTGCTTGGTGTCTTCTTGAACATCCTAAACCATTTCCTTTGTTCTTGGTCAAAAAGTTAAAATCAGTTTGTATACATATTTAATTTAGATACTGGAGTCCCAACCCTAACCTTGTGGACAATTTCCGGTCTACACTCCGTCTTTTTTTTTTTTTGAATTTCAAAAAAAAAGTACATATACAAAAAAAAATGTAACTAGTTATGTGTGCATATGGTTAACTCTAAGCATTCAAACTTACTTTGCTTTTTGGCCCTTTCTGCTCAAAGGTGCGCAGGTCCAAATTAAATTCAAAGAGAAGACGCAGACAGTCAGGAGAGGTGAGTTCATTATTTATTTTGCCTAAGTGAAGTATGATTATATGAGTGCTTATTAATAAGATTAGCATTTTTGGGCAGCCCGGCTGATTCGATTTGGTTTTATCCTAAAACAATCCACTCTTACTGGTACCTACTGCAAAAAGATGCAACTTTAAGTCCTGCAGAAGCTGTCTTTAACTATGATCACACATTTAAGCCGACTAAGGCAGCTAAAATCCACATTTTATCTAAGCAAATTAACTATCCATGGCTGCATATTAATACATTTTTACTCTTTTAGTTGCCATACTTTAGAGGGTGATTCTTAAGGATTGACTTAAATTGAAAATGTTTCTGTGCATAAACAACCAAGTAAAGTTACGTCACAGTATTTTAGCAACACAAGTAGTTCTATCTGCATCAATGTGCAACACCCATCATTAATATTGGTGTATATGCATTCATTTTTTCCTCAGTGTGTATTAACACTTTTTTAATTCAATGTGCATTTATTACTAACTGCTTACACAAATACAAATTAGACAGGGTCGGTATTCGAGGTTGGGATACGAGGGAGGGCCTGAGGGCAACCTACAGCTTATCCTTCATCAATGGGTGTTGGGCACATAAATCTATTTTTACAAAATGTTGGCAGGTACGGCGTGTGCGTGCAGGCATGTGTTTGGAGAAAGGTTAAGCGAGGTTAAAAAAAACATCAAATGAACTTGGCCCTGACTAATGGCTGGTTTAGAGAAGGACACGGGGGGTGCGGAGGACAGGGACAAAGGAGAAATGCAATGGGGAAATAAGTTTAGCGGTTTAGCAGCTAAAAAAAATCCAGGAAAGATTAGAGAAGTTGTTTTTGAAGGGTGAGGGGCATGTAGGAGTTTCTTACACTATTAATTAAAACAACACTATTCTGGGGGATGTTCTCATAAACATTCAAAGCGGACGTTTGACTGCGCCCAATCAAATGTTTAAACATATTTTCCCATAGCAAAGAAATCACTTAGCATTATAATTATACAACTGAAGATATAGAACTTTGCATAAATCATTATTGATAAAATAATTGTAGTGAAAATTATAGCTTTTAAGAACATGGGCCTGAATCTTCCTTTCTGTGCCAGAACTGCCAGTCTTATGACTTATCCACTGTTTGTAGGTCCTACTCTTTTAAGTTTTTATTTATTTTTTATTTTTTTCCAAATACTCATTATTTCTCCAAATTGTTATAACATGCAAATTATATTTTATCTGCTTAAATAAGCCCCTTCATGATTGATGTAAACAAAAATGCAAAGATTAGCTTTTTATCCTAAAATTCTCTGTTGTCTTAAAGCAACACTAAATAACTTTTCTAAAATATTTTCATAACTTTTGTGATTATTTGTCGACATACAGCTCGATGAATGACTGCTCTGTCATGGCCCAAGGGGGTCTGTATCGCTTTAACCGGCTCTAAGCAACTTTGAGGAGGGTGGCAGGAACCCTGCCACACAAAACAACTACAAATGTGCTGAATGCTTTACAGCATACGTCACTGCCCTTGTTTTCAACATCATCATATGACATTGTTACACCACAATTAGATTCATTACCCTATCACTGTTCCTCCTTCACACAGCCACTGGAAACAGAAATGTGCTTCAATCCAACTGCAGGTGACCGGGAGATCAGGATTTTACGGTTATGTGCTGGTCCTCGTGGGAAATGCAGTCTTACTGCTTTTGTCCACACGGGCTGCCAAAACAAAACAAATAAATACGGTCAGACAAACGTTAACTTTATTTTGAAAAATATCTAGAAAGTGAGCCTCGGGTGGATGAAACAGTAATACATTAAAAACTGCTTCCTGTCCCTAATCTAAAATGCCTTGTAAAAATATAAATACACCTCGTTTTAAAGTTTTAACACCACAAATGTTTTGTTTTTATTTTTGTGTTTGTGAGGAGGGGGAGGTGATTTATATGCTTGAATTTGGTATTTAAACTTTAAACATTTCTAAAAATCTAGTGATAAATGTTGAAAAGATTTGATTTTGAAAACTTATTGGTTTTTTTGTTTGTTTTTGTCCATTGTCACTGAAGCATTTCGATGAATGTCTATTGTCCAACATGTTTCAAATGTCCGTACATGTGTGCTTCTCTGTCTGCTCGTTCATCCCATGGTATCGGGGAAAGAGTGTGAGATGGCGCAGCAAGAGCCATGATGTAGCTACATCTCAGTTCAATTTGTCCCCGACCTCAAATTGAAATTCCATTTTCAGGTGGTAAATTGTCTCCCACTTCGCCCTCTGGCACACAGTGAATTAAAATTCAAATTAGCCTGACCCTGCGCCGCTGCTCTCTAGCACCTCAGTAGCTGTCTCACTCCTTCTCTCACACCCAATCTCTATCTAGTTCGCTGGTTTGCTCTCTGCCCTCTCATCTCTCCCCCCTATTATCTCCTCCCTGCTCCTCTCATCTCTTGTTATCCTTTTCTCCTTCGTCTCCACTCCTTCCTCTCTTGCTTTCTTTTTCTCATTTACTCCCTTATCAGTCTCTCCTCATCTCTAGTTTCCTGTTTTCTTCCTAAATCCAGTATGTTTCACCTACTCACTATCATTTTTCTTAGTTTCTCGAAACCTTTAGCTTTGCTCTCTCGTGTTTTCTTTATAATAGAAGTGAGGCAGAGTTTATTCCACGTTAAAATGAAAAATTTATTAGTAAAAAAAGTATCTGAAAAATATTTTGAAGTAACACAAGATTGCATGTGTTGATCGCTATTTAAAGAATAATCCAGATGACTGTTGGTAGTGATATCTAACTAAGTTTTCAAAAAGTTTCAATGGATACATTTTGTTGTTGTGCTTTAAGGTTTTCGAATAATAGGGCAATTCCCAAAGAATTAGTTTTAAAACCCTTTAGGAATCATTTAGGCAGCAGAGATTTTTTTCTTTCATTTTGTTGAAATGTTTAAAACTATTTGCTTTAATCAAAAAGTGAAAAACTTAGATTTTATGTCTATATGAATGAAAATGTCAAACCTGGAAGCTTTTCGGTCTTGGAACCTTTGCTTTTGTTGTCTTTGCTCCATCAAAGTGCAATATTATCGACATGACCTTTTAACCAAGACATTGTATAATATACCATTTTAATACTTTTCTGAAAGAAAAGGGATTTGATCTCTTTTATAGGGTAATGTGATTCAAGAATGATTTTTCTCGTCATGTTTTAATTCCTAGATACGTCCTAAATGTTTTTTTTTTTTGCCTGATCCACACTTCATTTTATATCTGAAACTCTGACAGCCCTACCTTTCGGTCATGCTGAACAAAGGCTCTCTTGAGGTCCTAATACATACTGGGAGTCACAGTCCTCGTCGTGTCATCAGGCAACTCGACCAAGGGATCCTGCATGACGGTAGAGAGCATTCATTGCGCATAGAGAGACAGGCTGGCAGGTAAGTGCTACTTACAGGGACTTTTTTTTTATCCTTCATGTTTAGGTTATGGTTCAAGATTTAAATAATGCTTAATCATATGAATGTGTTTGATATTGCTTTGTTTTTTTTTTTACTTACTCCTCTCTGGTAATATGGAATTGTTGTGCTAGAAAGCTAGAAGCCATAGTTCTCCACTTGTGTGCTTTCACAAGTGAAGAACTATGGCTTAATTAATCTTGTCTGCTCTCCGCCAGGTCTTTTGCAGTCCAGGTGGATGAGGAACCCAAAAGGGAAGCAGCTCTTCCTAATGACCAGCCCATTAGGCTGCAGCGCCTTTTCCTTGGCGGAATTCCAGCAGAGGTGGAACAGACATCCAACAGAGTCAACGTCCCATTCCAGGGATGCATTTGGAACCTCATGGTCAATTCAGTGTATGTTTTGTTTCCTTTTGATTGCAGTCAAAAAGCCTTAGTGGATGAGTTGATGGCAGGAGCACCAAAAGTACCTAAAGCTGTTTGTTTTTTTTTGATTGTTGTAAGCTTATCACACTAAATCTCAGAGCACAGAAATAATTTTTTTAAATATCCTACAACCAATACGAAATTGTCTTATAAATGGCAACTCAAACTTTTTCTATTTGCTACTCCCTCTTCATCATTTAATATAGCCACATACCAAACAGTAACCTGAACCGGGGCATTTCTCCACAAGTAGGACCCCTACTCCAGCGGCTATATAGTGCTCACAAATTTTTGCTGTCAACGCCAAATTTAGACCCCCACCAAATTCTGGTTTGACCTTTGAACAACAAAGGCATTACTTGGTTTTGGAGTTATTCACCCATATTTTTGAATTTAATCTGATTCAATGCCTTTTAACCCCAAACGGCATATAGCCAGTGCCAAAAATATAAAAAAAATATATAAAAGATAGTTATACCATTTGGGGAGATGCTAAAAATTGTCCTCATCTATTAGTTTAATAATAGCTGTTAACTATTATAACTTGCCTTTTAAAATTCCCTTTGCTATATAAGGTCTAATTTGTCATTAATGTGTAAATATGGCAATAAAGCTCAACTATAACTGATGCGAACCTGGCGGAGTAATAGAGTTGGAGTCTGCTGCAGATTCTCTGATGGCCAGTCCAGCCTCATGCATAGGGGAATGCCATTGATAAAGTCCCTTTGCTAGTAAAAGGGTAATCCAGAAACCAAAAGTCCTCCCTCTATGATTAATGAACCACCAATTAGGGTTTATTTGTGCTTAACACAGAAAACGGTCATGGTGCATCTTGCATGTTAAGAGAACTTAATATATTTTTTGTCCTTCAGATTAATTTTCCAAGACCCTGGAGATAATATCTGCCTTTTGGGAGTTTTTTGTGCAGGCGTGTGATCTTATTTCTTTGTGAAAGGGGTTTAATTATCAAGTATATTCTGATCAGCCATTTATATAGGATTCAAGATTTTAAAATGCCACCTAGCTCAAGTGTCAACATGGTGTTTAACGTAAAACATATAATTTAGCTAGTAATGCAGCTTAAAGTTAACATTTACATTATGAGCCCCAACAAGTTTACTTAAAGTATGTTAAACATTAATCTGAAAGATTTGATGTTTTTTTCGATTTAAACTGCTGTCTCTCTGGAGACTAAAATGTGTTTTGGCAAATAAAATAAAAAAAGAGATATATTAAATTACATTCAATTTTAAAACTATCCATTGAGCATGGACAAATACTGTACGTTACCTGAAAAAATAAAGTTTCATATTTTCAGCAAATATCTCAGCTTGTTCTGTTACTTTCTTCTGCCACACATTACCACCTAGGAATCATTTTTATTGACCGTTTTTCTTTATTTTTAGTCTCTCGGATTTCTCCCAGCCTGTTTCCTTTGAAAATGCCGAAATTGGCCAGTGCCCAAACCTTGCTCCACCAATACCACCCCTTCCTCTACCAGAAGAAGAGGAAACTGGGAAAAAGGAGGAGGGCTCCCAACCAGTTGGTCCTCCACTCACCCCAGCTCTCAGCACACATCCTCCACCTCGTCAAGACGTAAGTGGGATCACTCACACAATCGAACTAGCAGTATCTGCCATGAATGTGACCCTACACGCAGAGGGTGTTAAATAAAGTGAATAAATAGGGGGGCTCATAGTATACTAAGGGAATATAATTGAAGATGGTATAATGCATACATTTTAGTAGGAAGTAGAAGGAGTTAACATACGTCCCACTTTATTTTTTGTTGTTTAAACTGTTGGCGGTATAACTCAAACAGAAATGTATTCCTACATTTTCTTCTGATGAAACACAGCCATGGCGTACCGTGCAACCTTGGAGATTTATCACACAGCACTTGTACAGCCCATTAAATCGTCTTTATAGTCGCTTTAGCCTTGAGTCGCTAAACTCCACCTTTGGCAGCTTGTCCGGCAATGCAGAGCCACAGTCTTACACTACACTAACTGAACATGTCATTTATGTTTTATAAGCGCACAGCAGCCAAACATTCTGAACTAACGTTTAGACATTATTCATAGATCCTGGCAGCCAGTTCGCCATTAAAAACGTACTCATAGCATTGGGACAGATGAGAGCTATTTTACACGTTTAATAAATATCTAGCAGCAGCCATAGGTTATCTGTTCCACACTTATCTACTAAACTACACCTAATAAAGGACATTGATCATGAAGCCAAGAGCCAAAGAACTGCACCACCTCAGCTATAACTCTGTGGTTTTTTGCTTTATGGGCTGCAAGTTGCTTCGACAATAAAGACCGCAGAATTTGATAAGGCATATAGGCCTGAGTCCCCGATCTGCCACATAAATGGGTATAACTGCCTAAAATGAAGGTTGTTTTGCTGAGAACTATAGAAAAATTGATGTTCTATGACTTCACCGTCTTCAACGCATGGTCATTATGGCAGTGGTAATGGGCTGATTATACAGAGTGGTAGTCATACCAACTACTTGATTCCTTGATGATACTTCAAGATTTTACACTAGAGCTGCATTTGCATCTATTGGGATTCAAACATGGGCACACATGCATTCAGATTGATGAGCAACTTGGAGTTAAATTCTTGTCAGGGAGCAAATCGACAGGTGGGATCGGAGTCAAACCCTGAATTTTTTAGATTGGTACCATTCTGAGCCACAGTTGCAAACAGTATTACAGTACAAACTTTATAAACAGTTTTATTTTATGGCTATCAACAGCTGGAGATCAAGCATACTGTGCATCCATTTCTGTTTTTGTTAGGATATTTAACACTATGAGGCATTTTCAAAGCTGGAATCCCTTCTGAAACGCCTCGTTTAGATTATGACAAAGGATTGGAATATGATGCTTAATATCTTAAAACAGAAAAACTTTCTATGCAGTGTGATAAGAGTTATATTTACTAATTTTAACTAATATTTCAAATTATTTTGAACTTATATTAAACTGATTTACTTGCACATGACGCTTATTTTTTGTGTTGTGCAGTCCAAGATTATTGATAAACATGGTAAAGATTTGTAAAAGAGCAATACATATTTATACATGTGGAGTTTTCCCTGAAAAAAGTAAAATTACACCTTTGACATAATTTACTAAGTGAAGGGAGACTACATTTAAAAAAATTGTTTAACAAACTAAACATTGCCTGATATCTGAGCTTAGGGTTACAATAAAATAAATTTAACTGCAAAAAGTTGTTTTTATACCCAACTTTCTATCTGACTATTGTGTCTAAAACCTTTATTTGCTTTATATATTCCAGAAAAACCACACACTGAAATTGTCCTATATCTACAGTCAGAGCAAAAACTAAAAGTTCCAAACAACTGGAAATATAATAAACAAGTTTGTCCTGCTAAAATACATAGGACTGTGTTAAGAATGGCTTAAATCTTATATGGCTGTAACCTTAATGAAGATGCGTCTTGTACAGCTTTTTCCCACAATATTTGTAATAAATATTTTAATTTATACTTTCTTTTTGTTGATCCCAAAGATGGTTGAAATTCAGAGCAATCTGACATTTACACACATATATTGCTGCCTCGTATCCTATTTTATATGCATCTCCCAGTTGCACTGAAATGCTTTATTTATTAAATATGACATGTTATTTTTCAGTGAGCTGCAGACGATACATTTTCTGTTAGTAAAAAGTTTTTTTGTTTGTTTCTTGCATGCAAATAAAGTCATTGTTATGGTGACTTAACAGGAACTCTTTTCAGCTTTCCTGATGGCATTACCACTTGCTTCTTGCTGAATTTAATGCTCGATCTCTTTGCTGTCATTAAACTCTTTCTTCCTCCTCTTGGACTGCTGACCTGCAGGAGGCCACGCCCCCTGCTCCACCTGCTGTCACACCCACGCTTTCTGCTGTAGCACCACCCACTGCTAAGCTGGATCCCGGCCCAGACCTGGTACACACTCACTCACAGACAGATGCGTAGCTCTGTTAAGTCAGTATTTATTTTTATTTTTTATGAACTATGAAGCAGTCGCTAAAGCTTTTACCCTCCGACACCCACATTTTTTTTCTGCTAAATGTCAGGACAAACTGATGATGAAGTGAAAAGTAATGGTATGGCATTCAGACTGTTGTATTTTTTAAGTTGCCCAGACATAGCCTATTTTCCAAAGGCTAAAATAATGACAGCGGCTCAAGTTTTGAACACAGGTATAGAAAATAGATACATGGAATTTAGACCAGCCGTTTTTTAATCACAAACAGGAGGTACTTGAGCACAATTGCAACTGGTTGTTAAAGGTGTCCACGCTGTATTGTGTCTAAACAGTTCAAGGTGGTCTACAATCGCTGTTACCTTATTCCACATCTGCAAAGGTCAATGGAACAGTTACACCTTAGAGAGGTCCTCAGTCATACAGATGCACACAGCAAATGACTATTATAAAGAAACCTATAAGCAAAGTAGAAATCATCTGTAATACCGCTAACTTGAGCAATAATGCAACGTGACTTCTGAAGTCCCAAATCTGGAGTTTTAAAACGTGTTAAATGGCCCCTCTATTTAGACATTTTCATGACCTGTGTAGAAATTTTTTTAAACTTAAAGGTCCTTACATAGAAAAAATACATTTTAGAAATAGTCTAATCTAAATCTGCTTTACATGAGAGTGGTGAAAAAAACCTTTTATACACTCATGTGCATACACACAATTCTGACTAAATGCTTGGATTCTATGGATTTGACCTCCAACAAAAGACCTGAATGGAAAACTGCCTTCCTATTGTTAGCTTAATGGAAAGACGCAGAGGGGTATAAGGCAGAACACTAGGTAGACAGAGAAAGGTACAGCCCTGGAGGAAGGGATGAAAAGGGGGAGAATCTTTTTGAACAGAATGCCCGTCATTCTTTGTTGGCTTTATAGAAAGACGGAGAAGAGCCCAGAGAAGAATTGAAGGAAAAGGCTTCCGAACATGTGACGTCTCTCTTTTTGTTAGATAGCAAAAGGAGAGGGAGGTTGAGGAGGCGGAGTAGTGGATATGAGGACAGAATTAGATAAGAGTGAGTGTCAGCTGTAACAAAGCAAGGTCACAAACTGGGAATGTCTTCACTTGAAAAAGAACAAGAGAGGTGGCTATTGTGACGCATACTGACGTCTAAGATTCCGTATGTATGTTAACCTTGTTTCATATGTTCAAAGGAAGTACAGCAAATATTATCTATTATGCAGTATATAAAGTACCTGGCCAAAATTACCATGATTCTTGAAATTTGAATTTTTTCTGGTTACATCCATAACATTTATTGTAAATACAGCAGCCATCAGAAATTAGATTAGGTCACAAAAAGGTAGAAAACTGTAAGATTTTTTTTCTACAAACATGTTGTGTAGATGTGTTCAGTCGAATTTATGCTGATCCCTGTAAATGTACGCTAGCACCAGCAAATGTCTTCTGTAGTTACATAAACAAAGTTCAGGTATGTGTAAAAACAGCTGCTCCGAGAAAGCCTTGGAGGTTTCTTTGAGACAAACGACATTGTGAACTGCAAGAGTTTGCAGGAATACATTTGTGGAAGATTTGTCAGCGAAAGTAAAACAAAAGTCCAAGCTCGGAACACGGCACAGATGACTATTAAATTCACAATTTAAAAGAAATGGAACGTAAGGCATACAGTATTTTCAAATTTCACAAGATGCAGCCATCCATCTCAACAGGACATAAAGGATTATAAGTGGCTGAAGCAAAAAAGCAACTCTGGAGAAGCTGCAGATATGCAAAGCTCATGAAGGACAGCCTCTTATAAATACAAAAAATAAATCATACAAAAATCCATTCCTTTATTTCCATATGCTCAGAGCTCATTTGTATTAAAATCCCAGGCAAATCTTACAAATTTATGTTTACAGATTTATTTTCCAGTAATCTGACTTTGGCTGTTTTGCAAGGAAGACTGGGCCAACATTTCAGCGTTCAGGTGTTCAAAGCTGGTAGAGATCAACCCTAAATAGATATTAGTAGCAGCCATTTAGCAAATTCAGTCAGCAAGAATGAACGCACATTCGTGGCACACTTCTTTTTGTTTAAAAACAAATCCGAATAAAGTACACCGTACCTGATTCAGACATTCTTTTACCACTTGCAAAAGTTCAAGTCAAAATGTTGATTTAAAGAAAGGCAGAGAATGCCCTGAAAGAAAAGGATGAGCAAGTCAGCACAGAAAAGTTGGGACTTAAGAACAGATTTGGAATGAGGCACAGGATAAAAATAAAAAAGAGGGAAAAGCAAAAAAATGTTAAAGTAAGAATATGGAAATGGATAAACACAGAAGTGGACAAAAAGTAAAAGAAGAGGAAACATATAATTAAGGGATGATAGCGGAGAAGGAACTTGCTCAGGGAGAAATGGATGTGAATATTAGAAGTAAAGATGGTAAAAATAAAAATGAGTCTGGGTTAAAAGTTGAGAATTGAAACAGAAATGACAATATGTTGACTGACATGAGCATTAGAAAGTATGGTGTGGCCATACTGCTTATCTGGTTATAGATACTAAATAAAAGGCAATAAAAACAGTAAACGACAGGGTGACGCACCATATTTGGAAAAGGGAAAGAAAAACATGGGATTAAACAAAAGAAGGGAAAAAATAGTTTAACAAAATAGATGTTGAATGTTTGCTCAAGGGAAAAGACAAACTTTTAATTAAATCTAAAAATGGTGACAATTTCAAACAAAAAGGAAATTTCATACCAAATGGTTTGAACAAAGACGACAGGCAGAGCCTAAAAATGAAATGGAAATGATTAGACAATTACAACAATGACACCCTGTGGGTAAGAGTAGAACTACAGTCTGAGATAAGAATGTGCAGTTGTGTAAAGAGTTGCCTTATAACCCATAGTGACCCACCAATGCCTCATTTACCTCAGTAACGGAACCAGGGAGCCAATTAAAGTGATTGGCAAGTGTTGAACCTGGGTGTTAAGGCTCATGTTGACCGAAGGAAATAGTGTTGTGAGAACCTGTCAGTGGCACTGACATGTTATGTCCAATCTCCAGGACTTGTGTGCATCAGCTGTGGCCCCGACATCGCTTGAGAAGGCTTATCAGTTCGGACTGACCAGAAACAGTCACATGAGCTTTACCTTTGATGACACCAAAGTCAGAGAGAAGTAAGTTTGTTGTAAATAATGGTTGCTGTGTTTTTTTTTTAATACTTCTGTATTAAATTTCCTATTAACACTATTCTAGCCCGCTAACACAACAGGAAACAATGCAGCTTGTTATAAAGAAGGGAACTCACACAGAACTCTGTGTACCTTTTAAATTTCCCACATCAAGTGGGGAATCCTACTTGTCAGGGGTAGCAAGCACAACATTATAAACAGTAGATAAGTGATAGGCTCTTTTGAAGTCTTATCCTGTCAAAACTAAGAGTAGAGCTGATGCTCCTCCACATTGAGAAGATCCAGTTGAGGAGGGCAAGGATGTCTCCTGGGAATGCAATAGATTTTTCTAATGGGATATCCATTGTATGTCTCACTAGGAAGAGACCCAAAGGACATATTGAAAGGGCTTTTTTTTTAGGTGGCCCAAGTTTTTGCATCAGCTTATTTACAAAGGGCTGGTTCACATGTCAATATATATTTTTTTGTTTTTACAATTTTATAATTTGCCTTTGTATAAGCATTAATCTATCACAAAAACCACACAATTTACACAACAGTTTCACATTTTATATAGTTTTTGTACAGTTGGCATTTAACTTAGAGACCACCACCTGGTAAAGTGACATAATGTGCTAATTTCCTAGAATTAATTAGAAAGCCTTACAAAGATTTAGACATACAAAAGCCAATAACTACAAACAAAAGTTTGCATTGCTATAGATTAACACATTCGAATCCTTTACAATATGGAATAATCCTGCCACCCACCCCTACTTTATTATAGAAAATGAAACAAATTGTGGGGAAATAACAAAACCAGACCATTTTGGACTAATTTTATTGTGACTGCTAAAGAGTATATGGATTTAAACAAAAGATTCCACATCCATGTTTGCTACAGATTGTTTTTGGAGTTTGAGCTGAGAACAAAAGAGCTTTCTGGTCTTGTGCTCTATATGGCGAGGATAAACCATGCGGACTATGTTTCCATACAGGTATGTACTCACATAGATGCTCATTTTGTTCCTCATTGATCCCAAATAATTACAATAGTCTTAACACTAAAAGCTAAACTTATCACCCTTACAACATTAGACAATGCATTTAGACTACATGGACACAAAATAGGTTTTCATGTAGCTCATTATTAATCTCTGCTTATAGATCAAGGAGGGACAAGCTTGTCTTGGTTATGATCTTGGTCATGGAAACATCTCTGGTTGTGTTCCTTTCTCCATTAATGATGGTAACTGGCACAAGGTAAGAGTTAGTATATTTATTATTTTGGCTCATTTTCTTTTCGTAATCTTAACAGGTCCTCCTTCAGAGCTAATTGCAGGAAAGTCTTGGGGGATGTTTCTCAGTCATGTCCAGAAGCAAAATACAGGAAAAATTATTGCAACTTGCACATGCGTCTATGTAGTTTATAAAATTAATATACACTACTCACAAAAAGTTAGGGATATTTGGCTTATGGGTGACAAAATGTAAAAAGTTCCCGCTAAAGTGATATATCACAAAAGTAGAACATTTAAGTAGAAGGATGCACTGGTGATTTCCTCATCTCAAACAATTTGTTGAAACAAAAGTTAACAACAATGGTGATTACACCACAACAAAAAATTCAATAACTCGTCATGTGCCCTGGAGCATCAATAGAATGGGCTTGTCACTGTACCATTCACAAAGTGTAGGGCATTTCAATACAGACTGGACACACCTGCCCACACTGTGACACCACCGCCGCCGAAAGCTCGTCTGGTGACAACAGTGGCTGATGCATAGCGCTCTCCTTGACGTCTCCAACATCGTTGGGGGCCATCATTTCTACTCAACGTGAATCGACTTTCATCAGAGAACAGCGCTGAGGCCCTATGGACCCTCGTCCAGCGTAAATGCTCCCTGGCCCATGCAAGACGATGACGCCTGTGCCTGCTGGTGTGGTCAGGTACCCTTGCAGGTCGTCTAGCACGCAGACCATGCTGATGTAAACGGTTTCAAATGGTCTGACGTGATACTTGGGTGCCTCTCATCTCCCTTAAACGTGCGTGGAGTTGAATTCATCATCCGGTTTCTCAGGGCATTGTTCACAATGTAGCGGCATGGGATGTGGCCAAAGGACGTCCACTTCTATGCCTTTCTGAAACTCTTACAGTCTCTCTGCTGCAACCTGCTGCTGACACTCTGAGCTCAGTGGCCACGTCCGTCTGAGAACGTCCTGTTTGAAGCATTGCAATGGCCAGGTACTGTTGATCCATTGTTAGGTGTCGTCTTGGTCTCATGGTGTCACAATGTGAACAGCCTGATGAGGACGACTGTTTGAACACCAGCTGTAATTGTACTAGGATATTTATTGGTCGATTCGAGGATCAAACGCCTGTTTTGACTTTTGCCGTGAAGCTCCTCATTAGAGAACAGCAACATGTACAAAAAGTACTGAAACATTTAACAGTTGGACAGGTGCACTCAAAAGCTTAGAGAAGTTCAGCTGTTAAGGTTTGAATGCATTTTGGGCTCATCCTGAAATTCAACCCGACAGCCAAATATCCCTAACTTTTTGTGAGTAGGGTATATCTGCTATAACTGGATGTTCTTGTTTGTTGTTTTTATTGCAGCTTTTAAAATGTTTGATTTTACTTGTGTGGTATTTAGAATCTAATATCTTCCCTGTTTAATTAGATTAGTGTCCAGCGCACTAAGCAGAGAGCCATGCTAGTGGTTGAGCGTCGATATACCAAACTCATGATTAGTCCAAAGACGGTAGGAACACACAAGAAAGCTTTGATGTCAAGGCAAATGTAAGTTGCTGCGCACTTATTGCTTTAATACAATTGATTTCCTTCATCCAGGCGGACCTTTTAGATGTGGTTGGAATTGTGTATGTCGGTGGGTTACCGCAAAACTACACCACCAAAAGAATAGGACCAGTAAGGATCAAGTGGATTTAAAAAGAAAATTTTATTCACCAAAAATATGATTCAGGACATTTTTTTCATCCGTTGACTTTCTGGTCCGCAGATTCTGTACAGTATCAATGGATGTATTCGTAACCTAACAATGGCTGGTAGTCCTGTGAGCACAAAGTCTGCACCAACAGGTATGGATTCATGCAGATTTAACTTGGTACACGTTCTCTTTGAATTTCCAAAAGTACAACTTTATTTAAATTAATTTCTCTGCTTTATGGGTCATAATGAAGTAGCTACTGAGGACTTTAAACTGGACATGGCTGCACCCACCTCCAGTTACATGGTTGGAAGGTGTTTTGTCGCTACTGAAACTGGGACCTATTTCGATGGCACTGGCTATCTGAAAGCTGGTGAGCTCACCTAGATCATGTCCACAAAAAGTTTGCATTAAGTTCTAACAATGCATGCAATTTTTCTCTAGTTTCCTCCTACAGGGTGGGTATGGATGTATCAATTGCACTGGAGTTTCGAACTGTCAAAACAAATGGAGTCCTTTTGGCAGTCAGCAACCAAGCCAGTGATGGACTGGGTTTGGAGATAGTCGATGGCAAGGTAATCATTTCCTTTACCTGTATGAAGATGTTGACCAAAAAACTCTCTCTGGTTCTGTTTTGAATTGTGTCCATGTAATTTATTTGGACATTTGTGTTTAGTACTAGATTTAAATTAAAACCATATCAAGCTTCATTATAGTAAATGTAGGTTCTCCCTCTGGAGTCCAGGGAATATTTGACTAATTTTGATTATCTTTATGTTTACCCTGCATTGTTTGGTATCATTTTTTTCAGCACATTCTATTTTAACACAGTGGACCTGGAAAACCACAAATATGTTTAACAAACCATTTTCACAAAATGGTTTGGCACATAAACAGAGGACTCTCAGGAGTACAATAATAAGGTTTATTGAGATAATGTGGATGTGTGTTGAGTGAGGAAGCAATGGTCACGGCAGGCAGATCCAGAGCGACGTAGGGAATCGGAAACTTCTGGAGGTGAGACGGAGTAGTTTAACCAGTGCAGAGATAAGAGAAGGAGCTTACTGTTGTTGATTGACGTTGACTCCAGGGAGGGGTGAGACTTTCCAGCTCAGTCCAAGTGGTTGTTATCCAGATCTAGCGATCCGGCGGCATTATTCCCTTGACTCAACACGGGAAACCTCACCCGGCCCGGACACCGAAAGGATTGACAGATCTTTCTCGATTCTGTGGGTGGTTTTGCATGGCCGTTCTTAGTTGGTGGAGCGATTTGTGTGGTTAATTCCGATAACGAACGAGGTTCCGGCATGCTAACTAATTACGCGGCCCCGAACTTCTTAGAGGGACAAGTGGCGTTCAGCCACACGAGATTGAGCAATAACAGGTTTGTTACCGGAGTTACCAGAAGTAACAGACACTCAGGCGGAGAGAAGCTGGATCCCTGTTCCTTATAAACAGCTCAGCCCAAATCCAGATCACCTGGAATGGAGCAGCTCCGGCGTCCCCTCGTGGATAACCTGTGAAGGTGCTACAAAGTCTCATTATGACAGTACCCCTCCCCAGCGATGCAGAGGAGGTCTCGAAAACTCTAATGAGACTATGATTGAGGATGAATGAGCGGGGCATCCAGGTACGCTCCTCGGGACCGTAACCCTCCCAGTCGACAAGATATTGAAAACCACATACCCCGTCGACTATCCTCCGGACGTCGTAGGCCTGGTGCCCATCAATGATACGGATGGGTGGAGGGGTATTCGATCCATGGGAGATGTTGGTCCCACTTGAACAAACTCGAGAATTGTATATTTCAAAATGTATGTATATAAAAAGCTTCAGATTGTGATTTTTGATTAACCTGTTGTAAATATCCGAACTCTGATTTTACATGGACAATCAACAAAACTAATATATAGTTTGAGGTCCCCACAGCAACGCCAATGGACTCCAGAGGGTTAATTACCATGCCAATAGCATCAAAGGAATCTACTGCACAGAACTTAAAGTGCTGTTTTAAAGTATAAACTTGTTGTGGCATATTTGACGTAATTGAAATTTACACTAAGCTTTCTAATGCTCTTTTAAATCCCTTATTTTGTCATTTAGCTGCTTTTCCATGTTGACAACGGAGCAGGCCGAATCACTGCAGTGCATGTTCCTGAAGGGAAGGGCTTCTGTGATGGCCAGTGGCACAGTGTTACTGCCAACAAGCTTCGTCACAGGCTGGAGCTGGTGGTCGATGAAGTAAAGAGCCATGCACAGTCTCCAAATGCTCGGTCCAACACATGTGATACCAATGATCCCATCTATGTTGGAGGATATCCTGGTATGATCCCTTCCTGAATGTTTTAGTAACATTTCACAATGTGTACATAACTTACCTGTTACACACGTTATCCTCAGCGGGAGTTCGTCAGGCGGCTATTTCTACCAGTTCATCCTTCAGAGGTTGTATGAGGAACTTAAAGATCACCAAGGCGTCCAAGACCATGGATGTGCAGTTTAACAAGGCCCTGGAAATCAAAGGAGTCCAGCCTCTCTCATGTCCTGCTGAAGCTGCCTAATGCTACCACCATCTTCCACTAACACCATTCAGAAGTGCAACATTAACCTTATAAAGCATGAAGTTTACACTATTTGAGATTTGTGTGTAAAGTACTAGAATGATCTGCACTGATATTAAGCTGGACTTAATTTTGAAGAAAATGCATGGCTTTAAATAATGTAATCAATAAACTGGGGTGTGAAATCAGCCTCTCACTCTGATACATTACCCAATTGGAAAACCTAGTGTTTCATTTTTAGTACCGAAGTTCATAAACAGCACCTGTGCAGTTATGTATGCTGTCTTGTCTGGGAGTCTAATAAATGGAAACACTCCATTCCCTCTTCAGTTAATCTATAGGACAGAAAAACTAATGAAGGTACAACTGGTGGTGGAAATGCTGTTCTACATATGCCAAACCATAAGTGTTCCAACATGTGCTATTACCGTTAAGTGGAGAAAAAGCATGCATATTAACTGCACTGGAAGTGTGAACAAATCTGAACTTACTTTTAAAGAAAGCTGTCTTGTGATTAAGTCTGCTGAAATATGTTTGCCGTGTTAGGTATGACTAAACCTCACCTTTAGTTCTTGTGGATTTTGTACGTTCTCTGTCCAGATTGTGTCCCACCTTTCATCCTAAAAAAAAAAACTTGTACCTGAAGGGAATAAAGTAAATGCATTGATTTTACAACATAAATTACAGTTACACCTAAAGCAACGGCCTTCGTGTTAATGAAAATGTTTTACTAATCACCCAATACCAGCACATATATGATTATGAGAAAGTTATGGAGCATACTGATGTTGATGTTCCCAATTCGTGCATTTTTTACGTAACTGCACTTGCAAGGCGAATCCAGAAGAGGACAGGGTTTACCTATTCTACTGCAACAGCAAAGTTCAGCACATGAAGTAAAAAAAAAAAAAAAAAAAAAAGGCACTTACCACCATATTTCTGTAGATAATCCAATGAATTAAAGACTTCATAATCCATCTTCATTGTGCATTCCTGTTTATTTTCACGGTCCTGTTTACATAGGGTGAAAAGATGGTCAGACATAAGACCACAGATTTTTGCTGTGGCTGCTTGAAGTGGAATGTTTAGAAGACCGAATAAAGCATACAACCTATCTACAGAATTGGTTTACAGCAACAACAGTTTGAATTTTTTTTTTGAATGGCTTTAAATCGTCAATTAGACATCCATCACACAATCTATGTGCAAAGTTTTGTTCATTAACAAGAGAAACTTTTTTTTCCTAGGTTTCTTTATAATATTTAGTGCATAATCCAGTCCGGCTTTAAGATCAGACAAAGTGGAATGAATATCTCAAGTAAAAATACCATCTGGTGCCAGAAGATAAAAATAACTGCTTGCTGAAAATAAAGATTTACTGTAGGTATCTTAAAACATATTTTTTCATATAACCAGAAAAACATTTTTGAAGTTCTTACTTAAGGAGATTATTGTGATTCTTAAACCATTAAAATACTGGTAACTACTTTTGGCCTTCTGCTTTTATTCTGAGCTGTGCTTATGTAAAATGTTTACCTTTTGTTCCAAAGCGAAGGACAAAATTACTAATGTTTTTCAATGTTCACTAAAATTCTGTCATTTTTTTTCTCCAAGTGTTGATTGCTGTAAACCAGTCACTCCTCTTTCCCTTTTTACATCCTAGTGAAGTGAAACACAACACCAAGCTATAGCAAATGTCTAAGTCTCATTTTGACATTAGTCAAGGAATTCAAGCATTCCATGTAAATATCACTTAAAGTAAAGCGTTAACCTCTTCAGCTACCATATTAAAATGAGTGTAGTTAGAGAAAAATCCCACAATCTTGTTCGAAACAGGCTTCGGAACAGAAACCTCCAAAGCAGAGTCACTGTAAATCCGCTATACCATACCAGCACCTCCCATGTGCCAGATGAGGTGACTTATTGTATGCTGCTGATCCTCTTTCCTTTATCTGAGGTGCAATCCAGATATGTAAGTTTTCCATTTTAGCAGTCTTTGCTTGTTTGGCGCCCACACAAGTGTCCTCCTTCAAAGGCTTCTCATTCGTAAGCGTCTGCTTTGGGTGTTATTCCTCCTACTCCTAGTCCAGACCTTGTCAGGATGACTGCATGAGGCCTGTGAGTCGTTTGCCTGTCAGTGATTTGCCCTGGATACAGATTGGCAGAAAAAATGTACAGGGCTTACTAAAACTGTTTACCACTTGCGGATTACTACTACTTGTTTTTGTATTTATTTATTTATCAAACATGCACATAAGCTGAAGACCCAACCGGATTCCTATATAGAATAAGAAGAAACACAAAGAGTCTGATTCAAGAAAAATAGTAATCTCAAATGAGGGAGTGAAATGAAAAGAAAAAGTATTGTTGGGCTCGCAATAGTTTTCTCACAGTGGTACTTCTGGACAAACCAATTATAGGGGTTGACAAGTCAACTAATCCTAAACCTTTTCAATGAGAATATAGTTAAAAGATGGAGTCCAAAGGGGGAAGAAGCCAAATTGAAGTTAGTTATAAGGAACAAGTTAATAATTCAAAGGTCTTTAGGGGAAAATTCATTGTGTGGCCTCTAAAACTGAGCATATGAAAAATTCCTTCATCTGCTTAATATTCTATTACTGAACATAGCTGAGCAAACTCCATTAAAACCATAAACATATTAACTGCTTCTTACTGGAAGTTACAGCAGCAGCATTTAGTGCAACCCGTCGACTTGTTTTTAATTAGGTTTCAGGAGAGCCAGTAAGACTCTTACCACACTGCGAGTGAACTTCTCCAGAGAAGTGCGTCGTCCCTGCTCAGTTTCAGGCTGCCAGTCCATAGAAAGGAAGAAAAAGCTGTGAAATTGTACTTTCTAAACTTTAAACCATATAACATACACATATTGTAAAATGGAAGGGTATTTCAAAAACCTTCATTACTTTATTTTTATGTTGCTTCCACTGAATGTAATTTGGATTTCACTATATTCTTTGAAACCATTACAGCACTGGCTTAATGGTTGGTATCATTGTTCTGTTTTAAGTTTAACAATTGTATAAAAGTTTTGTATCACAAAGTTTTTGAATGAAGGAGCTGCTAATTTATTTCTTGCAGTACTACCTATTTCCATACCGCTTTTCAGTAAAAAGTTCATAACTAATGATAATCAATTGAATGTCTACACCTCTTACAGAGTCACAATGAGCCGCTAGGCTGCTACTTTGGGGGGAAAAAAGGCTTTTTTAACCTGGCCTGTCAGTTTATAATACATTTAAAGCTTTGGATATGGTTTTACAACCTTCCTCTAAAATCTCTACAGCTTTATCACCACTTATCTTTTATGGTTCTAAGTCTTTTTGATGCTGTTCTTTCACTCCTTTTCTCTAACAAACTTCTAAGATCTCCGAATTACTGAAATTGATTTTTTTTTTATATGTCAGAGTTATAGAAGCTGTGCAAATTAAATGTGAATATCCCTTTTCGTCCTCATAATAATATGCAACTTTGTGTTTGATGTGTTATATACATACAAATGACAAACTCACTTTCTTCCTCGCCATTAAAAGATCCTGGTACACATTGGAGCGTAGGAAACGCGGATAGCTGTCACTTTTCATCAGTTTGTAAATGTGGTCCTAAATGAACAGAAGTCAGGGAATTAAAAAGGAACAACTTTTTCTATAAACTCTGCTGTGAATAATAGATTTCAATAAAGCTTTAAGCTAATGGCCAGAAAAAAAATTGAAACTGGTGAAGTTAGAAGATAAAATTTAAGCAGGATTCCTGGAGGGTAAAGGAGTTTGCCAGGCCCTGTCAAGAAACCAGCAGGGCAATTTTTTTCTCTATTACATTCTACCTTTATAACTCTGAAGCAGAACAAACGATTTGATAGGAACAACCACAAAAAACCTCGGCCCGCTTGTGCTGGTTCTCCTGTCTCTTAGAAAACCCTATTACTCCATTTCCTCTGTTTTCTTCTTACTTGGGCATCCTCGTAGCTGTATCGTCCAGGGTCTTTCAGATTCTGGCAAGTGATTTCATAGCTATGCGAATCTAGGTTGATGGAACTGGGCGCTCCCTCTGCCAGAAACTCTGCCCAAATGTCTTGGACCCTCTGTGCAACATCCTGCTGGGGAACCCTCTTCAAAGCTTGTACTGCTAACCAGAATCTGCAATTCAAATCACAAAAGATAAAAAGTAAATAATTTTCCGAAGTCTGTATCTTTTGATGAATCAAGAATCACTTTATTTATATCGCGCCAATTTACAACAGATGTCGTCTCAAGTAACTTTGCAAGAAAATCAATTAAAATTTGCACATGTTCTCCTCCAAGAAGCTGTCTCAGCAAACAGAACGCCAGACTAGATGTGGCTGCTATGGAGAGAAGAACACTAAGAGAAAACAAAATGTTAACAAGGTTGAAATAATGGTAACTAAAGCAGATTGGACAAAGGAAGAGAGAGAAGTGGTCAGATACTCCTCCAGCAGTCTAAGCCTATAGCAGTATAACTATAGAAATAACTTAAATAAAGAAGAAAGGAGAACCGTCTGTCTAGACAGAGTTCTTCCCCCAACCAGATTAGGTTGTCTTCTCTACCTCTCCCTAACAATAAACTTTATCAATCAGGAAGGTTTTAAGCCTAGCTTTGAAACTAGACAGGGTGTCTGGCTCACGGACTAAAGCTGGTTTCACAGGAGAAGAGCCTGATAACTAAAAGATCTGCCTCCCATTCTGCTTTTGGAGATTCTAAGAACCACCAGTGATGCATGTTAAAAATGCCTGTACTTTTACAAAATCATATCTTAAGTCAAGGAGAATAGGGAATCCACATCAGCAACTACTTAAGGTTATTTAAACTAATTCTATAGTTATGCTGATATAGGCTTGGGCAACTGGAGGACAATCTGATCACTTCTCACTCTGCTAATTTCTTACTTTGTTCAATCTGGTTTATATAGTTATTTCAACTTTGTTAAACTTTTATTTCCTATTAGTGTTCTTCTCTCCATAATAGTTACACCTGCTCTAGCGTTCTGTTACCTGAGACGACTTCTTGGAAGAGGACAACGGCTGAAATGCTGTCAGCGACATTTTACAACAGCTGCAATAAACTTTTTCAGTTTCCTTTTTAAACCCCCGCCAGATAGCTGCTCATACTCAGCAAGGTTCTTGTTCTGCTGGAGGTTTCTTCCTGTTAAAAGGGATTTTTTCCTCTCCACTGTTGCTACATGCATGCTCATTATAAGCGACTGGTTGCTGGGTTGCATACTTCGCATTTGGAAAAAAAAGACAAATTCAAACAACTAGCAACCTCGTGAAGTGATTGTGTCCTTGCTAGTGCCTTTGTATTCTCCCAGAATCAAATTGGGCATTTCAAGGGTGAGTAACTGAACACTGTATCTTGATCTGTATTTGCTTGTTCGTCATCTTTAGCCTGTACCTCCTCACCTAGCAGTTATTGTGTTGTACTTTATTTTCATTTAATGCCTTTCCCTATACCAAAGCCCAGAAAGGCAATTTAAAATCCTGTCAGGCTTGATTGTGCTTTAACGTGCTACCTGTCCTCTCGAGAGGAATCAACAGAATCGGGTTCACATCACTTTAGTTTAGAAGAATACTTTTCATTGTGTGCTTTAGGCTTTAGAGCAGCAACTACCAGAAACATTATTGGGTAGTGAGTTGAAAACAGCAAAAGAAAACAAAAAATGAAATAGAGGCACTTAAATTTTGTGCAAGTAGTTCTTTTTTTATTTGTTTTACGTTTCTTTATAACGGCGTGTTCTTATGATGTATGTAGAGGTGCATAAAGAAAGAATTGGCTGTTAATAAGGATAGGCCAATTTCCAGCACTTTCAGATTTTGAGCCAGAAATCTAAATTAATAGAAGTTAAACCACTAAACACACCATTTGGAAGTGGGCTGAGAGATTGACCTATTTACTGTTACTTAGGGGGGTAAAATAGTCAAATATGTCTATTAGGGAGGTATAACACCACAATGTTAGAGGAACAGGGAGTTGTTATTAAAATACAGTTTATTCTATAAAATACGCCAAAGCATGTTTAAGGTGAATCAGGCTTCAGGACAGCAAGGAAAAGTACAATTTTAGAATATAAACACAAGGTTAAACATAGTTCAGTTCCCCTGTTATATCATTTTAAACTTTTGACATACTATATCTAGAAATGCTGACACCCATTTGAATATTTCAGTGTTCAGTACTCATTTTGAAACGTAGTAATTGCTTTTATTGCCACGTTATTTCTAAAATAAACTCCAATCACTATGTTTTTTTTTATTTGGTAAATACTATACTTCCACAGACTCCTCAAAGTCACTTCAATCTTTAATATAAATAATTAACAACAGTTTACAACAGGTAATGTTGAAAGAAAAATTGTGATGTTCTTAGACCTATGCTGTAGTTCAATAAGGAAAAAGTCCAAGTCGATGATTGATATCTGCATTCCAGAGCTGAATAAACCGTCAAAATGACAATCCCCCCATATTCTAAACTGCATATCTTTTTTTTAATACCCTTATTAAAATAAATGATTTGACTGTTTTGTTCAATTACTTTAAGCTAAAGCCGTTGTTCAAAAACAGAAACATAGCAAAAAAAACTACTATAATTTTGTTTTCATTCAAAATAAATATTTTTGCCCTCAATTTAATTGTTACAAGCATGTTTAGAATATATTTAAACTATCACTGATATCGAGCATCATTTATATAGCAATCCAAAAGCCTTTCAAACTATTTAGAATGTTAGAACAAGACACAGGATGTCTATATTCTCTCTCTATTGATTTGTGTACTGGCTTGTCAATATATAAAGAAAACACCTTTACGGTCCACTTTTTTCTTTTACTCTCAGTTTTTCTAGAAATGCTTCAAAAGCACCCTCATAAAACCAAACACAATTAAAGGTTTAGAGACTGGAGTCAGAACTCTTGTGGGACAGTTGAACGGTTTTATATCTTCTCCTCTCCATCTTGCAGCATATGCATTTCTGTGTTTTATCAGGCTCAGTGGGATGAACATCCTCAACTACTCAACTGGAGTAGCCCATCTCTATGCTGCCACTCCTCTCTAACTCATGTAGAACAAAAACACACACCATTGCTGCTTTGAGCAGGAACATTATTATATCTGTAAATCTTTGTCTAAATGAAGGATGAATTTAATATTTTCTCTGGAAATCAAACTACTGCAAAACAATACTGTGAAGACACACTTTCCTGTATTAGCATAGTGTATGATTTTGTAGTAATATAGGCAATGGTTATATATGGACATGAATTTAATATAAAATACAGGTGACAAAATAAGAACACAATTAAAGGGCAAAAATGCATTTCAATTAAAGGATTCCATACTTCAAAACAGAATTACCTACCTTGGCAAAACCCAAGAGTAAAGCAACTAGTAAATGCAAGCAAAGTCAAAATAGAAGGATTTGGGCATCATTCAAATCAAATTTGAATTAAAAAGTTTCTTATGTATTTGAAAGGATAATTAAATGTTTCATACTACGTCATATTATGAAGGTTTCTTCCAAAGTTTTGCTGTAGGCCTTGAGGGCAGGATGATCTCCACTAGCGGTGCGTATCACAGCTGAGTTGAACATGGCTCCGAAAACACTTGTAATTTTAGAGCAGCAAGAGTATGACTTTACATCATGTTCTTCACTTCATGAATAAAAAGTCTTTGCATACCAGTCAGTGGTTCAAGAATCTAGTTTGTTATCTAGCGGTGGCACATTGACGATCAATGGAAGGTATGGTTTAAACTTCCTCCATCTCTTTCAGTATTTTTTGCTCTTGCTCTATATCCAGGGTCTCATTTTAAACTCTTTTAAGACTTGTGGTTACAGTTCAAGTATTATTTTAGCCTTGTGCTGTTAATCAGGTGTTTTAGTTGTAAACAAACTATTTGCCATGGTTATCTAGCATGACACATGTCTAATAGTTAGAAAATAAAAAGCATCAAGAACTAGAGGGAATATGTGTCCAAAAATGTCTAATTTCTGACAGAAACTGGGGAATTAAAGATTTTAAAATCCAAAAAATTATAACAGAAGAGCTACTCCAACATGCTACCACCTTTAGCAGTGCAAGTACGTAAATCATATGTAGTCACCCAACCTGGGCAGCTTGTGTTATTCTTCATTGATAATGCTGCATAATAAAATGTAATCAACTTCCTTAAAGCCTGGCTAAGTTTTTCTTTAAAGTAAATGAGCCCGATCAAAAAGCACATTAATTTGTAGAAATTGTGAATTACCAACCAGTCAAATCTTTCATATCAGAACTGAATTAAGTATGTACAGACATTTTCTTACTAACAACAACCAAAAATGATAATTAGATGCAAAATTGTACAAAATAAAAGTCAATGAAATTAATAACCCATTAGATATAACTTAGAATTTTGATTTACGTTTTTCAAAATCACAATACTGGTTATTGGTATTCAGATGTATTTGGAAAAGAGTCACAACACTCTGACATACTGTCTGGATGTAAACCTGGCTAATAGTTCCCAATAAATGCATGTTTTAGGAGATAACCTAAGATTCTGGTATGACTCACCTCAGGTTTTCTGAGCTGAACTCGGAATGTAAAAACTTTAGGAACAACTCTTGTCCTGGAGGGTCCTTCAGAGCTTCCTCCAGGGAGAAACCCCATTTTTTTACCCTTTGTTGATTGGGTTCTTTGCTAGAAGAGATGAGAGAGGGTGAATGAAAAATCTAAAAAACAGGTTAAAGCGTAGTCAATATGTTTTTAGGGAATCTAACAATACTGATGTAGAGGTCAGAGGAAAAAAAAACAAATCTATTAGAAGCAATGTTGTGTGTTGAGAGCTCTGATAAACAGAAAGAATAAGAATAAGTCGAATATAATGAGGTGTTTGACAGAGTGTTGAGACACTGAAAGCTCTAAATGATCACAATGTTGATCTGGAATCATATTAGATTTCAACATGGAATATATTCTTGTGTGCCAATTTTTGATTCATTTAAGATAAATTATTTATTTATTAATTATTTAGATGCATTAGGCTCCGTGATTATGTGTCTACTCTAATTAATTCCTTCCTTATTCAGGGAGGCCAGCACTTCAGACCACAGTTCAACTTGTTGAAAGTAGCATTCACCCTCTAAATTTCCTGTAGCTCTCATTAAGAATTCAGCAAACTATCAGTAACATCACAAAAAAAAAAAAAACTTCAGAAACTATACAGGTATCTTAATACAAGAATCTTGATTTATAACAGGCTATATTGGTCATTGAAATGGCTAAACTTCTTGCTTATGCCTGGTCACCCTTTGCCAAAATTGAGCATTTACAAATGTGTTGAGATAAAAAAAGTACACATAAGCTAATAAATGCATTTTTTTGTGTGTGATCCATTGGTTTATCTAACTCTGTTCTTAGTAGGAGAGGTATCGAGCTGTTTGTGGTGGCAATTTACTTGCATTTGTATATAGAACAAACTTGGCTCTCAAATTGTGTATTTATTCATTTTTTAAACTCTAAATTCGTCCTGTGTGAAACTATTCAACCACTGACATCAAGCCATGGGACTTCTTATGCCGTTTTTTTTTAAATTGTTAAAACAGGTTGACAGAATGTATCTTTCAAATGAAGAGGCTGGTTTTTCACCCAATTATAGAATATATACAGGTTTTCCCAACTGGTTGGGGAGTAATGTGGCTTGAAAAGTTCTATAATTCAACACCGATTTAAAATGTCAAGCCTATTGTCTTAAGTTTTTATCCCGTTAAAACCCTAATGTGTACACACCTATTTATCAAAAATACAGATATCAGATTTGTGTGTGTGTGTCTGTAAATGCTAACTGGCTTTATAGATTTACAACTTCTGTTATTTCTGCTTATGTACCTCATCTCCAGATCCCAATAGATGGGGTCATCACTGATCCAAGGATTGGATGGTTCTGGTGTGGTCACAAATGGGTCATACTCCATGAACTGCTCAGTGTAGGTCATGAGACTTGTATATGGAAAATAAACACCAAAAAATATGTAACATTACAAACAACACAATAAAGTTCTCAAACGGATGAACAACTCATGGTCCTTCTAGTAATTAATGCTATGTGCTTAAAAGTTGCCTTCAGCCTGCAATTCAAAGTAACCTTTGGCAAAATACTGAACTCCCATGTTGCCTATACAACTAAATATTTTCACCTTTATTTTTGCTTCAGTCAAAAATATATGCATGGCGGATATTTTAAGAAACAAATAACAGAAAACGATGTTGTTGACAGTGGCCCTAATAGCAAATGTTGGTGTTTGCTTGTACAATGTCGTCTCGAAGGTTATAATTTGGGGATTCATGTAATCCAATCTAACCTGAGTGCAAGGACCAGGTTAACTACTACAAGTCAATAACAATAGAATCAAGAAGAATCAAGAATCAGTTTATTTATATAGCGCCAATTTACAACAGGTGTCGTCTCAAGGCACTTCACAGAAAATCAATTAAAATCAAAGATACATTCTAACAAATCAATTTGAAAAGGTTTCCAATCTAAGGAACCCCAGCAGATTGCATCTAGTACAATACACATCTCCTTTCATGAATACACAAAGTAAACGCAGTTGTATAGGACTAGATATGTTAAATGGTGTCATTGAGGTAAACTAATTGTTACTGTGGCAAAAAATACTTTAACTACAAATGCAATCATAGTTGATATGGAGGTTAGACACAAACATCCTGCTTCTTATTTAAACGCAAGGTAGATTTGTTGCTAATTTTTCCAACTCAAAACGTAGCTTTTAAATAGCAATGGAAGACGCACTTGAGCCACATTATTCCTACCAAAGATCGAGTAACAATACAAGGAAATGCTCCTTTTGTTCTTCTATCTTAAAACATCAAATTTTAGAAAGCCAATCACAGTCAGCTTATGTTCAATGAATACAAATATAAAAAAGGAAGAAAAAGACCGGCTTCCTATTGAGGGAAATGTAGGTCACCTTGAAACTGTGCTACTTGACTAAGATATATATATATATATATATATATATATATATATATATATATATATATATATATATATATATATATATATATATATATATATATATATATATATATATATATATATATATATA
>JAVLVB010000407.1:3587518-3599476 GCA_032876305.1 Orestias chungarensis | reverse complement strand
GGGGGGGGGGGAAAACAAACAAACTGATTTAAATTTTTTATTAAATATGCTAGTTTAAATTTATTAACAAACCACCCCATAGAATAGTTTTGGAAGTTTTACAACTGTAACAACAAATTGCAGAAAAGCTCATTAAAATAGTGAGCTATGTTTGGCTGTTTACAGAATTAAGTTTTTGATTATTGCTCACAAAAACAAGTCCTCAGACTTGGTCCAATGTACACAGTTTGCTGCCACGCTAATGTGGTGAAGAAGTAAAGAAAATTCTTCAAACTTTTCTCAATACAATTTGCAAATGGATTCGTAAGCAGCAGAAAGAGTGTGGTGGGAAGTTTGCTGATCTTGCTGATCTCAAATTTTAACACAATTTATCACAAACTGGATTCTAAAATTTGTAAATAAGAAAAAACCTGGGAGAATAGTTCCCGTTTTTTGGTTGCCACTGTGATATTTTAATCAGTTTTAAACGTAAGATTAGCTACCTGCCAATTCTAATCCTTAAAAGTTGAAACTTTTTAATCTGAGTATTATTTTTTGTATCCATTTTTGTGTTTTAGAAAAAAGACAAACCAGGAAAGCGCAAAACAGTAACAGTACACTTATTTTTGAGCACTAAACAGGAGGCAGGTATTAAATATTTAAATGAGATACGGTCCAAAAATGTTGGGATTTTAGGATTACTCATTTTAGGTATACAAAAGAATTAGACTATTTCAATTATTTTTCACTAAAATAATATATCTTCCTTAAAAATGAGTATGTGATTTATTAAACAATTTCAGACTCTAAATTATGTTAAAACTGTTTACAGACGCAGATACAAAGTAACAAAAAAAATGGTCAGCTGCTGAAACAAAAGGTACCCCTCACTGAGGGCACAGATAAATTAAAAATAATTACAACTAACAAATCACCTGCTTAAAATGGAAAGATCACCACTACCAAAATAATATCCTGGTTTAATACAAACACAGCTATGTTCCTATTTACATACTTTAAGTAGGACCATTTTCAAGAAATTCACCATCTTGCTGAATTTCATGTTTATCATGGGTTTTCTTTCACCCAGAAACCTCTTAATTGTGATATTAATTTTTTTAAATATTCTGCTGCAAGTTTCTGCATCGACGTCTAGAACTTTTTAAATATGGTTTAAGATGTGTAAAGCTTTCACTGTTTGTACTTCATCACATTTACAAAAATACTGACTTTTTTAGTCTAGTGCTACTGCAGTTGATGCACTAAAGAGCAAAAAGTTTCCAACTATTATTCTACCCTTCCTCTACCCCTCCATAGGGTGTCCACATAATTTTTAGTAACTAAATATTTTTTAGAATAATCAGTTACCCTGCAGCTTAACTATCTAAAAAGAAGTTGTTTACAAGAAAGGCTTTTGGTGAAACCAAAGAAAAAGTGTAAGAGTATCTGGTCTTTAGATACCATGCATTCTTTTTGTTTCTCTTATTGGGGTTGAGGCTTAAAATAGTACCAGGTTAAATGAACTCTTACTTAATCCCTAAGTATCTCCAAACAACTCATTCCACCTATGCTTTTGTCTATGCCATACATAGCCATAACACATAGTTTGTCAAAACATTGCTATAACTCTATAGATGAGATGTAACTGATCCACACCATCTGCAAATCAGCCAATTCATTCAAGTTGTTAGACCTGGCGTTCAAAGTTAATCAATATCACTAAAATATAAGAATGACTGGGGACTTTTGAGGGGCAAGAACAAATCAAGAAGACTCATAACCCCAAATAAGCCAGTGGGATCAGGAATACATGTACATGGGTTGGACAATGAAACTGAAACACCTGTCATTTAAGTGCGGGAGGTTTCATGGGTAAATTGGACCAGCCTGGTGGCCAAATGTCATTAATTGCACATTGCACCAGTAAGGGCAGAGTGTGAAGGTCCAATAACAGGGTATTAGCACAATTTTGCTCAAAATATTGCAATGCACACAACATTATGGGTGACATAAGAGAGTTTAAAAGAGGACAAATTGTTGGTGCACGTCTTGGTGCATCTGTGACCGAGACAGCAAGTCTTTATGATGCATCAAGAGCCTCGGTATCCAGGGTAATGTCAGCATACCACCAAGAAGGACGAACCATATCCAACAGGATTAACTGTAGATGCAAGAGGAAGCTGTCTGAAAAGGATTTCCGGGTTCTAACCTGGATTGTATCCAAAAAACATAAAACCATGGCTGCCCAAATCACGGCAGAATCAAATATGCACCTCAACTCTCCGGTTTCCACCAAAACTGTAGGACGGGAGCTCCACAGGGTCAACATATACTATATGTTGCTATAGCCAAACCTTTGGTCACCCGTGCCAATGCCAAATGTTGGTCTCAATGGTGCAAGGAGCGCAAATCTTGTGCTTTGGAGAATGTGAAAGATGTATTGTTCTCATGCGTCCAATTTACTGATTTCCCCACATCCGGGATTGCTACGGTGAGAAGCCCCAAAGAAGTGTTCCACCCAGACTGTTGCAAGCCAAAAGTAAAGCATGGGGTGGATCCCCAATGAGTGGGCTGCCATATCATGGCATTCCCAATACTTGTGCTATATGGGCGCGTGCAGGATTTGTATATAATTCCCAAGAAGAATTAATGCTTTATTTGGCCACAAATGGAGGCCCTACATCATACTAATAAAATATGGTTTAAAACCAGGTGTTTCAGTTTCATTCTCCAACCCCTGTATATTAACCAAAAGAAATCCACCATATCTTCTCCTGTGACCTGATCACAGCAGTTTTTGGGGAGGCTGATTGGTTTGTAGCCCAACAAAGAAAATCTTCATTTAAATTCAGACTTATTGTTCCTGAGCATAAATACTTAATATTGCAGTAAAGTAAGTGATATTTTTCTGTACATAATGCTGTATATTAAGTCTGCTATGTCGAGATGACAGAATGTAAAGGTACTCGAGGCCTGCAATAATTAAGTACCAGATGCTTTTAAAAAATATATTAGTTGGCACTGATTAGCCATCATAAACACATACAGACAAGTTGAGAACGACTACGAGCATCTGCACATTTTAAGCTTTGGGAATCCACACTTGAAGATGCAATTATGCAAGGACAGTTTAGTCCATTAAATCCCTAGTGCACAAATTATGGGTAGAAAAATATATTCTGATCCAAGCTTAGCATGAGCAACTTAATGGTAGAAAGATAAACATGGAATACAGTAAATATTGCAGTCCTGCACAATCTTAACCCAAATGCATGGTCACAACATCCCAGAGATCATTTCCCAGATGAGATTAATATCAATATCAATTTTCAATTGATACTGCTTTAAAAAGGAAAGAAAAAAATTGTACTAACCGGGCATAAAACAAATTTCAGTTGAAAGGAAATATTCAGCTATTCTAATTATGAAGCCGAAGCTGTGGCTGAGAAAATAGCACTTGTAAGAGTGAGGTTTAGTATTGTTGTTAGAAACCATTAAAAGTTTGTTTGAATTCTTTCTGTAACCTCAATGGATTTAAGTCTCTCACTCATTCATTAAGAGTTGGTAAGCAGTACATTTACGCAGTAGTCCTTCACTTTAACATCCCAAAGCAAATATATGTCATTATTTTTAGCACCTCCTCTTTGAGTAGTAATATTTGTTATTATATAATTCATTAAATAGTTTTTTTTTGAGTGAAACTGTCCCATAAAAAAAGAGCATCAGGATGTGTTACATCAAGTTTCTTTACATTTTGTGTGTGCAGGTGGTAAAGTGAACGCCAACAAATTTTTAAGGCATTTACCAAATGAAACATTTTGTATGTTTAACTACCAACCACAGTTTTTAACTTCCGCCTCCTTATGTGTAATTTCCTTAATTATGTTTACCTGCAATGCTTGTTTATTGACTTTAATGTTTGTTACATAAAACATTTTGTACATTCAACGAGATTTCAAACATTTTACATCTGCAATGGACTTGGGGACTAATAAATCTATTGGGACTTAGTGCAAAGCTATTTAGTTTGACTGCCTTTGCATTAATATGACTATGCTTGTAAATTTGCATTGAAATGTGTACACGTGTAAGTCGTGTATTAAGTTGTGTTGAGACAGTAAGAGACTAACAAGATGAGAATTTTAAAGCTCTTTAATCCTCCTACATGCTAATAAAAATAGTCTAAATTATTTTACATATATTGGGAATACCATGGATTTAAATGCTACAGCATTATGGCATGTTTTCTTGGAGTTATCTCTTTCACCAGACCAGCTAAAGTATTGATTGGAACAGCAGCTTCCATCTTAAAAAAAAGGAAAAATATATTTATTACAGATAACAAGTAGTATACAAGTATAAATAGAGTGCATATTTCCTGACTCTAATGAACATCAGTACCTCATTTTGTAACGAAACCAACTTGCACAGAAACACCCAGGCCATTTTATACTGAAACGGCTTTGCTCGCAACAGAGGTAATGAAATGCAACATTACCGGTTTCAGAATGAAGCTTATAAATATCAAGACTCCTAAAGAAACCTCAAACTATTTTCTGGCTTGGTCTAATGTCACAGACGGTTTCCAAAATTAGATTTCAATTCAGGGCAGGTGGTGTCTTGCCTTTTTTAGCATGACGTTGAGAGTGCTCTGCAGCATCCTGATGGTGCTGCCGGTAAAAATTATTTGTGCTACTGAAATACTGAGTCTCGTTTGAGCTGTTTTGGTTGTAGCATGGCTAACAAATCCTTATTTGATGAGAATATCAGAATGCATTTTAATGCTTTAATTAAAAAATCCAAAAACTTCCTTTAGAAGAATCTGAGGAAGGAAGTAAAAAATGTCATCCCACCAATAAGACATTTATAAAGTCCTGTTTCTTATACAAATTTTAGGTAGTCACATCATTAAAACTGTGATAATAAAGACAAACCTACTTGATCTGTAGGATTTTTTTCTATGTAGCAGCAGATCCCCCCCAAAAAAGTTTGTTTCCCTATGCTTTAAGCATAGTTGTAGAGTTTGAACATGTTTAAGCTGCTGTAACAATATTTACATTATTGATACTTTTTCAATACTTTCAATATTTTAGACAAAAATATTAGATTTATTTAAAGGCTGTAATAGGAAATTAATAATATGAAGAGAGCAAGTACTAAATGTTGAAATAAAGCACATTATACTTTTTATTCAAAAACATACACAATTTGGAAATAAATAGGTTCAGTGAATCAACGCTTGAGGTTAAGTACTTCAGGTCAGTTGCTGTTCAGTAATGTAAAGACACACAAAAGGTGGCAAGTACTGCAGCAAGGCAAGCGTAATACTATTAAACATTCACCCTCTAGTAACCATTTTTAAACTTTGAATTACCCGATTCAGAGAGACGAGCATGTGTGCAGAATTCCACAAAACAAAAGCCCTTTGTTGAAGAAGTAAATCCAATTTTAATGAGTTTGAGGTTCTTTCCAGAACAGAGATGGTTATTAAATATGGTAAAGATAATAGAATTCTTTTAACTGTAGTTTTGCCATCACCGTGTTTGCCTTTTAACAAATAAAAGTACAAACAGCGTACTTTAGTTGTTTCGACTGTTACAGCATTTATCTTCCTAAACATGGAAAGGTTTTTGTGTAAGCTAACAAACTGAAGGAAAAACGTCTAAACAGTCCATGGCAATTGTTTTTACACTAAAACATTATGGGGTAAAATTGATGTTATATATTGTAATTTATGCTATACATGAGAACAGTCAATCATTTGTAGTTCTTTCTTTTGATGCCTCTGAGGATAATTTGCCATAATGAGTCTTTGCTTTGCTTTTCAATTACTTAGCCCAGGCATTCATTTCTAATGGTTTTCCATCCTAATACTCCCATAACTAGCATTTCTGTTAAATATTAGAACCATTTTTCTGAGTTGCATAAACGAGTTCAACTGTGACAAAAGCTTTTAAGCAAGTCTTTAATATGAGCTTGACTTTGGGAATAGGCTAGTGGTTCCCAAATGGCATCAGCACAATGACAACGACCACTAGGATGTCTACGCTTCATTGCTTTAGCAGTGACCCATGAGGCTCGCAGCCGGATGGGAGGGCAAGGAAATTACCAGCCTCATTACGCAAAAGCATTCAAGCTGGTCGCGAGAGGAAATGACAGCTCTATTAACCACCAATACCACAGGAAAAAAAGCCTTTCTCATGCACACACAGACAATTGGACTCGAAAATAAGCATGGTTTTCTATTGTGCAGATATTGTGTAATATAATATTACATTGTGGTTGTTTCATTGTGTCATGAAGAAAATTGATTCATTAAAAAATAAAAATTCTGAAACAAGCTACATCATCGCCTTCCCACAAAACCAATCAGGTCTCACATTCTTTAAGATTAGAGCATAATCATATATTGGAATTTTTCAGGCATCTAAAAATGTAAAAAAGTTTCCACATGTGAAATTGTAAAAAAAAATGTTGCTCCTATGTTAAAAAAAATGCAGAACAAGAGTTTGCTGCATTAACTGTTGAAAGCCTTTTGTGGTATTTCTCTACCACCTTCACACTGATCAGATCCTTTCATACAGTCTTCTTTGCAAAATAGTCCAAATTTAAAAAAACTATCTGAACGGCAGGGTTCAAGCACATTTACGATTCAAACTTTGGCTGTACGTTGGGGTTTAACCCTGTTGAGCGAAAGGGTAGCCTCCCTCCGCCTCTGGGTGGGGGGACATGTCCCCCTCCGAGGGACTCCCTTGTTTTGCTGGGGGACTTCAACGCTCACGTGGGCAATGACGTTGAGACCTGGAGTGGTGTGGTTGAGAAAAATGGCCCTCCCGGTCTGACCCCCAGCAGTCTTTTGTCATTGTATTTCTGTGAGCATCATGGATTAAGCATAACTAACACCATGTTCAGGCATAAGGCTGTCCATATGTGCTCTTGGCACCAGGAGACCCTAAGCCGCAGTTCGATGATTGACTGTTGTCGTGTCTTCATTATGCTGTAAACCTTGCACTGTTTAGCTTTCTTTCTTTTTTTTCTTCTTTTTTGTAATTAGGGAAAAGTAAAGTCATATAGATTATATTTAAATTTGGGTTATTTAAGTAAATGGAGCAATATGAAAAAATGCATAGAGAAAAAATAACTTCACTTGTAAGTGTAACAAATAAGACTTTAAAGAGTGCTAAAATACAATCACTTACTTTATTATTTATACGTTTCATTCATTGCTTAAAACTCGAACTAGACAATTTCTGAAATATAAACGTAACAATTTAATCTGAAATTTGTTTTAGAAAATGAAATCTTTCATTACATTTTTTCATACTTTAATGAATGGCTTAATGTTGCTGTGATAAAGCCCATCAATATTTAATTTAATCTGTTAATTTCACTCATTAACGTAATGGATGAAATTGTGTTGGATAAGCCCTGCTTCTGTCATGAGCCCGAAATCTGATTGGATGCTTTAAACAGCAAGTCAAGATGACTTCCTTCTAGATAGCCATGACTAATCCACCAGCTGAGTCACATGCATACAGTTAACGGTTCTAATCATTATGTCCTTCAGCACAGGAACATGAATTCAATTACTAAAACACAAAGTATTTAGTTTATCTTTTTGAAATAAATCAATAATTAATTGAGGGACATAATTATTTCTATGCTAATCAAATATTTAGGTATTTCACATTTAATCAATTTAAGGCATCTAAATAATTATTTTATAAATTATTTATTGAAATTTGCCATTATTCACCGTCCAAAAACAATGCATATGCACAATTTTGATCCACACCAGCTGTACTAGTGGTAGGTCAGCTGTTCCACATGATTAGTTGGGACAAAAAATATATATGGTAGAAGTTTTGGATTCTCGTGCTTTCAGTAAAGTAATTGGGAACAAAATTCAGCCCATAGTCCGTGTTAAAATAGCAGGCAGCACTGCATTAAAATACAAAAAAGGGCAGTCTTACAATGAACCCTTCAACCATACTATTAAAAACAATCATCTAACATCGTTTGGGTCATCCTGTCATTGACACCTTTGACAGGTCTAACACATCCACTCACATTTCCTGAAGCTGCCTTGAGTAAATTTTAGAAGTGTTGAGGTACCAGTTCAAAAATCTGACAGTTGTTCAGTCTGCTGCGTGCTTCTCTTGCTGGTTTATTTATATTTTCCATGTTTTCTTACTTTAACTGCAAGATTACAAAAAAAAAGTGGACAGCATGAAAGGAATTAGCAGCTGAATTCATCAGTTTGCAGCTAAATAACACATTTTATCAAACATGAGTTGTTTGCCAGAACATCTTCTGTCTAACGATGCAAACTCAGACCTCCCCTTTATTTCACACTATCATGAATAACAAACTGCAGGCCCATGAAACTGTCCATCATTTTGACAGACAGATATACATTAGAATGATTTATGCATATGCTATGATTTTTACTTATTTTAACCCCTTCTATAATTAACGGTTGGCCAATATTAAGAACGGATTAATATAATCATTTTATGCAAATGGAAACAGTTTTTTAGTCTATGACCTTGAAGTGCTTTAAAATTTGTTCAAATTAAATTTCAGACGATTCCTTTCTATGATCCAGCAACCAATGAGACAAGAGTAGAGGCTAACCTCTTAATGTGTTTGCTGCCGAAACCCCTAATAAAACATTTATGACAGGAGATGAGAACGCATTTGAATGCAAGTATTTTACTTACTGCAATTCAAACATGATCGTGAGGCATGAAGTTATTCATTTATTTTTTGAGTAAAGCCAATTTTGGTTGGAATTTTAAAAAAAAAACATTTTAACGGTCCATTGTACAAGGAAGGTCTGAACAAAGAGGTGAATCACCTTGCAATTAGTTTAATACCCTAAGCCAAACATGCACCATTGCACATACTAAGAAAACACAACATTACATAACAAGACTACAAAAAATAGCTGCAAGCCTTTTATAATCTACCGACAGTTCCGCAAGTAACAAACCCTGTATTTCAGTGAGGAGCATCATCTCTGAGGACCAAAATTTGTTTAAAGATTAAAGATTTGTCTTTTTTGTCCTTTGGATCCAGGGAAAAGCACAGATTTTGCTATTTGTCAGATAAATATCTAATGGAGCTTAAATTTCCTAGAAGGGTACAACAGACTTAATCCATTTACTTTGTCGCATTAAACCCTTTTTTACCAACATCTTATTTATTGTTGCATATGGCAGTGAATTTGGCTCCAAATACGACAGATTCAATTTTACTTTGATGGCTTTAGATGTACCCGGCATTTGCCACAGTGTTTATGATAAAAAAAAGCCCTGAGGCAAGTGAGGGCCTACCGTCATGACTACTGAGGAATATCATATACATTCAGACAAGCAATGATGTGTATTGGAGCAGAACTATTTTTCAAACAAAATATTGGTATCAATGGGTACGATTCCAATATATCTGGTGATAGAAGCAGCTAAAACTCTGTTTCCTGTTCAATGGGCTCAGAGACTGTCAAGAACTTTAAATGGGGAAAAGCTTTCCTGTAACACAGGAGAAGGTACAGTATAGACAAAGTGTTTATTAATGAAATAAAAGTACTCATGATCTAAACTCATCAGGAGTCCAATTAGTCTGTTAATGGGATCATATGATTCAGCTCTGATAGCATTATCTCAAGTACTTATTTTGCCAGTCACTTAACTGACCAAAACAAAGTGAAGTCAAGTAAAAAAATAAAAGCTACATTTATGACATTACTTCTGGCTTTAACCTTTCAAATCGTTCCAGATAAGGAAAAAGCTGTCTATTGACCACTATGCACCCACTACTGTTTAAAAGATATATTACCTGATGTCTCCTGAATTGATGTGAAAAAAAATGTTTGGGGTCTCCTCCATTTCCTATATATCGGAAGATGACTCTTGGCTTGTTCAGTCCAGTTCAGTTTTTACAAAGAAACACAGTTTGCAAAACTTGCTGCATAGTCCTTCCTTGCAGAAGGCATTTAAAATACTGTGGATGTTGTGGAATAACAGCAAAAGGCATTAGTAACGTATTTCCAAAATGTTAGAGAGCAGCATGTTAAAAACAGCCATGAGAAGCAGAATGTTAATTATCTAATGTTTGATTATTTCAAGGAAAAATCTAAAAATGAAAGCCTTGAAACAGAAATCCATCAACTGTATACATTCACATTTTTTACAGACAGACATAACATTAAATTGTTATTTTAATTTCTCTTTTAAAAAATGTATGACTATTCTGAACAAGAACAGGAAATGGATCTTCCCTAAACATACAATTTTGCCTAGATTGATGAATGGTTTTGTTTTCTCGCTGGATGTGGGAGGTCCTATTGTACTATGAATTTAAATAAAACGTTTACTACAAGAAACACTTTGTGTTGTCGCGGAAATGTTTCCGGTCTGGAAAGATTGTAAAAGCATGCCCTACATAGAAAGTTTTTAGTGTCCATCTGCATGAACCGTTGGTAATCTATGGCACTCTCTAATTGATGTCGGAGAATAGAGGGGTGGGGGGTGGGGGTGGGGGGTCATTCCAAGGACCACTAAAAGCCAAAAGGTTTCACTTTATTGAAAAGGTCTTTTTTTTTATGCCTCCTGGTCTTTGATGACCTGTAGCTCTGTAAAAATACGCTTCACCAAAACTAAAGAATCCACATTATGCATCTTCTTTTGATCAGAGCAAGTCTGCCAGAGCTCTACTTTGTTCCCAGCACTTCATCAGCTGATGGATATTGATTACTGGCTTTTAGGGCTTTCTGTTTTAGTCTCATCATCTGAATCCCAGCGTTGCCTCAACTCTGTTTAATATTAACAGCATCAAGCCCGAGTCCATCTGATAATGCATCTTAAATGTGGTGCTGAAAACTTTGAGTGTTTTTAGACATCTTTCAACTTCAAGTCACCTTCCAGTCAAAGTATGTTATTACAAAAGTTCGAAAAATATTTGACTTCAACTAAGAAAAAAAGAACCTGCTAAACCCCGCCCCTCCCTAACATATCCACTTCCAAGTAATTCATTTAGTACAGCATGGGCAGCTTTAAAGATCTCTAAGATAATGGATTAAACGGGAGCTAAAGACATTGAGATCTTTGCTGTGTTTGTGGGAGGAACCAACCAGATGCCTAAAACCAGGAAGACATTTTTAACATACTTAGAGTTTATAGACCTGAAAGCATTATGCACTACTGTAATACATCACACTGACAGGCCAGGAAAGTTTGATGAATGGGTTCATGTCAGCAACTTAATAGGTTCTGTTGATAGAGAACAGTCATCTCTCCACATCAAGAGAACATGAGGCAGAGATCAATAAAATCCATACTCATCTGAAATGCGTCAGCAGCTCTTCTATCATCACTTCTCAAAATGTGTGGGTATGCTATGTTAAGAAAATTGCCCCTGGTGCCCATTGTGCTGACAGATTCATGTGAATCACAGTCTTATTTTATTTCTTTTTTTTATCCTTGTCAGTTATTCAGATACTAACGAAAATCTCCTACTGGTCAATTGTCTGTCAGGCAAAAAGAGCACCTGTCCATTGGTCCCTCTGTGGTCCAAAGAAGAGCTCCACCTCAGAATGAAGGGGACCACCTTATGGGGTCCGGTTGCCCCTCTGGGGCATTGTTGCCTGAGCCTGGGGGCATGGATGGGAAGTGCAGATGGGTGTACCACATCCTTCTTGTATGACTGTTCGTTGGGTATGTAGTTGTGCGTCTCTGTGGTTGGGCGAATAAGGAACATTTGATTGTGAATGTGTGCGCCTGTTCATCTGTCAAGTCCTGGGCTTCCCCCATCTGCTAGAAAGAAATGACAAAAGCTAAACAAAAATGAAATGTATATACATGAGTGAGACTTCAAACTTTGCGATCCAGAACATTGATAAAAACAGATATTACACTGACAACAACATAAAGTTGTACGGCGTCAGTATTATTTTGTACAACACGCCCCCCCCCCCCC
>JAVLVB010000407.1:3575269-3587418 GCA_032876305.1 Orestias chungarensis | reverse complement strand
CACTTAATGTAAGGTAGTTCTGTAATCTGTGCTTTTAATTTCTTCCAGGATACAGCAGGTAACTTATCATTTGTAAATTGTGTCATAGTTTGATGCTTAACCCTCTCATGTAAGTAGCTTTGGAGGAAGAAGGTCCACTAAATTCATAAAATGTAAATGTACAAACATGATGGCACCAAATTTATAAGGGACATTTTAAATGGGGAGTTTACATTGATTTGCAATATGTCTAAAGTAATAAACCTTAGCTACTTACTAGTGCCCACACAGAATATCAAGCAGATCCTTGAACTTGTGATTGACAGCGGCTGATGGCACATCAGCTGCTCCTGTTGGCTGACTCACTAATCGCACAGTCACTCTACTGATCATATTACCCTTGCTCTGGACCCACATTACAGTCATGTCTCCACATCAACCCAAACACATCTTTGTAATGGCTTTTTCTCTTCGGCAAGCAGGCCATTACAAAAACACATCTGGTTACGGCTAACATTTTTAGATTTCTGAAATTAGTTTGCACAAGTACACTCTTTTTCAGCAGATTTTTTGCTAAAAAACATTTAAACCTTTTTAAAACAAGCGCTGAGTTATAATACAGGAAGGGCACGAAATAGCCGTTTCTGTTGAATGAGTGGAAAGGAAGAGAAGGACATTTAAATTGGCTTAAGTGACAGCACTGAAGAAAGTATCACATTGAAGCTGTTGTTAAACATTTCTTTTTGTTAAAGACCCATTAAAAATTTGAGTTTTGTCCATGATTAAACCCTGTCAAAGTTTCTCGTTTTTATGCCAATGTTATAAAAAAAATAAAAATAAAACTGAAGGAATGGTCCAGGATAGAATTTGGCATCAGAATCAAATATTTGTATCTACTTGCCTTTTTTGTCTTATTTTCCGAGTATGGCCTGTGAAGTTATCATTCCAAGCTAATTTGTGTTGTAAACTAACTCCGTTTTTAAAAAAACAATATAACAGTTGCGTTTATGGTGCGTCGGCGTTCCAGCATCCTGAAACAGCTGCGCCGGTCTAAGGAGGTAGCATACAAAAGTGGGGATCGGGCGCTGTACAACCAGGCAAGGAACACCCTAACTAAAGAGATCAAAGCTGCAAAGAAAAACTACTCCAACAAGCTAAGCAGCATGATGTCCAGTAACGAGCCATCAACTGCCTTGAGGTGTCTCCAGAACATCACCAGCTACAAAAGGCCATCTACACAGACAATGGGAGATCGTCAACTGGCCGACTACCTTAACAGATTCTACTGCAGGTTTGAACAGCCCAGCGACGAGCTCCCATCCAACACCACTTCACACCCATCTGAGTATCAGCAACCCATCCAGCCTGCCCTGAAGATCTGCGAGGAAGACGTGCTGAGACTTTTTTTAAAACAGAAAGTCAAGAAGGCCCCTGGTCCTGATGGAATCTCTCCCTCCTGCCTGAGGACCTGTGCAGAACAGCTTGCACCTGTTTTTACTAAGATCTTCAACAGATCACTGGAGCTGTGTTTTGTTCCGTCCTGTTTTAAAAGCTCCACAATAATACCTGTTCCTAAAAAGACAACTACCACAGGACTAAATGACTACAGATCTGTTGCCCTGACCTCTGTGGTCATGAAGTCCTTTGAAAGACTGGTTCTCAACCACATTAAGGAAATTCAGGACCCCCTGCTAGACCCCTTGCAATTTGCCTATCGGGCCAACCGTTCGGTGGACAATGCAGTGAACATGGGTCTCCACTTCATCCTCCAACACCTTGAACACCCAGGAACTTATGCAAGAATTCTGTTCCTGAATTTCAGCTCAGCCTTCAACACAATTATTCCAGGACTATTACACAGCAAACTGACTGAACTCAGCGTACCAGCCTCCACCTGCCAGTGGATAACTGACTTTCTTACTGGCAGAAAACAGCAGGTGAGGCTTGGAAAGAGTACTTCAGTGACCCCCAGGGTTGTGTACTCTCCCCACTGCTCTTCTCGCTGTACGCAAATGACTGTACCTCCATGGACTCCTCTGTTAAAATCCTGAAGTTTGCAGATGACACAACAGTCATTGGTCTCATCAAGGACAGTGATGAGTCTGCTTACAGACGGGTGGTTGAACAGGTTATCCTCTGGAGCAGTCAGAACAATCTGGAGCTGAACACAGCAAAAACAGTGGAGATGACTGTGGACTTCAGGAGGAGCCTCCCAACCCTGCCAGCACTCACCATCCTAGACAGGACTGTGATGGCTGTGGAGTCCTACAAGTTCTTGGGCACAACGATCTCCAAGGACCTGAAGTCGGAAAGCAACATCAACTCCATCATCAAGAGGCTCAACAGAGGATGTACTTTCTGTACCAGCTGAGGAAGTTCAACCTAGCCCAAGAGCTGATGGTGCAGTTCTACACAGCCATCAGAGAGTCCATCATCACCACATCCATCCCAGTGTGGGGCAGTGCTATCACAAAACACGACACCAAGAGACTGCAGCGCATTATCAAGTCTGCAGAGAGGACCATCGGTGTAAAGCTGTCCGCACTGCTGGACCTGCATGCCTCCAGAACCAGGAAGCGGGCAGAGAAAATCATCACCGACCCGTCTCACCCTGGCCGTCACCTGTTTCGGTGCCTTCCATCAGGCCGACGCTTCAGCCACATGAACCCCCGTACGACCAGGCTACAGAGAAGCTTTTTTCCAACTTCCATTATTCTCATGAACAATTTATTTATATGTTTTTATTAGTTCTATAGTTTTTATACTGCACAAAACTGCACTTTTTAAAAAACTATATAAATTATCCATGCTAAATGTTACAAATGTTTCTTTACTGTATTTTTCGTGCCTTTACTGTTTTTTTTGTGCACTGCAAGCATCTATGTAACCAAAAACAAATTCCTTGTATGTGCGAGCATACTAGGCCAATAAAGCCTGATTCTGATTCTCTATTAGAATAATCACTGCCATGTAGAAATGAAATTTGCACAAGAGCTGTGTGACATTGCGTAAAAATGTGTTAAAAGCACAATTTAAAATAAATGACTAGATAATTGTGTTATTAGAAGACATTATTAACGCTTAAGCAACTATAGAGTTTTAAAAAAGGCACACAAAAAATATTCTATATTTTTATGTAATGTAGGTCACATTTAAAATAAATAAAATAAGAATTAACAGGGCCCAGTCTGCCAGAATGTTCATCTACCAGCAGTTTGAGGGGAAAAAGGAAAAGGTACAGGGTGTTACAGAGTGAAAAATCTTGGTGCTAGTTGCTTAAAAAGTAATTGGGGATGAGCTCGCAAAACATTCAAGTGAAAGCTGTTTACCTTTCAGTAGTAAGGCATTTATTTTTTTCTAAGGAATGTGCCAGGGAGAATGGTCAGTTGTCTTCACTATAAAGAACAGATACAGATTTTAGTCCTTTGGCACACAAAGTCACTCTAGTGTGTTGTAGTGTCTATTTCTGTGTAGGAGTGACAAACAGTCCTATCTATTGGCAAACCATTATTTTGCTCAGTGGAAATAGATTGTTTTATTTCACCGTGAAGGTTTTTAAAGATGTTTTCAGATATTTTACATATAATTAATTTTCAGCTCCGTTGTGGCTCTAGATAATTTTTCAACTAATGATGCATTTTTATTGGGTTTTTTTTAATCTACTGCAAAACCTTCAGATCTTACCAATATTATTGTTTAAAGATAACCAAATGAAAGAAGACATTTTCTTATGATGAACGTATTCATAACACCCTACATGAGCCAATATGAAAAAGCAATTTCACACTTTCTTCACAGTTATCTTATAAACGTTGGTGTCACGAAAACATTGGCCACAATAGGTACAAAAAGCTTCAAAATCACTACAGAAGAGTTTTTCCATGCTCTTTGCAGAATTGGAGTAGCACAAGTTTAACACGTTTTTAATGAAGCAGAAGTAAAAGCAGTAGAAAAAGTACCAAGTAACATTGGATTTATTATATAAAATGTAGATAAGAACAAAAAAAACAAAATTATGGGCACATTATGGTATTTTTAAGACTAAAACAGAATATTAGTCCAAATTAAGAGTAAAGAGTTAGTGAGTTATTGAGTTACTGAAAATACTCCGGCTGGGTAGAAACTACAACGTTTACTCAAGAGCAGTAATGAGAAGTTTGTTCAACAGAAGTTTGCGGTAAAATTACTACAAAAATTCGCCGTCTTTAGGCTTCAAAATTTGCTTTATAATCCATCCAGGCTGATCAAAGTCGACTTTCCTATGTGTCCAAACCTTTTTGATGAAAGCAGTTTGTCCTGTCCCTTCCTCCTGATGTAATAGCCTGCTTTATCTTGTAATAGTGGATCCGTTTAATTGTCCGTTTCTTTTTACTGATCCTACAGTAAGATTGCTTGTAAAATTTAACTCATACAAAAGGGGGGGGAACTTTATTTTACATTGGTTTGGACATATCTTGTTTCTCAAGTTACTTGTCAGATTCTGTTTTAGCCTAAAACAATTAAGCGTAAAAAAATAAATAAAAATAAAAAGACACAGAAAACAATGCGACTACTTTTTAACTGCACTAGCACAGTAGCTAGTGTCGGCAATAAGAATCCAACAAAAATAAAAATACAGAAAAAAGACAGTTCAACTCAGTGGCGAAGGAATGTCTTAAAATAGTGGCTAATAAAACATCCTTAGCAACAAGAACTCCATTAATGTGTAGTTCTGGCAATTTTGGTTTCAGAGAAGTAAAAAACAAAAAAAGATACAGCGATACAAATAATGTGGGTATTGGTGTATTTGTCTAGGAATTATTGACAGATGTTTTAGCCGGAGTCTGCAAGGGGACCTGCGTGAGGAAAAAAAAAAAAAATACACCTGACTTATTTTTGCAGGATCCTGCAAAGTTTTGTGAGATTCCGAAATAATTGTTCAATAGTCTGTTATGAACAGTGCTTTTTTTTTTTTCTGAGCCCGTTATATTTATGCTGGTACTGTGGCATGAATATTAACATGGCTCAAACGGTAAAATTCATGTCCTTAATTATTGATATCAAGTGTGTGACACTTTATAATGAAACATTCATATTTCCTTAAAATTTCTGTATGAATAAACATACAGATGTAATAATTACAGATATTGCTCATGTGTTTGGAAATGAAAGAATGTAATATTAAAGTCCCCTGTTCCTTCACCTTCAGTAACCACTTGCATTCTCACATTCATGCCATCACGCTGCCACATTTCAGCCTTGTTACAGGATTTCCCACTACTACTGAAGCTGTGAATGTGCCCAGCCTTGCCCTGCTTTTACTGCCTTTTGTTTTGCACACAATGAGGGCTGTTTTATAAGCGAATACTTCTCTGCGACCATTGCGTTCATATTTTCTGCATTGGATATTTTTAACCCCAACAGCTCATCAAAAATGGAGCTTCTGCGTTTCCCCTTGCAGAATTGTAGGTGGATCTCAGTCATAGGATGGCCTACTTCTCTCCTTGCTAAAGTCTTACATCTGTCAACACTAAATACACTGTACAGTATGTGGTTTATTGTGAAGAGTGAAGGAGAAGAGGGGGAGCAACGCAAGACAAAAAAGGAGATGGGCTGAGACTAAAAGTGAGAACATCAAAATACAGCATAAGAAAACTGTCAAAACAACTTTTTTAAGACTAAAAATAGCAAAGAGATTCTGGAATACCAAGAGACCTAAACAATAAATAATATTGAGATATAAAGGTAGACTGTTCTAGTTATGTTTAGGAAGCCAAAAATTGATTGTCTGAAATATTAAAAAAAAATCCTAAGCATTGGACATTTTTGGCAGAAGTATTCAGCTCATTTCAACTGAAAATGTAAAGTTTGGGAAAGGAAAAATGAAGCATGTATGTGACAACTGCAAATATACACAAACATGGCCGTCCACCTAAAGGGACATGCTCCATAAGAAAATGTTTAATCTGAGAAAAAGCTTACAACCATGCTCAGAAAGAGCCGCAGAAATCCACAGCTCAGCTGGAAGAGTCCACTGAAAACCAGCAGCTGTGCACTCCACAAATCTGGTCTTGTTGAATGTGTGGCACATTGAGAGAAGATACTAATGTTAAAAGAAAAAAACTGTGTGGTCCCAACTTCTGGGTCATCCATCAGCTAGATGTGGACTTTTTAAGCTGTGTGTTTTTTGTCCATCTGAGTTCTCTAATGGACTCTGGGCTCCATGAAGAGCATGCTTGACAAAGGTTCACATTCATTAATCATTACCTGCCACTTGGTGCTGCAACCTCTACCACCTCAGTTCATTTGGCACAGTCCAACAGTCTCAGCCTGAAAGCAATTATTTGTCAGCCAACTCATCAATGCAGCATTTTTGTTCATCTGTGGCATAAAGCCATCTGCAATTGTATTTTGTTTATTTATGAAGGGCTTAGCAATGGGATAAAAGTGTAGTAATCTCTTGAATAGATTAGCTAGCTCAATATTAATTGAATGATGTTAAACAATAGACTCAACAGCAACTTGCACAAACCAGTTTGAATAGAGAGGAAGCCCCCCAAAAAAGCTCATTTAATTTACTTTTTTAATTAATCACAATAAGGGATTAATGCTCACTTCTGCTGCTGCTCTGATAAGTGTCTACAGGGACATGGGAAAGGTTTAAGTTGGTATAAAATATAAGTCAACTCTAAATGCAAAATCACCTGCGTCTATTCAAAAGAAACACCAAGTAACTTATAAAATATTTTGTATAACTTTTGTGATTATACGTCGACTTCCAGATCCTTGAATGACACCTTTGTCATGGCCCGAGGGGGGTCCAAATCGCTATAACTGGTACTAAGCAACTTTGAGGAGGTTGGCAAGAACCATGCCACACAAAACAACTACAAATGTTCTGACTGCTTTATGGCATACGTAACTTCCCCCATTTCTTATTTTAAATATCATCATGCGACATTGTTTAGCCAGAATTAGATTCATTAGCTCATCGCCCTTTATCCATCACACAGCCACTGGAAACAGAAATGTACTTCAATGCAACTTCCGGCAACCGGGAGATCCGGATTTTATGACCCTATGCACTGGTCCTTGTGGCAAAAGCAGTCTTCATTCAGGCAAAACACTACCGCTTTTGCAAAAAAAATCGACCAAAACTGAAACTTCCTTAGTGTTGCTTTTAATATAGAATGTCGTCAAATAAACTCCCAATTCAGCTAAAAACACCAAAACATGAAGCCCCGAATTGTAAAGAAAGTGATCACAGTTTTCATACTCACATTTTGTCCATATTTAGGTCGTTTCATCACTAGTTTTTATTTTCAAACAGGTCAAAGCATTTACAATTTAAGAAAGATCCCAATATCATTCAAGCCCCGTAGTGTGCATTTCTTTGGAGGCCAGCCTCGTTAAGACTCAGTGGTGCAGCTTCCACAGACCTTGGGGTTGAGGAGCCAGTGCCGTTGATTTTGGCAAATATTGAGGCCATGCCTATTGGGGTCAATGAGGGAAGCTTGCTCCCTCGGAGGATGTTTTACCCCCGTCACTGAAGTGTGGGGAGCATTTTCCATCGCCACAATCTTATCACAGACTGAAACCCATGTAAAAGTCTGGTGTGGGCAGACTCAATGACACCCAGAGGAAAATCTGGAAACAATTAGCCTCATCTCTCTGGTTCCTCTGCCCATTTCCACATGGTGAGCTGCATGCATTTAGGGTCCCAAGCAAGTGTCTGTTGTTTTTGTTAAGGAGGAATTGATTAGTGTTGTGGTTGCCACCCACACAACAACTGGTATCTGGTAGAGGGGTCTGCACTGTAAGGGAAATTAATTAGTTACAATTTCATTTTATTTTTTGTCAAAATTATTCAGGATTTTATTACCAACTTTGCAACATTAAGGGAGATATTAGAGAGAGATAGAGAAAAAACAGCCTCGTATTTCTTTGCCATTTTAGATAGTAACCAAGCAAAACTCAAATGTGACGATGCAGATAATCTAAAAAAAGCTAAGTAGTAAAACATAATAAAATGATTCAGTTTACAGGTGTGACAAGATCAGGCTGAAGCAGCTCCGTGCAGCATTACCATAATAGTGATTGCAAATGTAGTTATTCACAGCTTAGTTTAACCTGCAATTAAAATATTAACACCTTTCTGAAAGTATTCAATTTAACTCTGCAGCGCTCTGTGCCATCTCCCTTTCTAATGTCCATTTTTCCCCTAATTCATGTTGAATGTGGGGCGGACATGTATGTGCATCCTCATTGAGCGTTTGGGGTCCTTTGATGTGCAGTCCTTTGTAATTTCTGCCAAATTCGACAAGTGAGCAGCTTGCACAATGTCTCCTTACGGCGCACAGAATGGCTGCATCATTGTTCCACCAACAAAAAAAATATGTTAATCCGCTTAAAGTATGAATATCTGGGAGATTAATTAGGGATAAAACAAGTTCCTCAAAGGGGAAAAAAAGACTACTGTGTAAACAAATAATTGTGGTGCCACAGACGCTGAGATAAAACAAAACGCTCACTTATCCTATGCTGTTGAGACGTTCATTATTTGTGGTTAGTCCCCATTTGCATAAACATATTTCACATGCAGCACGCAGTTATACAAAAGCAAATCCTGCAACACCCACACAGAAGAGCCCATAATCCAGTGCACAAAAAAAATGTTCAAAAACATTTTCTTTTGTGCATTTTCTTTTTATAGTGTCTAATTAAAAATGTGTGTTTCCGGGTTTCTGTGTTATCAACAATACCTTTGTGCAAGTTGCCTTCCTAATCCGTGGCAGCAACTAAAAGCTTATTTTCAACTTGAATAAACTGAAACTAAATATAGCAGCATTTATTTTAGTATTTTTTTTTAGGAATAATTGGACCCTTTGAAATTGCTTCAATGGCAGTCTTGTATTTATTTATTTTTTTAAACTGTGCTATTGTCTGATATAAATGTATATAAATGAAAAAAATTCTGCGCAGTTGTGGAAGCACTGACAAAAGATATTTAATTTATCATACTATAATCTCATTTAATTTAAGTCACTTTAATGGGTAAAAAAAATACAAAGAACAAACAAAAGGCTGGATGGAAACAGGACATCAGGAAAGCTAAACAGATCAGATGATCGTCTCATTAAGTTACCACTCCATCCAGCATCAGGAAGCCGCTGTAAAAGTTCCTCCGGTCCATATGAACATCTACATCCTTCGCTCTTTCTACTGCTCTGCTTAAACTTTATCTTGACTTTCTGAGTCTCTTGGCTATAATGCTATAGTTTTGTCAGTCCACTTTCTTTCACTAAATTGGGGCAGATAAACTTTTAGTAACCAAATAAAAGCTCATGTTGCAATGCTTATAATAGAGCTTAACTACTGCTATTTTGGGATTTTTTTTTATATGAACATTTATGGCATTTCATGTATACATAATCCATTTTTTGATCATTTGTCTAATACAACACAACATGTGAAATTAGATTTGACAATATGGTATGAAGTACAAATTTGTAGAAAGAAATGAGCAACTGGCCAGGTTCCAGCCGGTACTCGACACTAGATGGGCCTTGACCATAGAGTTCAAGTTTACTTGATTTTATCAGTCATATTTCACCTCAAAAGTGTACCATTTTAAAAAGATATACAATTTGATAAAATTTCTAAATTTTTTCATACAGAAACGTGTAAAATACAAAGGTAGCTGGCAATTCTACACACAGGGATATCCTACACTTCCTGGCCATTGAAATTGAATTATAGGGTTCTTAGGACACTACTTGTGATGAACCTGCTGTGATGTTAGCTGACTAATTTATAACCCAATTCGAAAAGCTTTGGTCAATCTGCCAAAAATCTAAATTTCTGATGTCACCACAGAAACTCATGGATTTCTTCTTCGATGCTATTAAACCACAGTGTAATAGTTCTGTTTGATGTCATCCAGAATTTTCTTTGGTTAGAAACATTAATCTTTCCCTGGATCATTATATATACCTCAACATTCAAAAGCCATAAGCTATTTTTTTACCCACAGCTTTACACCATGCTCAGTCTGCAGAAGTACGGCCAGTGTCCAGTCTGAATATCCCCACCACCTGCTTTGAAAGCTTTTAACGTATGTGTCATTCTAAAAACAACCAAATGTATTCACAGATGCACTGCCAAACCCACCATACACACAAACACACACTTAAACACACACACACTAAAATACAGACTGGTTGAAATCTCAAGCCAGCACCGACAGAAGCACGGCCAGGTTGGGTTCCTCAGACACCTGCTGTACGACACAAACAGAGCATGACAAACACATTGATCCCTCAATAGATTCGCAAAAATCCATCTTGCCCCTCACTTTGGAGTAAACAAGAGAATGAGCATACGTGAAACTGGGAGAGAGTTTTTTGATCAAATCCATTCAAGTGCATCTAGTTGGAAAGTTGTTAATTTTCCTTTGCTGGCTCTTGTGCTTTCTTGTTGAAATATAAACTGACACTCAGTGGCATGTTTATTTCTCAAAAAGTAACAAATCAGTGTTAGAATACAAGTAAACTAGGCTGCCTCTGTTATTAACGTCTGCAAAAAAAATTTAAAAATTAAAAATTAAAAAAGAATCGACCGCAATGATTAAACACCATTTTCTTCTTTTGGCTCAACGAAAAAAATACTACAAATGAATTTGTTCACTATTTCATAACTAAGTGGACCTGAAAAGTGAAGGACTGCTGCAGGGTGTGTACTCTGAGGAGGATTAGTTCGGATTAGACCTGATTGAAACAGGAACTCTGTGGGGACTCAGGATGTCATTATTTCTGCAGGCCCAGGGAACGCAGTCTCTCCAAGGAAAGAACTGCTGTCACTTACTTCTTGTTGGCAGCAGATGCTGATACAAATAGTCAGCCATGCTGAATGGAGTATGCTGAAGTGTTAAATCATTTCACTCAAAGAGAGACAATTCTTGGAGTGATTTGCAGATCGAAGCAATTTTAAGAACTTGACCATAGCAGCTTCATCAAAGATGGATTTTTCTAAATGAAAAGTATGGGGAATCCTGAGTAAACCAGGTAAAATTATAAGAAGTAGACCAAAATGTAGATCATAATTAGAGTTAAAGAAAAGGCCAATCCTTTTCAGTAAATTGACTTTCAGTTAAAATATTAGCTATATGACAAAATCTGACATTTAAAACAGTTGTTTTGCTTTTTTTAAAGATATATTTGCAATGTAAACAGAAAGCGGAACATCACAAAATACTAATCTGATTAATGTATACTTCAATTATGTAAGTGGTGCTTCCTTTCACACAGTTTGCAAAAAGAAGCTAATGACAAGAATGACAAAAAAATGCCAAGAATCTTCTGAAATAAAGGTATTAATCAGGTGAAGGGTACGTAAAAACATCACAATGAACACAGCAATGAAAATGCCGGTAAAAGGTGAAACAACGAGCATTTTACAATAAAAACTGATGTAAAGACTGGACTGAGACATGTCGGCTGCCAAGTGTTGGACTTCCATGAAGCCAATAGTATCAATAAAAAAACTTCAGTACTGCCTGCTGGGTATTGTGGTCTACATGTAACATTCCAACATGTTCCCAATATACCTGGACTGCTGACAAAGGTGGCTGGACTGAATCACTTTATACCAAAGAAAAACACACATTCCTGGGTATGTCTAAAGATGGGACTTTTCCCCTATTCCAGTCCTCTGTGGTTGGCATTTTGCATTTTATTGACATGCCCCTGCTCAACTTGGCCAATTCTAATTGCTGAATCGTCTATATAGCATGCTATGTCACCGCGTATTTCCACCTCAGTGTAACCATGCAAAAACAAATCCTTAAATGTCTAATAAGCTTTCCTAATTTCTGATTCTGATAAGGTTTTGTAAAGGTCTTGTAATAAACACATTTTTGAACACAGGAGAGGAACATTGAGTACAAACTTTCGATATCAGAAAGATCCTCAGATAGATGTTTTTGAGTGTTTCATTGCCAAACTCTAAACCTATTTTTTTAATAACAAAATATAGTTATTTGTTAAGTTGACATTATTAAACGTATCGTTTGACTTGTATAGCTCCTGTAAGACAAATTATATATATTTATATATATATATATATATATATATATATATATATATATATATATATATATATATATATATATATATATATATATATATATATAT
>JAVLVB010000407.1:3504229-3575169 GCA_032876305.1 Orestias chungarensis | reverse complement strand
AGAAGTTGGTTTTCATTTGCAACCAATATCTCTTGGGCAGGTGTGTGTGGGGGGGTGGCGACATAACCTACAATGATTCTCATTTCAGGAATGCATTACCCAAATTGCCCAAAAGATGCGCACAAAAATATCACAAACAAGGAAAATAAAAAAACTGATGAGTAATCACCTCGTCGTAGTAAAATGTCCAATTTCAGCGCCTCTAATTAGCCTCTTCCCATCAACTTCATTTGATTAGTCTGCCATTTTCTACCTGGCCTGTTGCAAAGCACTCGTCTCAGAAATCTGCAGCCAGCTGTGCTGTGAATAAACGTGCTTAGTCATCCGTTAAGTGACAAGAAGGATGCAAATCTCCAACCAGCCATAGATTAACAATGTGACCCATCAGGAGGGGAAGAATTGGCAAACACAATTTCAGTTTACCTTTTGCATTTATCTTAACTTAAATGTGGTCATATTTCTTACATGTGTGAACATTTGATTAAATATTTCCATTTAGAATAAACAAATAACCGCCTGGTCAAAGTAGTAATCTATAGTCAAGTTATCTGCTTGGGCACAAAGTTGAAAACAGAGCTGTTCTGAAATTCAGTTAAGCCCGGTTCACATGTCCTTGTTATCTAGTCGGCAGTAAATTGACAAATGTGTATGAAGTAGATTGCAGTTGTGGACGACACTTAAATTTATGGTAGGAAAAAAAAGGCTCAAACACTCATAAGGGCTAAAATAAATCAGACTAAACTTCCCACTAACAAACGGTTTCCTACTGTAATTGATAGTTGCATTAGATCAGACTGAAATCTGTTTAAAATTGTGTAAATCACTGACAGCATGAGCGTTCGCTGGACTAATTCGCAAAAAATTGATTGCCAACATTGTTGACATGTAGAAAATGTAATTTTCACTGTTCAGCCATCAATCCTGCAAAATAAAAAAAAGGCTGGCTCAAAGAAATAGTTTAACAGCAACGAAACAAAATGTTCCACTTGTAAAAATTAAATCTGTTGGGATTCACAACAATTTTATTTCATCAATTTAGCTTTTGATCCAGACCTCCCATATCTAGAATTATGTTGGGCAAATAAGGTGAGATAACTTTAAAATGTTTGGATTTTATTCACTTAAAATACTTTAATACTAGAGATACAGTTAAAACCAGAGGTTTACATACACCCAATGAGACACACGCCTAGATTTTTCCACAAACAAACTGAATCAGACCAAGCTTCTCGTTTTAGATCAGTTAGCATTTACAAAAATATTTCTACTTAATAAATTCCCTTACAATGAGAAAAGATTATGTTAAATTTAATTAATCTTTAAAATAAGATGGCATTTAGAAGGATTTTTCTCTTTCTCCCACTAAACAACGCAGGAATGCCCAGATGATGATATGATGTATTTTAAATCTGGGGACAGTGACAACAGAAGAAAAGCAATTAGTTAAGGAGTGCAAAAAGGGCAGTCCTCATGAGAAAGTGCAATAGATGATCCTGGAGATAAAACATATTTTTCTTTAGTGTTTGAGACAAATCCAGCAGAAGTTATTCCTTTGTGATTTATAACTTTTTTAAAGCATGTGAAGGCGTGTATATTGATCAGATTTAAGAATCTGGGCTATTGGATAAAGGGCATGCAACATTTCTAAAACAGCATCACATACCGCTGATACATTAGATTTTAACTTAAAATTAAATTGATTGAACGAAATGTTCAGACCAACTAGTTGAGTCATTGTAATTCAAAACCTTTTGGAACTAATGCAAAAAGTAATGCATCAGATTTTTAGCTATCAAAGCACCAAATATGCAAGAAAAATGCATTTTCTAAGGTAAATGTCAAAAACAGAATCATGCATACTCTAGTTTTATTAAGAAAAGCCTCTTTAAATAAAAAAATATAAAAATATAAAAAAAATTTAAAAAGACTTAAAAGTAGCATACTTGATTCGGCTGTGAATGCATACATTTCATCTCAGATGATTAGCGTCGTTGACATTAAGAAAACCTCACTAGAATTCCCCCTCTCTGTGTGTCAAGATGGTAATTTAGAGAAATCTAATCTCAAAATGAGATGTTAGGTCTGTTTGATCAAGAAAACTTATTCAGCAACAGATAAGCAGGACAGCTTTAGCATCAGATCTTAGAATTTTAAGGTAATTTTCCAACGATTCATGATACTTAACTTAAAAAATGCACAGACAGTACTTATACAATGCTCCTACAACAATATTAAAACACACTAAAGATCAATATAAATAAACACTTAGAAACATTGCGTGAAATATTAACATATTAATAAAATAAATATTAATAAAATATTAATCTTCAAAGTTATGCTGGACATTTCACACTATGCAAACATAACCCTTTTTATGCACGCTCAATTGATGGACTTAACTACAAAGTTGCAAAAACTGACATATTATGGACAAATTGAACAGAATCCAAGAACATATTTTTTTAAAGAAATATCTTTCTATAATCCATTGGTGACCAAAGGATTTTTCTATGATGGGCAAAAATGACAAAAGGACTACAAGAAAGACAAAACATAAGAAATTAACGAACTCACCTCATCAGTTTTGAAAATTATAGCAATCGTCAATTAAAGTCCTTTAAGGTTTACCAATATCAAATTTTGATTTTGAATACATTTGTCAATATTATCCTTCCCTGTTAAGAAAGCTAGTCCATAATAATTTAAAATGCAAGATAACCTTTTGAATACAGGCAGGAAGAAATAGTGTTGCACACATAAAGCCTGTTTGTTTTTTTTATTAGATTTTAATTTGCTTTTTCATTCCAAAGTACATGCTATGGTTGATATTAAACATTAACCCCAACCATGTGCTTGTCATGCTGCTTCCTCGACTTGCAGTCATAAAACTGCTTCACCATTTCTTTACTGGCATCTTTCCTAACTTGTAGACCACATAAGCCTTGCGTCATGCCCCTTAGGCATTCTGTTTCCAAGTTTACGGTAAAAAAAACATTTACTGATCTGGAGTCAGGTCTGAGCAACATTTTAAAATGCTTTTAGAGCCATTTAATACTACACACTTTCAGCTAGAGGAAACTACAATTTTCAATAAACTTAAAAATAATAAATAAATGGAAATTACACTCGGAATCATTTAACACTTTGGAGACTACAATTTTCTGTAAGCATTTATGATTTCCAGGTGCAACTTTAAATGACCTATTGAAAATCTCAAGAATGGATTTTGAAATATGTATAGGCGCTAAATTTTACTTATACCTTATTCAATTCCATAGTATGATAAGATCAGTCAGTGATGTTGTCCATCTAAGGCTGTTGGTTATGCCACAGATGGTTTCCTCCCTCAAACCCTTGATGATTGATGAAATTATCCCTTTCATCAGTTAAAACATAAACTATTTCATTCTAAATACTTTACTTTCTGTAGAAAGATTTCATTGGACCACCTGCCAATGTAAAGTAAAGGAGATTGAGAAAGTGTTTTGCTCTTTATCCATACATTTATGATCTGTGTGCTTTGTTGAAACTGAAGATTTGGGTTTCAGCTTCTTGGGTACATTTTTATCTTAAAAGCTTTTTAAATGCTGTTGATTTTTATATGCACAAAACCTTTTGAAATTACTCACAACTTTACATTATTTTAATCAAATGTCAGCATCTGAATTCTGCAGCTCCTTTACAGCAGCCAACAGGAAAAAAATATGACAAATGCATTTTTTATGCATATTGTTTGAAAAGTAATCAGGGTCTCATTTCAGCAGCTGCTATTGTTGCTGAAAAATTTGCCGGAAGTCATGGCAGCCTGTACGCACACAGAGGCAATAAGCTACGTATACAAACTCAGTGCATCCAATTTTCTTTCCTTATGACAAATGCACACATACACACACATGGGCCCAAGCGGAGTTTATGAGCAGATGTTGGCTGACAGGTTCCAATTCATGCAGGAAAATATGCGGGTCAACACTCTGGGTTGTAGTCAACAGCACTGAATCTTCTCAACCTAATATAATCTCCATGCATTCAAGTCTATTTATGTTGAAAGGGGAAATGTGAATTTGTAATGTAGAATCTTTTCTCATTTACAATCATCCGCTGGTGATGTTTATACAAGTACCCTCTTGTAATGTAAAATAATATTGGATACAGTAAAGCAGAACTGAAACCAAGCTGATAGAATGAGTTTAAAAACAAATCTAAAAATAAAAAAGCTACAGTACTACAGATGTTTGACATGTGAGATAATCTCAGTGCTACAAGCAAACTAAGATAAGAGAGGTCTTCCAGGCATGGGCTTTAAATTTAAAAAAAATCTAATTAAAATGTTCCTCCGATGGAAACCTAATTTAAATATCTCTTTGCACACGCAAAAGCATACATAGCGCACAAACAAATATGGACCATTGATAGAGGATGAGAGAAAGCAGCAGTGAGGTTTCTCACCTTTTTAGCATCATCTGCACAGCAAATTAAATTGCTTGACTTGTTGCTACTTATTCCTGAAGCCCTGACCCAGTATCAGCTTTACTTAACCATCAAACGACTAGAAATTGACCTCAGCTATATTTAAAGCCAGAGTCTAAAACAGGGAGGGTTTTAAAAGGGCTTATACACAAATCTCTGTTGTGCACTTGCTGCTGTGGATGCTTGACGATTCGTGCAGAAAAATCCTAATGAGAATGTGATGTAGGGCACGCATATTTCACTGCCTTTTGTTTAATGTTATATATTGTAAATCAAACAGGCAATTGCTTTACCAGAGAGGTAGCTTGTGTATTAGCTTTAATTTGCATTACATGGAGTTTCATGTGATGCTTTCTGATTTACAAAATGCCAAAGGTTGTCTTTTTCTAAAATGATTCAAATTCCCTCCAGCCCAATCTTCCCAACCATGCATTGTGTGCTTTGTCTTTTTAGAGAACATTATGGTCTTATATTCTCAATACAAGTACACTACTCAGAAAAAGTTAGGGATATTTGGCTGTCAGGTTGAATTTCAGGATGAACCCAAAATGCATTCAAACCTTAACAGGTGAACTTAATGTGACTTTCTTAAGCTTTTGAATGCACCCGTCCAACTGTTAAACGTTTCAGTACTTTTTGCACATGTTGCTGTTCTCTAATGAAGAGCTTAACGGCAAAAGTCACAACAGGCGATTGATCTCGAATCGACCAATAAATGTCCTGGTTCAGTTACAGCTGGTGTTTAAACAGTCGTCCTCATTAGGCTGTTCACAGTGTGACATCATGAGACCAAGACGACACCTAACAAGGGATCAACAGTACCTGGCCTTTGCAATGCTACAAACAGGACGTTCTCAGACGAACGTGGCCACTGAGCTCAGAGTGTCACAGATTGTCATCATCAGGTTGCAAAAGAGATACCGAGAGACTGGAAGAGTTACAGAAAGGCGTAGAAGTGGACGTCCTTTGGCCACATCCCATGCAGATGAGCACTACATTGTGAACAATGCCCTGAGAAACCGGATGATGACTGTCACTCAACTCCACGCACGCTTAAGGGAGGTGAGAGGCACCCAAGTGTCAAGTCAGACCATTCAAAACCGTTTACATCAGCGCTGTCTGCATGCTAGACGACCTGCAAGGGTACCTGACCACACCAGAAGGCACAGGCGTCATCGTCTCGCATGGGCCAGGGAGCATTTACGCTGGACGAGGGGCCAGAGGGCCTCAGTGCTGTTCTCTGATGAAAGTCGATTCACGTTGAGCAGAAATGATGGCCCCCAACAAAAGTTGGAGATGCAAGGAGAGCTTGTTAAAGGTAAAGTGACAAGCCCATACTACCTAAATAACAGCATTAATCCAGTGATTGTGCCCCTACATGAACAACACAGGCCTAATTTCATCTTCATGGACGGCAATGCTCCAGCTCATCGGGGTCGCATCATCAGGGAATGGTTGTTGGAGACTGGTGTACCTCAAATGGAGTGGCCTGCACTTTCTCCAGACTCGAATCGCATTGAAAACCTGTGAGATCAACTGAGTCGCCGTGTAGAGGCGCGAAACTCTGCACCCCAAAACCTCAATGACCTGAGGGCTGTCCTTCAAGAAGAGTGGGATGCCCTGCCTCAGCAGACAATAAGTCAACTCAGTGAACAGCATGAGACATCGTTGTCAAGCTGTAATTAATGCTCAAGGGCACATGACGAGTAACTGAGACGGTGACATTTTTTGTTGTGGTGTTCGCACCATCATTGTTAACTTTTGATTCAACAAATTGTTTGAGATGAGGAAATCACCAGTGCATCCTCCTACTTAAATGTCCTACTTTCGTGATATGAGATCACTGTAGTGGGAACTTTTTACATTTTACATAAATTTCACCCGAAAGCCAAATATCCATTAACTTTTTGTGAGTAGTGCATGTATTCGGACTGGGGTTGGGAAATTATTTATTTTTCTTAGTAAATAAATGTTTCTAGTTTAGGGAGAAAATTATCTTGTACAGTGGTTAGTGTTTTGTTTGATTAATTTCTTCTTAAAATGCTACTTAAAAGATAAAACATAGACTATATATTAGATGTAAAGTTGGAATGTTAAGATTGCATTCCCATCAAAAGCAAGTCTAGTTAGATATCCACATAGATAGGAAATGGGCCAAATGATTTTTAAAACCTCAGACCCAACTTTAAACATATCTAAGACAAATAAATGCTTAATCTCCAGTGTGTGTATAAATATATAACATTAATTATACCATTACTCATTCAGTATGTTACTATAGACGCAAAAAACAAAATGCAGACACAGCCTTCTTAATTTTTCAACTCAAGTAGAGGGAGCAATCTAGGGAATGTGCATTAAGAGTGGATTAAACAGCTTGGCTAAGGTCAGGAAAAAGATAGTTTTGAAAGGAATCCATTTCTATCAGTTTATACAGGACCAAAATGCTGAAGTATTGATTCAAGTAGGGCAACCAATGGCAAACACTGTGCTTTCTAAGGACTACATAAAGTAACATGTTCAGTACAAAACGGTATATAAACAAATATAAACAAACTCTCCTCACTTGGACTGATCTCTTCCCTCTGCAACTGGGTCCTGGACTTCCTGACCAACAGGCCACAGTCTGTGAGGATTCACAACATCTCCTCCCCCACAATCATCCTCAGCACTGGCTCCCCTCAGGGCTGTGTGCTGAGCCCCCTCCTGTTCACATTGCTCACATATGACTGCTTGCTATCCATCCAGGCTGTCATATTGTGAAGTTTGTGGACGACACAGCAGTGGTTGATTCACAAACATTGATGAGTCCAGCCACAGGCAGGAGGTGGAACACCTGGAGGGCTGGTGCAGAGAGAACAACCTCTGCATTAATGTAAAGAAAACCAAGGAGATGATTGTGGACTTCAGAAGGGGCAAGCATGCCCATCTAATCTTTAATTTCTGGTCATGTAGGACCAGATTTTCCTCAGTCTCTTCTACAACCTTTCACTGCGTCCTTCCCCATATTTTCTTTTTCTGTTTAAGCCTTGATCTCCTTCCGTCATTATATAGACTCCTGCACCAGGAACTCATTCATCAAAGCTGACAGCGGCTGTTGGTATCTTGTTATTCCTGCTGCCCCTCCAGCCAATTTTATTTGATGTAGATTTCTAAATCCTGATAGACAGGTTACAGAAATAGTTCACAACAATTTGCTTTAATTTGGTACCGTTCCCCCTCCCATCATACAGCGAAGGTCAAATATATATTTTTGAATTCATGAAATTGGACAACTTAGGCCAGAGACAACATTTTTGTACACATAGAAGTTTTCATGTGTAAATTTTTCGTTCACTTTTCAGTTTTAAGCTGTTCAAAATAAATACATTACGATACTGTTAGAATCTTTAGGCTTGGTTACAAACTGTCGTTAGTCATGAACAATTTCTCATTAAACTTGAAATTATGATAATGACCACGTGCGTGCCAACTGCTTCACATCATTGGGAAGGCACTATCCAACCCAATTGTATCTGTTAATATCACCCTTGAGGTATTTTCTCACACAAGTAAAAAGGTTGTAAACAAGTTAGTGGTACTAATGTTTTCACCCAGAACAGACTTCAGAGTAATAGGAAGATGGAGGAGAGAAAAAAAAATTAATGCAAGGCCCCAATACAAAAATGTTTTTGCAAGTATTGTTAATTTATTTAGCTTCAACGACCTTTCACATCAAAATGATTTAAGAACTCAAGCAACAAAATGATTGCAACAAGATTTGTGCAGCAAAACAAACGTTATAGATACATAATCCTATCTACAATAGGCAAATATAGGGCCAGATATAACACCTTGCAAATCTATATTTTAGAAATACCATTAAGTAAATAAAATCTAATATCATTTGATATTTTTAGTTAACCGACCAAAGAAATGCAAAATCGTAAAGGGGCAGAAAAAACAAAAGCGAGCAAGCATTTATCAGGATCACATTAATTGCAAAACAACTTCAAACTACAAACAGACTGAATAGCGATTTGTCTGATCGGCAGATTTCTAGTCCAAACAGAGGATTTCCGCCATTCCAATGCATTTCTACTCCGCTTGTAAGTATTAGATCAACGTCAAGCTGTAATGAGGGTGTCGACCCATGTCGCAAGTCATTTATCATTTCTTGCCATCATTCAATCAACTTTGACTAGTTTCCCTTTACCTCAAAGATAAAAAAAAAAATCCACAACATGATATTCAATGATTGTTTCCTCTGATATACATTTTACAACTAAGCCAGATAGTTAAATTCTCGTTTCATCTCATCACCTTGTTCAACATGTTCAGAACTATACATTTATTGTTGCCAACCTTTCATTGGCCTTGTAGTTTTTTTTTATTTTTCTTGCCAAAAGTACCATATTTTTAATGACTACAGCTCCTCAGGAGTTCCCTTGCAATTTTTTCAACAGACTTGATTAAGTGGTTTAAGTATAAAGTAGGCTACATGCAAATGTGGTAAATACTTTTAATGAAAACCTGGAAAAACCTCCCTAAATGACCGTGGACCTGAAAATGTCCGGAAATTTATACCATATATAAATGGTCATTAAGGATAATCGAAACGATATACAGGTGCGACAATCTGCAATCTTGCAACTATTTTGGTTTTTCAAATCAATCCAATCAATGCAAAATGAATAGCTCAAATATAAAAGCTATGTGAAACACACAAGTTTTCCTTTTCCTTCCCGATCTTGCTGCTGAGGAAAGACAGGACAGTGCAGTAAAAGAATAATCATATAAAACCAGATCGATTCAAGAAATCTCAGGCGGTATGATTAGTAAGATCGTACATAATTAACACTTACGAAATAGTTAGAGTAAATGTTTTTCTCCACGTTTTAAGTTTTAGCAACTTCATATTTTATTTGGATAAATGTTAATTTACATAAATGTAACACAGACAATACGATAAAAAGCTGAAGGAAACTTATCTGAAATTGAGTCTTAGGAAAGATGCTTCACACAGTCATGCAACAAAATCCTGACAGATTTTAGGGTCAAACAACATGCTTTATCATTGGGTATAAGTTCTCACAAGAGAAATATTCAATAACAATAAAGTATAAGCAAAATTAAGTGGTTTGGATAGTCTTCTAAGCTACACCCTTTGAACCGATATGACTAAAAAGGGAACAACTTCAATAAACAGGGTTTCAGTAACTTTGATTACCAGATCATTTAGGGCAGGGGTGTCCAGACTTTTTTACACTGAGGGCCACATGCATAAAAATACAGGACGGCTGGGCTACTCACTAGAAATTAGGTATATAGCCGTAACTTTAGTTTATTAAAGTTTGGATCTTTATTGATTTAATCAGAAAAGGCTTTGGTTACTCATTCTCAGAACAGCAACCTCAGATTTCTTCAGAGACAGAAGATTTACAGCATAGAGAAAAACAATAAGGAAAATGGGATGGGTAAAAGTTATCAGGCTTAGCAACACCTATTAGCGTTGGTTTGAAACTATTGTCAATAATAAGAGAATGAACTGGACTTAAGAACCGAGTGCATACCATATCAGTAAATTATTCTGGTAGTATCTGCTGCGCTCGGTGTAAATCGAGCTATCCTGCGGTGCTGATCCGACGCCACTCGCCAAAATTCTGACAAATATGACTTGATCTAGGATTGAATTTGCATCAGATGATATCAGCTGACTCAACATCTGAAGTGTGTGCGACGTGCACGATGGTGTATAATCTGTGTGCTAACAATAAAAATGCGTAAAAGAAAGTGGTGCGCAAAACCAGGGTAGTGACGGATCATATTCTATTCTATATATAAAAAAATGTTTGGGCCAATTAAAAATGTTAGTTTGGACATCCCTGATTTAGACTAAATGCTAAACTTAGCAATATAATGCCTGTAGGCATCTAAATCCCACCCAAATGCTTGGCTAGATTGTAATTTTGGTGTTTGATGACTATTGAAAGTTACAGAGATTGGATTTTCTAAATTGTAGTTTTAACTTCTGGTAACGGTTTATTAGTTCTCGGGAAACAAACTGGTCTCAGACGATACTTTCCCAGACTTCCTTGTTTTCAATCCATACAACCGCATGTAAACAATTGACTTAGAATCTCACATTTGAGTTGGAGATTCTTCCAACCTACTATTTTTTCTACTATTGTGAGACTTCAAAAAAGCAAACCCAAAAAAATTGGCTCTTCTGTATGTTGCTGTTCTAACAATTTTTGTATAGATTTAAGTCACTACATCTACAGTTTCCGAAATGTCCACGTGTCTTGTCTTTTACACTCTTTAACAATAAAGAACTAATTAGACAGACCAACAGCAGATCTTGTTCAAATATTTGCTCCTACCTTTCTGTAAACGATCATATTGGGATAGTCATCGTCTGGGTCTATGTTGCTCATGGACCTCATGGACAGAAGTGGTCGAGCCTTTTTGACGACCTCATTTGGTTCCTCTGAGCCTCCATCAGGTTCGGTGTTCTCCACATAGCTAGGCAGCTGCTGCTGCTCCTCTTCCTCCACCTGCTGCTGCTCTTCCTGCTGAGGTGCTTCAGCCATCACCACAGTGTCCCTTTCAGGATGTGTTAAGTTATCCTCTCTTCTTTATCAGTGAAAGACTTCTTTCTTTGTCTTCTTGTGCCCTTTTCCTCACTGTCAGGAGGGTGCTGCAGGGAGAGAGACAGATTAATTGGACTTTACAAATCACTGGTGGGCTTCCTTCTCCCATCAGTTTTTTTGTTCCCTTTCAGGAGGCAAAGGATGAATGAAACGGGTGCACAATAAATTCAACTTACTTTCTCAGTTAAACATCCTGTTTATCTTTCACATGATTTTTTAAAATTTTTATTATTTAAACAAATTTATTTTTGAACCACAGTTGCCGCTTGTAGGACGTTACATCATCTCTCATGCTGCCCCCAGCAAGACCATCAAACTTTGAATTGGTTATAAAGATGCTTTTCAAATAGATGGTATTTATTTCTGATGTATGTGACCATTATGGGCTGACTCTATTCAAATTAAACAATGAACATTTTAAATTGTATCACCCAAATATTAGTGGTATTCAAAAAAAAAAAAAGAAGCAATACTCTAGGATCAGCTATATAATTCAGAGATGGATAATATCCTTTCAATAAACATCAGTGTAAACAGTCGTTTTTTTGCACCCAAGTCACAAAAAAAAACTTGGTTCAAGTTTAAACGCAAAGTGACATAAAAACCGATAAGTCAATGTAAATGTATTACCAGACCTGCAAAACATTATGACAGGCAAGGCAGTTTAGCAACCTTTGCTGTTTTTTTTGTTTGTTTTTTTGTGTTTTCTAGCTTTTTTAGGAAGTTCAGGTGAGATCATTTTAAAAGCGCATAGAGATATACAACAGAAAAATGGGAGGTATAAGAAAATTATATTTATGATTTTTATCTAGTACATTAAATATTTCACTTACACCAGTTATGATTTAAAAAATTGTAAAAACCTAAATAAAATTTAAAAAAATGTAGAAGATTCACTACATGGAGAAGCAAATCTCAAAATTTCAATAGCACAACTTTATTTCTCATCCATTGCCTGAAAAGTTAAAGGTATAGGAGATCTTTTCAATAAAAAATTTCAATGGAAAATCCCATTGAAAATGACAGCCAATCAAAAACGACCGGTGGTGAAAAAGAACTGGCTGTCAATACGGAAATACAAATTTACGCAATGACGTATATCACTAATGTCCCCACCCACCCGACCCCTACAATGCACGCTCATGTTTGAATTTGGGGATGCGCAAATTGATGTTGAGGAAGTAAAACTGGACGGACAAGACACATCATTCACCATTGAAGAGAGATTTAATATGATTTATGATTTTTATAAAATGTCAGAGTCTATTTAACTCAGAAGCCAGATAAACAGGCTCCCACATAAAAATGCTGCTTGTTTTATTCAAATGTTTAAAACAAAACCCCTATTCCAGGCGATTTCACCCTCAGTGCAGTGTTAACCTCAACTGGCCCTGAACAGGATATGAATCCAGCAACTACCTAGATCCAAGAGAAATATCGTTTTGATCCACTAAACAGGTTTTGCCACAAACCAGATTTAATGATCAGTAGTTTTTCAAAATGTCTTGAAAATCAGTCTATAGCCGAACAAATTGATCTGCTATCATGAAAGAAAGTGAACCTGAACATGCTCATTTTTTATTGAACACTAAATACCAAAACATGTGTCTACAAACAAGAGAACCTCAAATTCTGTCTTGTTCTGCCTTCAATTTTTAATATCTGTAGGTAATATATACCTATAACTTCAGATATTTAATCCTGAATGAATAATTTCAAATTCCACAATTGTGACAAGATTTAAAGTTAATTTTGGGCAAGTTAGCTGTTCTTAACTAGGTAAAATTACAGCAGGTAATTCATGCAAGCGAATTCAATTTTATTTGGGCCCGATTCCCAGCTGTGTGTGTTAATGTGTTTATGCAGCTCAAACACACATTTAAATCCACATCAGCTGGCACTTTAGATCAATGCTCCCATCAGCCAGCTGTTTGTTCCTCAGAAATTCTCAGAGTGTAGACGCATACACACCCTCAGAGTGTGTGTGGGCACCAGAGCTTCAGAGGGCTGGTTCCTGTGAGGAACAGGGAAATTTGGCGTTTGTTTGCTATTGCAAATTAGAGGGGGACTGAAATCATCTCCGAATTAATGGCTTTCAACCTGCTGTCGTTATTCCAAACTTACCATCTGTTTGGTCGGCGCTGTAACCAGCACCTCGCTGTCACAGCAAAATGCCTGCATTGTTTTTTAGGGGGGTTTTGTGATCATGTCCAAACGCTGAATGATCCATCCTGCTCCCAGGATTATGTGTATGCTTGTTTAATTGGGATCAATATCAACAGATTTGCTGAGACTCATTTTGCTTATAAATTAAATGTTCAACTTGAATACTTTCATTCACCTTATCACAGTGTGATTTAAAAAAGCCTTTGGCATGGGATTTTGTTATCAGATATGTTGGCCCAATCCACTTTATATCCTTAATTTAAACCAACAACCCAAGCATTTTAATGTTTTTGGAGTTAGTTGGAGTTGGGTTTGCACTTTAAACTGTAAAAATTTGAAGTGCATTTGAAAGAAATATAAAAATGTTTCCCCTCAAAACATTACAATTTATAATGCCCCCTTAGATATGTAGTTCAATTTTACGTTAAATTCTTTAAGGGCAGTTTACTTGTAACAACTCAGTTTTAGTTCAATTCAGTTCATTTATGTAGCAACAATTTAAAAAATATGTACTCTCAAGACACTTTAAAAGGAAATATGTTCATACTGATGATGCATGCATTCATACATGTTAAATTAGTTTTAAAGTTTTCCAATCTAAGGAAAGCTTGAGTCAAGTTATTGATTTGCAGCATTCACTAATCCTACCTTGCACGAGTTTGTCACACTATTTTTATAATGAAATAGTTAGGATTTCGCAAAGAAAAAGCCATCATATTAAACCAAGTCTTTTGTTTCCTTTAAGTTACAATTCAGATCTATCTGTTGATAGTGGTGTCATCTTGTTTGTCACTCCCTGCTCATTGTTTGCAACACCAACGTTTGCTAATGATCAGTGTTTAATAGTAAAAGCCATTTGGTCCAGACAGGAACAAACATAACGCAAAGACTAACTGGACACAACAAGCCAAACACTGCATGGATCTATTAAACAAATATTAACATAGGTATGATTTGCTGCTTCAAATTTTCAGCTTCCGCGGAACAAAGCAGCATCAATGCAAAAACATGAAAATATTTTATCAAACAGAGTCTTAAATCATTTACCCAATAAACCTTATCACATCCAGAGCTAAATGTCTGTTTGACCTTCAGTTTTCATCTCAACACACGCTGTGATGTCAGCAAACCCAGAGAGATCTCCAGCTGTTCCCAACTGGTTTTTATCCTTTTCCATAAAAGCCCTTCGCTGAGCAACACACTCCCAGCTGGTGGTTGCTGTAGCACCTATTCCCACCACCTCCCAGGCAAGAGTAAATGCCTGCCAGCTTCCACGCGGGATGGCCACAAATCAAGGAAACAATCAAAAACGGCTCTGGACAGTTATACGACAACGTTCAAATCTTAAATGGTGACAAAAGACTGCCGTCACCAGCCAAATTAAAGCTGCCGCCTCCATTTATAGGATGGTAAACAGTCTGCATAAATAGTAAAAGCTTTCACAAACAAGTCATTAATAACCTAAGTCATAAGTATTTTGACTATTTACTTTAATGTTTATTAGAAAAATCTTAGCTATGTTTCAGCAGAACCTATGAGCATTAAAGATATAGAACGTGTTGAAAATGAGACGGACAGGAAAAATAAAAAAATAAGTCACAAATGGGACCAATTCATAAAGGCATAAAAAATGCCAATACTGAGGAAGAGGTGAACATATTTAAAAGTCACCAAATTTATAAAAGGCTTAAATGAATTTTGAATTTAACATGACAATGACAAAAAGAAAAGAAAAGCAGATTATGATTAGACAAACTGTCTGTAGTAGAAACATGTTTGCAATCCAACAGATTTTTAAACATATTGGAGCTGTTAGGTTTGAATTAATTTGTAAAACCTGTTTGTTTAAAAAAACAGATTTGCTCTAAGATTCAAAGTGTTCATTATTTTTAACACTTTGGTTCAGCAGCATGGATAGCAGCGGCCATCAAGTGATTAATTAGCCAAAATGCAAAGTGAGAAAACCTTGAGTTTGTCATTAACTTCCCTGTCGTTGTAAAACAGCATCAGCTTATGTAACCATAATAACTGTTCCCACGTCCCGTTAGACACAGAACATCAAAATCATTATCAGTAGAAACCCAATTAGCAAGGAAAGCAAAAACTTAAGTGCTCATTACAAAACTTTTGCTGAAAAGAAAAGTTAAAAAACCTTCAATTGGATTGCATCTTATCGTTATAGCCTTAAGTCTTAGAGCTGAGGTTATTTTGAAATATATGCTGCTCAAGGTCCTATAAAAACAATAATCTGTACAGCAAATTAATGACATTTCCATATTTTGTTTATATATATATATATATATTATTGTTTATTTTTATTTTTTTTATTCAATGTATTATGTTTAGAAGAATCCCTAAAAAATTATTGTAAGTAGTTTTTATTTATTTTTTATCTGTAGTATCAAAAGTTTACCATCAGGTTAGAACAAGCCCATGCCAACACATGTTTTAGAGTTTCCCCAATCAAAGTCCACTTTAAAGCCCAATTGAGAACTGTGGGAAAGAAATGTTTGCAAAAACCGTGGTTCTACAAAGTATTGACTTAGCGATTAGAAATTATTTTTAATTTGACTCTTAAAAAATGTAACATTGAAAACCTAAGTATCTTTTTCTCTCCAAATTTTTAATATTCTGACCCATTACACTAATTGTTAATAAACTGGATTTAAGAGTGTATAGATGCAATTTCAGAAATATGGGTTTTAGTCACACTTGAAATGGAGTTAGTCAGGAAGTATTTGCTGACCTATTAGGTGATTCTGCCCATTTTACAAAAGGCAGTCAATTAAAATCTAGGAAGTCAGTAATAATGACTCTCCATCTTCTTTTAATCTAGCTAAGTACACCTTATTCCACTTAATGTGGAATAAAGTGTTCCTGTGAGAAGAGAACAAACCCTATTTTATAACTGTAATAATCATAAAGTATTCAAGACAATTAAAACATCAAGTAATGCAGAGCATAAAAATGAAAAATCTACTTCAAACATACCTTCAAAACTATATAGCAAAGTTAAGGCTGAGAACACGTCAGCTTAGAGGGATCAACAATGGTTTTAGAGCAATAAACACAATCTCAAAGAACTGAATCCAAAACTGCAGATTTAACAAATATTGTTTTCAGGTAAAACATTTCTATAGTATTTTAAAATTCAACAGAAGGTCGCATATAGGGAAAAGTAAGATTAAACCAGTCAATTTGGGAAAAGGTTGAGGGAATTTAGAGTTCATTATATTATATCAGAAAGTATTATATGTAATTCCATTTATCACTATATGCACTTGGTTGAAAATTAAGAAACTAACATTTATAAAAGACAAAACCAGAGCTGTTAAAGTTTCAGTCAGACTTTGAAAAAGTTTTGCTTCATAGTTAAATTACAGCAAGTCTAATGCTGCTTATTTATTTAGGGGTTACCTCTACTTGTTCACTTGTTAAATGTTATTACAGTTTCTTGTAACTTGTTAAATTTGAATATAGTAACGCACTAATGCAGGCTTAAAGATCTAAAACAGCAATTTGTATTGATATGAGCTAAAAAGATTACATTTATGAGAAAAAGTCTTTCACAACCATCAAACTTCAATAAAAAGTCTTAATCCACAGGTGAAATAACACCAAACCTTAGACAACCAAGAAATATTCCAGAGAACTCAAAAGCTCATTCAGAAGGTCACAAATTAACTAAGAACTAAATAAACTAAACTTAAAGCCTGCAGTCCTCTACTGCCAGAGTTTACTTTATAGCTCAGGACTCAATTGACTGGGCAAAAATGGGAACCACCAGAGGATTCAAAAGCTTAAATCATTGTGTGTCAAAGATGATGGATACGTTCATGATCCTAGAGATTTGGGGAAAGTATGCTGTAGACCAATGAAGCAAAATTAAGGCTGCATCAGCATGTTGGAGTTCCTCTGTTACATTGGCTCTCAGTTGCTCTTTTTGTAAACTTTTGTTCAAATTGTGTTTTTGGTTAAGACACTGCATGTCATATCATTGTTCCCTCCATTTTGCATTCTGTTCAGCTGGACGATTTACTGCTTTTACGTTTTGTTTGTTTTTTAACTTTCCAGACAGTTAGAAAACGTAACCACAACAGCAATGTATTGTTTTTGCCACTGGGAAACTCCTGATGGCATTTCAAAAGTATAAAATTAAGACCTGAATCATAAAAACAAAACAGAGTAAAAAAAAAAAAATGCTTTATGGTTCCAAGAAGATAGAGAAAAGGAGGAGGTTTAAACAATCTTCAATTGATCACAAATACAGACGACATATTTTACATATAGTCAAATAAAGTATTGTAAGCTGTAATCCTGCACTTCGGACAGTAAAATCTAATAGGATTCACACTGGCACTTGGATGAGTTTTACACTGCTGGACAGGATATGTTTAAAATATAATACAATAGTAATAATATAAAAAAGTGAAAGGATCAACAGCCTTTCAACAATGTGACTAAACAGATATTTAAAATTTTGAAAACTGAGGTGGTTAGAAATGTTTACCACAACAGTATCATCCAGGAAACTGAAATGTCTTTGCTATCAAGAAATTCAACTGCTACCACGTCAATCAAGACTGTCTCACAAAAACGGAAGCTTCTTAAGATTTGCTGCTAAAAGGAAACGTTTCCTGCCCATCCACACCATCACCATGGTTCACAGCAGCCCTTATCTAAAACACTTTGATGATACGAGTTATGAGAGTATATAATTTCTCTTTGAGATCATTTTACTATTGCTATTAAATTTGCACGACCTCAATTATGGTTTAGACCCAGAAACACTCCATTGTGACTCAATAAAAAAATATTCTGCAAAGATGAAGGCAAAAACTTCCCCGTTGTGATGTGAAAAACCCCCACCAATAATGATTGGGTGCCGGGTTGTTGTAACCAAAAGGTTGGAATTGAAGTCAGCCTCCCCCCAAACCCCCCAAGGGATTAGATAATTCTTCTCCATAATAAATGAAATCATTGGAAAACACAGCATACCGGACAGAGTGAGATAAAGCAGAACCTGCACGAACAATAAAATAAAATAAAAAGTCCAGATATGAAGCAAAATACCTCAGGACTGAGAATATCATCAGGTCTACCCTCAGAAGTTTTGACCATAATGTCCTATAGCTGCAAAGAAACACTAAGGGATGGAGGAGCATCACTACAAAACATTTCCAAATAAGACTATTTCATTTAAATATGATTTATTTCAGTCATTCAAAGGAATGATAAACTGGGTTATTTTTTAAACTTCATTCTAACATGGATATGACAAAGAAAAGCTTACATTTAGATGAATCCTCTCAGAAATGTGCACCTCACATGTCTAGTTAATCAACGAAACCGGATCATTTTAACAGGATGAATTAAAATGTTTAAAAACAGAAGGAGAGGTTCTGATCTCCTCTCAGGACGATCCACTCCCTTAAAAGCGCGGCGTGGAGCCTCAGTCATCAATTCACACATAATGTGTTCACCAGAACTCTCCACGTACGCAAACACCCCTCTACCAACCTGACAGAAACACGCAGCCTGACTGAAGTTGATAAACGCAGAGCTGATGTTTCAACAAGAGAGTCTCCAGGATGCCGTAGATCCGGCAGATCAGCGCAATCCCTCCATCTTCCAAACATCTACCTTACTCCGGCGCACAAGAGCCCCTCCGTACCCGCAAAAAAAAAAGCATTAAAACACAGATAACATCAGAGTCCTCCTTCCCTGTTTCTTACCTCTGATCGGCCGCTGGTGTCCAGCCTCGTCTGGGAGCTCCGGTGACAAGAAAAAGCGCCTCAACCAGAAACACAAGGAGCGCCTAAGGAGAGAGAGAGAGAAGTAGAAAGAGAGAGAGACAAAGAGAGAGAGACAGAGAGAGAGGTAGAAAGAGAGAGAGAGACAGAGAGAGAGAGGTAGAAAGAGAGAGAGAGAGACATGAGGAGGGAGAAAGAACAAACCATCCTTACACACCCAGTTACTGGAAAATACAGCTAAAGTTTCTCTAAATGTGCTAAAAGAAATGAAAAACTATTGGATTATACTTTACAACCTCTGCTGTGGATTGACACATGTGATACTATTGTGCGTGTATATATCTATCTATATATAGATACATCTATATATAGATACATCTATATATATATCTATATATAGATATAGATAGATATATATAGATTCTAACATTGATATGACAAAGAAAAGCTTATATTTACATGAATCCTCTCAGAAATGTGAACTCAGGAATATATATATATATATATATATATATATATATATATATATATATATATATATATATATATATATTTATACACCTGAGCCATACAGTGCAGTGTGTTGATCAACATATATCCAACAAAGTGATTATGTAGATGTATTGATGTTTAAACCTTTGTCGGAGCTCATTCTGCAGGCTCTTGCTTAAAACTCTTTCCTACGTTTAAAACAGGAAACGTTAAAAAGCAACAGTAGCACAAGGATTCCTACTAACTGTAGGCGGTGTTCAAGGTGTCACAGTCATTTAGATTAAAAGTAGGTTTTATTACTTTTTTTAAAAAGCTGCTGGAATATCAAATACTACGTTTGACAAGTTGCAAAGACATTGCAAAGTTCAACTGTTTAAACATTTCATCAAGTGTAGAAAAAGAAAAAAAGAAAACTTTTGCTGACAATAAAAATCTGAAGCTCCCTGTCATGAAAAAAGCTGGAAGTAGATTTGAATGCAAACCTCGCAAGTCAAAGTCAGACGATGAAGAGCAGGTCCCTAAATGGATCCTTTTTGTTGTTGTTGTTAAAACACAATAAAATATGCGGTGTGGGAGGGGGAGAAAATCTCTTTAAAAAAATCAATAAAGAAAGTTTAGTTTAGAGGACAATTACAAGCAAAGAGCAGGAGAGATCATGATGAACTGGCTGCGACATGAATAACAGGTGTGTACTGATCATTAAAGAGACCAGCTGTGAGAGTGCAGCAGTCAAACGTTTCCATGAAGAAGAGCAGGACTTACACCTGAATAAAAGAAACCAATAAATCAAAATCTTTTTTTTTTTTTATGAAGCTCTTTTAAAACAAAGTTGACCAAAACATTACCGACATGAAATGAAAGTAGGACAACATTTCAGTTACTTTCATTAACCTAAACATCAGTGTGGACCATTCACAAGGGAAACTGCTTTGCTGATAGCCTACAATACTAAAAACCATAATCCTCCACTGGTCTAGATACAAAATTGCTACATCTACAGCAAGTTGTTCAGGTGAACAAAGAGAGGAAGAGTTTAAAAGAGGGAAAATAAGCAGGAAGGAACACAAAATCCAAAACTGGACTGATTTTATGCTCCTGGAAAAAAGGAGCATAAATAGTATACTCAAGAAAATACAAGTTATCGAGCTTTGACAATTGTAGATTTTGTGTTTTTACTAAAATTATAATTAGTCTGCTCCTTCCTTTAGACCATACCAAGTCAAAGCTAATTTGTCTAACTTTGTTTTGTCCTAGTGTGTGATGTGCAGATGAGAATCAGTTTATACTAGATTCAAATTGTGGTTTTATGATCAAGCCTATTTAAATAAAGTTTTATCTTTATTATTATCCATTTAAACACAGACCACTTAAACACTCCACCAACCTGCTACAACATGGGATTTGAATAAGCAACGAAAAAGATGTAGAAGAAAATAACAAAAAATTGTATTTTTATTTCATTATATAAGAAAACAAACAAGAAACTGAACCTAATGAAAAAGGTACAATAATGGAAAAGTAAGCTTAACATAACTGAAAAAAGGGGAGAACCTCAAAACCACAGACTACGACTCTTTCCTTTAAATTTTTGTACATGTACCTGCTACAAAAAGATGGATTGGGCAAACACAAATGGCTTTCATATATAAAATAAAATTACATGTTTTTCGGTTGGTTTAATTTTTAGTACCTTAGTTGTAAAGTTTGTTTCCTAGTTAGAAAAACAAGACAAAATTTCCTGTTTTTAGTTTCTGCTTGTAAATGTTTCCCAGCTGCCATCTATTCCATTCGGAGTGTAAAATAGTCATTTGCTTCTAAATGCTGGTGTGTGACTTGTTCAGCAGCGTCGAGATAAACTCTCTCTGTGCCTCTGAATTTATTTCCTGTCAGACAGTGGGCTTTGTCGGCATTGCAGATGGCTCAGATTTATTCCTTTTTTTTTTTTAATACTGATGCATGATGTTGTCTATTTCAACCTTAATAAGTCAGGTGCAACACATGCTGCATCAGACGTGTTCTGTTTGAACCTCGAATTACACAATTTCATTGAATAGCATTAAAAATACCTCTCAAATCTTAACTTATAAGTATCTTGATGTACTAAGAAAGGATGAATTTGAATTGAAGGACAGTATTAAAAAAACGTAATCATACATAGTTGAAAGATACACTTATTAGACATTTTTCTTCTGGTTTCTTCTACAGAATCTGATTTCTGCATAAGTTTAGCAGGGGTGATGACATATGCCATTAGATTTTAGTGTCACTGCCCACTAAATGTTTAAGAAAAGATTCAGATTGATTCAGTACATAGGTGAGCATTTCCTCCAAATTATATTTAAAAAAATTGATATCTTAGTAGTCCTTTAGTAGACTCTATGGGGTTAAAGACCAATGATCTATTAATAAATCAGTCTAGTACCAGCCTAAAGATTGTAGCCAGCTTAAGGGTTTCCTTTCACAACAATTATCTATTTTCAATAGAATAAAGGATGTCTAAACATTTATCTTATGAAAACATTTAAATTCTTACCCAAAAGTGGATTTTATCCCACTAGTCCTTGTTTGTAAAAACATAGAATTTAAAATCTTGTTGATCATGGTTATGATTTTGAGCCTAAACATATTTCAGTGCAGGTTTTTTAATTAGGAGAAAAATAAAATAAGTCCTGAACAAGATCTCCACTCACAGACGGACAACATTACTTCAAGGATCTTTAGATCTTTGAAATATATCACAGTGTATTTGTACAAACAGTTCCTGATCACAACACGACGCATGATCAGACAATTTCAGGAACACCATCTGCGGGACAAAAGATCTTTATTTTAGCACAATCTCACATCATGATGAAAGCTTTCTGTACAATTCTCGGTCAGATGAATAAAGGTGCAAAAAATGGCCTCAGCTGGAGTGTTTTCATATCTTCATAATTGTTCTTTAATAACTTTAGGCCATCTGACCTCTTAATATTTGGGATTTTAAGGATTTGTATTGATGCTGAGGAGTGGTGACCCTGATATTTGCAGCCATAGTTCTTTTAAACCTTGAGCAAAATACAGATTCTCAATGCATTTTTTATACACTATAACTGTTGATATGGAGGCATGTTGGCCTTTCTGGAATGAAAATGATGATTGGCTAATAGTCCTCGGATGCCAGGATGAATTCACTTATGACTTCTCTTTTGCGCTTTAGTGGTTTTCCATTTCGAAGGCATAAACGAGAACTACAGGACTGTGAGCTTTAGAATAGACGATAAACGCAACAATTTCGAAACCATACACTTTCTTTCTTAACATACTTTTTCCTCTCCTTTTAAACCTGTTTGTAGTAATCTCTGCCAATTTCTCCATCCTGAAAGCGGGCAAAGCTTTACATCTCTGCTTGGCCTGCAGTTAGAGCTCGTAGCCGAAGGGGACTTTGGCCGAGCGCTGAGGCACATCAAAGCGAATGATGCAATGATGGGCCGAGGAAAGAAACTTAGTTTTCTACAGTCGTAGGTTACAGTATGTGAGACCCACTCTCACAATGAGGATATCAACAGACAGCCTAGTTACTGTAATTCAGGCAGCTTATGTTCCCAACCAGTGGAGCCAACTATAAATATTTGGTGTCCTGATTCAAGAAGCCATTACTGGGACAGGGTGTCGGGGGGTGTGAGGGGTTCTCAGCAGGCTTCAAACAGCCAGCTGTTTCACCCTTTTTTTTTTTACTTTCTCATGTTGGTGCTGATCTGCTGTATGCAAGTGAAGGAAAATAAGCTTGAAAATCAATAACATGCACTTACGAGGATACAGTCGTCAAAAGAAAAATTGATACTAATGGGCCGATCAGCAAAGGCAGACGCTTACGCGCACGGACACACACTGGATCTGCTGGATGGAGGAAAGCTATGGCGTTCACTCCGTGCTGAATTATTGAGCATCAGTAAACAGGAAAAGGAGTTCCCACCGGGTTTAAGAGATTTATGAGAATATTAATGTGTGTTGGAAAGATAAGTGGTGGTGGTGGTTAAAATCTGCCAGAAGGATGTCCCGTATTTGTTCCTGTTTTCTAACAACACACTTAACAGCAGTTATTTTTTGTGTGTGTACAGATTTTTGAGCGGAGGTTGTACAGAAGAAGCATCAACAGAGAATAACACACATTGAATAAGTTTACAGTTACAGCAACAAACTATGTAGTGATTCTACAATTTAGAAAATCTGGAAATAAAAAAATGTGTCATGCCTTTGTAATCAGCCCAGACTGCATTGAGTCATTGACTTGCAGCATCCACTCCTCTGATATCAGCACACCTTAACATCAGGCTGTGTTGTCGTTTACTTTACAGCAATCCCTCATACTGAACATGCATGTAGCAACAGTGGAGAGGAAAAACTCCCCTTTAACAAAAATAAACTTCCAGCAGAACCTGGCTCAGTACAAGGAGCCGTCTGCCATGACCAACTGGTGGTTTGAAGAGACGGAAGACACAAATGGATGCAGAGGAAACTGAAAGTAGAGAGTTTATGGCAGCAGCTGCAGAACGTTGAAGGCAGCATCCCAGCAGATGTTCTCCTCCAAGACACTGTCTCAGCTAACAGAATGCCTGGCCAGGTGTAGCTGCTGTGGAGGACACATCAAATTTGAATGGTGTTTTGGTCGAATGAAAATAAAATGAAACATAATGGTCTACCTGCAAAAGCATTTATGAGGCTAACTACCAGCACTGCTCATCACACATAAGTCACCACTCCCAAGAAGAAAATTACTGCTAAAAGAAAGTCATAACGAGTGACTGTATACGTTTCTGGAAAAAAAACTGACAGGAAATCACCCTGTCCACAAATTATTATCACAAAATATGGTCCCGGCTGTATCATGCTATGGGAATGTTCCTGTTTAGTAAAAATGTTTTTTTTTCTTGCTTTGCTCTCAACGAAGCCGGACGCTTTCTCTCTGTCTCCCAACTTTCCCCTTATCTGTCCAGCTTCAGCTTTTGTGGTTTTTCATTGTTCTTTTTTTTTTTCATTCTTTTTTGGAGCCTCTCTCTGCATATCTTCCGAAAACCGAAAAATCCATCAGCAAGATGCCTCCTTTTTCTTTTCCTGAAGATGACTACGCTAATCTCCTTCAGAAACTCACCTTCCTGAAAACCAAAATCCAACGACTAGAAGTAAATGTGGAAATAAATGGCGGTTACGATACAACCCTAGCTCTTACTGGACATGATGCTGCTACCCGTCAGCTAATCAGGACGGGCAAGGACAACCAGAAACAAGTGAATGTTGCTTTGAATAACAAGACAAGTAATGTCTGGAATGTACTCTGCGCTAAACCGAAGGGCAAGTCATCTCAGAGGAAGAAGAGAGAACCAGCCCTGTCTGGTGATATCTGCGATCCGTAAAGAGAGTCCTGCATCGTCTGAGTCATTTGGAACTGCTTCTAGATGAATGATATGCATCGGGTCCAGCCAGCACTACTGCATGTAACCATGGCTCATTCCAGGATAAGCCGGAGTACCTTCCTTCATCCCTGTAGTAATACGTAACAGAAAACGATTAGTTAACCATCAAAACAGTCCAAAACAGTCTGTACGCATTTCAAATCTTGTGTTCACTACTTGTCAGCCACAGTCATCAAACAACAGTAACACGCTGAAACTCGCTGTACTAAATGTCAGATCTTTGGCAGGGAAAACCTTTCTGATTTGATTTCATCTCAACCTTGATTTTATGTTTTTAACCTAGACATGGCTCGATAGAAACACAGCTGATACAGTCCTGATTGAAGCTAGTCCACTTCACTTCAATTTTTTATCTGAAACACATCAAAACCATATTCAGGGACCATATACCCATCCATAAATTAGCATTTGGTTTTTTTTCCACCATTTGTGTATGTATCATTCAAAATGGATACAAAACAATTTTCCATTCTTATATTACCTTCTACAAACCACCAAGGAACTGTTTTATTGATGATTTTACTGAACTACTTTCAATTGTATGCACTAATTTTGACTGTGTGGTCATAACATGGGACCTGAATGTGCACATGAATGCAGCCCAAGATAAGCAGTGTAAATAACTCACTGCTGTCCTTGAGATGTTTGGTCTAACTCAGCATGTGAACAAGCCTACACACAACAGAGGACACACTCTAGATGTGCTTACCTCAAAGGGTGTTGTTATTTTAAATGTGGGTGTTGTGGATGTCGCTTTGTCTGATCAATTTTGTGTTTTCTTTGACCTTTCTGTTACACCCAAGCCAACAGCTGGCCCTACAGAAGACTTATTGATGACAACACAGGGATTCAGTTTTTGAAATGATTAGGTTTGGAAATGCTCCGTGTGCTAATGTTGATGATATGTTGAAAGTCTTACACATCAAGTGTCTACAAGGTTATGAATGCCATTGCTCTTGTCAAGGTTAAAATGGTTAAAAGTACACAAAAGGCAACATGGAGAAAAGAGGTCTCAGTCAGGGTATAGAAAAGGGAGTGCCGGAGAGCCGAACGGAAATGGCGTAAATCAAAGCTCCAGGTTAATTTTGAAATCTACAAAAAAAAGTTGTGTATGTTCAACCAGACTTTGCGTAGAACAAAAGAGAGCCATTTTTCAGAAATCATCAACCAAACCACAACCAAACCACAACCTAACCGGAACCAAAAAAGACTACCAACAAAACAAAACTACGACCAACCCAGAGCAGTCAACTCGCTTCGTCCTGGACGGCCTGTCTACCCTCCAGCGTACTCGAATCAGTTGCTGCTTTTTAGGTATGAATAAAAGCAAATTAACCAAACCACAACCAAACTACAACCAAACAACAACCTAACCAGAACCAAACCAGTATACTTCCAGTTTGGCTCCAACAACAACCAAACCGCAACCAAACTACAACAAAACAACCTAACCAGAACCAAACCAGAACCCAACAACAACAAAACAACCTAACCAGAACCCAACCACAAGAAATCAACAACCTAACCAGAACCCAACCACCCTGGAGGGCGAGACTTACCCGCAGCTCCGACCAACGCGGTCACGGGGCTACCAGCAACAAGCAGCCAGGAAAACAGTGGTACACACGGAAGCAACCAGCTTCAGACGACCACACGACCACACGCCCGTACTCAACACACCTGCGCGCGAGAAGAACAAACAAACAAGTGATTGAACGCCAGGTGCCATGTGAATTTATAGAACTTTAGAGTCACGTGGGTCCCCGGCAGGTCGTTAGTACTCGACCTGCTCATGCGCAAGAATGATCATTCAGTGCTTGAAGCACCGCCTCTGGCAGTGAGTAGGGATGAAATAGATGGGAATTGGTGGGAAGATGTATAATTTGATGGCAAATTTTTTGCTGGAATCTTATTTAATATCATGATTAATGATATTTTTTCTGAAACTGATAAATGTATAAAATCTGCACTATATGCAGGTGATGGGGTCATATGGATGAGGGGAAAGAATATAAAACATGTGGTAGGAAATATTAAGAAAGCAATTAGTAAAGTAGAAAAATGGTCATACGAATGGGGTTTTCAATTATCAGCAAGCAAGTCTTGTTTTATGGTTTTTACAAATAAGAGAAATATTGATATAGGAACAATGACTTTATATGGACAGCCGTTGGAAAGGGTAGCAGAATTTAAATATCTAGGATTATGGTTGGATAGTTCTTATACATGGAAAACACATATAGATAACTTGGAAACTAAATGTAAGAAAGTTATAAATCTACTAAAGGCTGTGGCTGGAAACAACTGGGGTGCAGAAAGGCAGTCATTATTAACATATATAGGGCTCTCATGAGATCAATAATAGATTATGGCAGTTTTATATATGGAGCAGCAGCTAAAAAAACACTACAAAAGATAGATACTTTACAGAGTAGGGCTTTACGTATATGTACAGGCGCAGTGAAAACGACACTTATTAATGCTCTTTTAATAGAGACTGGAGAGACTCCACTGGAAATGAGAAGAGTAAAATTAGCTCGAGCTTATTGGATGAAAATTAAAAGTAGTGAGGAAGAAAATGTAAATTCAACAATTTTGCATAACTGCTGGGAATATTCAAAGTTTCAGAGTAATGGATCTGGATGGATTATAAACAAATTGGTTAAAATGTATGGATTACAGGATAAGGAAATAGCTCAGTTTAGTCCCATTAGTGTTATACCTCCTTGGTTATATCCTGAAGTAAATGTAGAACATGAGACTTCTTATAATGAAAAATGATTGGAATTTAAATGAAATAGGGGTAAAGAGTGATATATATTTAAGAAACTCATATTGTAATTACCTTAAAATATATTCAGATGGTTCTAAAAATTTAAAAGGATGTGTGGGAATAGGAATATATATACCAGAGTTTAAAATATACATTTCTAAAAGAATAACAGATCAACTATCTGTTTTCACAGCAGAAATGATGGCTATTATACTTAGTTCACAGTGGGTAGAGGAGGTTAGACCAGACAGGGTGGTGATATGCACAGATTCCAAAGCAGTTTTAGAAAGTATTCAGGGAGAAGGAAATGATAGGAAAGATTTAGCTTTAGAAATTCAGCACAGTCTATTTAGATTACACAGGGGTGGCATTGATATTTCGTTCTGTTGGGTACCAGCACACGAAGGTGTTAAAGGCAATGAAAAGGCAGATAATTTAGCAAACAGGGCTTTAAACGGGGTAATAACAATTACAATTTCTTTTGGGAAAGGGGAAGGGAAATCTCATATTAAAAGGAAAGAGATGGAAAAATGGCAAATAAGGTGGAATGAAGATAAGAAGGGTAGAAGATTGTATGGAGTTCAAAAGTCAGCATTGATTAGAAATATTAAAATGAGAAATCGAAGGGGGGAAATAATAATGAGCAGATTGAAAGTAGGTCATACCTATTTAAATTATATTTTGTATATGAGAGGGAGGAAAAGTAATGATAAATGTGAAGGATGTGGAGAGAAAGAAGATGTAGAACATGTATTGATGAACTGTAAAAAATACGAACCTGAAAGGAAGAAATTGAGAAGAATGGTAGGAAGCACAGGTCAGGAATGGAGTCTAAGAGGAATTTTGGGAAATGAGGGAGACATGCTGGATATTTGCAGATTAAAGAAAGCATTATTTATTTATCTTCAAAATACACTTGTTGGTTACATTTATCTGGACATAAGTTATTAAGTCATGTAAACTCCCAAAATCTGAATACTCTGATTGGATTTGACTGCATCAAAAATAATCTGTAATTTGATCATCAAGTTGTTCTGATTGAGGATAACTGATCTGACTACCTGCTTTGTGGTAACATTTCCCCCCTGTAGTGCTCAGAAGAAGAACAGCGGGGAAACAACTGGTCTGCCAGATTAACCCGGAGAACAACTTCTTCTTGTGCAGCCGAATAATCTGAAAACTCGGCATGTCAGAATGATTCTGCTCTTGATAAAACTAGGGAGAATGGAAACGTGTCATTGTGGATTTATTTTTTTGTTTTTTGTCCATGGAAACGACTTATTCTGTCCAATCAATGAATTTTGTGCATGTAAGCACGGCTGCTGTCGTATTATTATTTAAGATATATTCAAGATCATACTCACAAAAGTAAAACTTAATGTCTACGTTCACACAGCAGGAAAATAAACCAATTTACTCCATGTCAGATATTTTCACAACGATTCTCCTGATTTTACCCACAGGCACACCAATAACAGTGGAGGGTGTCGCCATTAAAACATGTAACTGGTCTTAGATCGTAGGGACTGTCATCATTGCAAAAGTGAGAAATGTCTTACAAATAGAACAATGGATTTAGATAACAAGCTTCCAATATTTATAAGACTGTGTTAGTATGGTTTCCTTTTTGCTTTTAGAGCACTGGATGCTGCATTCTGTGAGGAGAAAATTCAGGCAGGTATTTTTTTGTCTCTGGGAGCAGTGAAAATCCAATCAGATGGATCAGTGAGAGGAACGGTGGGAGTCCGAGGCCTCCGCAGGTCAGATTCAACCTCTCTCAGCTCTCTACGCTTTGTACTTACTTACTGCAAGGTGCAATCAGACAAGATCAGCACAGAAGAAAAAAAAGAACAGACATCCTCCTTTACGTGACTGAATTTAAGGCATTGTCATTGTATTTGGTTCTGATAAGTAGAAATAAAAGCACGCTAAACTGGTAAGAGCGTTTATTTCAGAAACTTTAATACTGTGATCACCGCAAATGTATTGGTCATACTTTTACATCTTACAAAGACAATGAATCTGGGATGTAAACAGTATTTTTCCAATCTTGTATAACTTCTGGTCCTCCCTTAATGCTGTGCGCCTTATTTTTCCCTGTCTCTATATCCTCCCCGATCTGCTGCACTCAGTCGCTGACCTTGGAAGATGCGCGTGATAATCATCCGGACGAAATGTGCAACATCCAGTCTGTTCTCCCCAACTGATCAGTGGCGCATTGAGGACAAGTTCTTGGTCTATGAAGGGGATAAAAATAAGCATCTTCCTTTGATATTTTTACTTTTTCAAACAGGAGCTGCACAGGGACGTCAAAACAAACCTACAGTGGAATGTAAATCAACCCTTCTTATATCTAAAACTTGTCAACACTGTACAAAAGGATCTCCAAAACAGATCTTACAAAATGGACCTTCAACACATCTTTAGATACATATTCCGACGTCAGTCTCTTAAGGAAAACAAAACAAAGAGTTATGAGTAAACTGTGAAGTAGTTCAACATTTACAAATAAGGACATTTTAATCATAGATGTGCAGTTTAATGTTTAGACAGTACATTTTTTGTCATTCTTCATTGCAAAAACATTAAACAAGTCGTTACCATGTACAGAAACGTAACGTACCTTCAGTTACTTACATTTTTTGTTTGAATTTAACAGAAAACCATTCCCAATGGATCTATCACACCGGGGAGGATCTCTACAAACGCACACCCAGTATAAACTATTCGAACCGGATGGAACAGTAATCATCTACTTTGATAAGTTGTCATTAAGGACGAACTGGAGATTCTTAAAACAGAACCGAGACTCTGGCTGAGAGTCCACTCAACGTTGGTTTGTCTCTGCAAAGCATAGAGCAAGTATATTGGTCACAATGAAAAGCTCACCACTGTTTAAGCACTCCTCATCCCACGTTTCGTGTTTCTTTGAGATCGCTTTCAACACTGTAGGTCGTCATCCTAATGCACCCAGAATATGTAACGGGGTGATATTTACTCTCTCCATTTCAGAGAATAAAGAGTTAAGTATTTTAAGAAAGCAAAAGAAGTCCACACACGCCAGTTAAAATGGCTGGCTTTCTCATTACTATACCTTTTAACAAAGTTTAAAGAGGGCAATATATATATATATATATATATATATATATATATATATATATATATATATATATATATATATATATATATATATATATAACCAAACACACGTTTTAAATACTTTGTTTCTTAATTGAGCACACCATTGGACTATATATTTGCATTCTTTAGCGGAAGCCATAATTTGAACGTTTTGATTGGATGAAACGGGTTTATTTGTACAAAGTTAGTGATCAAGAGATGAGCAAACCTGAAGCAACACAAAACCTTTCAAAATTTTGTGGCCGTGTTCTCCATTCAGACTCTCCTGTATTATATATGCATAGACTAAAGAGAAGGCTTAAAAACAAATATACACCTTCTCTCCTATAGGAAACATTAAGCAATGGCGACAATCTCTTAAAACTTGTGGGATGATGTGTCACAGTCGGATTTAACTCTCTGAGCAAATCCCCGAGAAGAGAAATACAAAAGTACATAAGTTGATGCGCTGTGTCTTCAAATTGTACAAGTAACTTTTACTTTTTACTTTTGACCCCAAAATATTCAAATGTCTGGGATTACATTACATTTTTCATTCATTTAAGAGAATGGAGATTTTTTTTTTTTTTTAATAACGCTGAAATCGAGGCGTGTGTGATTCTGCTAAAAAGACAGAACTCCGCTAATAATCATTTTTACACAGCTTTAATAATTTATGCGTACACCCAGTGATGACACAATCGTAAGGCAGTTTTTCAGTCAAATTATACGTGAGGAATAGGTTTTGAAATGATAGAATACTCTTAATTGTTTTCAACTAATACATTTTAAACAGGGTGGGTGGACCTTCAACGTCTGTCTTTATTAACTGGGTTTGTTGCTTGTAAAAAAGTTTCCTAATATTAGCTTTCTAAGGTCCCTTTGCCCCACAAAAAGAAAGCAAAGGCACACTTATCCAAACACACACACAAAAAAAATTATGTGTTACTATATTCCAGACGAAAATCATGAGGCAATCCCTTTTTTATCTGCTCCCCAGGTTCTGTTTCAAAGGCACATCCTTGCTCTGCCTGGGTATTAATGACCGAAAAGAACTGAGCGTGTGTTGTAGGCACAACTGGGTAGACTTATGGACATTCTGACTATGGCAACGCGTTTCAAATATGTAGATATATATATATATATCTTTAACATGTGCAAATTTACTCTCTGACAACATTTTGTCCCCTAAACCTGAGGAAAACTGTAGATGTAATGCACAAGTAAACATTCACGCAAACAAACACCCACACTAATAACTCTGCTCCTTGTTTTTGTATATATATATATAGATATCCAGCTTTGATTGTCTCTAAATACTGGCTGCTTTTTCTTCTCATTACTGTTCCAAGAGTTTTGTGGCCTTAAATCAAGAATAGTTGAGGGGGTGTGTGATAAAATTAAATAAAGAATACAGGTGATAAGCAGCACATGTACAAACCCTGACATTTTTCACTGTTCACCACTAGAGGGCACTGTAAGCAACACAACAGCAGGCTCAGGCACCACGAAATACAACATAATACAGAATAAAAAGAATATAGTCAGGCTTTAGGTAGAATTAGGAAAGAAAGCCATTTAAATAATTTAACTAGTAACCGTTATTGTTGAGGAACTAAACACTGATGTCAGTCATACTGTACGAATAGAACAACTCATTTATTGGAATTATAATACATGGAAATAAATTAACCTGGGATTTAAAAAGACTCCAACAACTGGAGGCCGTGAATCGTCTCTTATTTATTAATCAGTCGGCTCTGTATGTTTCAGGCAGTGGTATGACGAGTCCTTGTTTTCTCGGAGGAGAACGATGAGGTCTCTTTTTGCAGCTGAGATTTGAATTCTTGCAAATACACCTTTGTTCTTGTTTTTTTCTCCACATATCAGGTGTTTTTTTGTTTTTTTTTGGTTCGTCACCGATAAAAGGTTCCTTTCGGACAACTGGGGGAGTTCAAGCTTCTTCCTATTGCTTTTAAGACACGTAGAATCGAAATGGACCGATAAACACAGGATCAGTCTTCGTTTATGGCACTACTTGCCGATGGCTTTTAATACACTCCTCTTTCAGGCGTCCTTCTATACAAAAAGATCTGAATGAAGGAGAAGTGGAATGGGAAGAAAAAACAAACAAAACATCTGAGGCTTTTTTCGATGCATTTTTTTTTGATTTACTCCGTTATTGTGTGGTGTCGGACCTATAATGTTGGTGTTTGTTAGCTGCAGCGGTGGTTATGAACGTGTGTGCGTGGCGCTTCGTTGGTCTCATTGTCCGCCGTCCTGAAGCGTCTTGGGTTCGGTGCAAACAATATTTTTCAGAGCAGCTAAGGAATGTTTGAAAAGAAGTGGGAGCTGGTAAATAAACAAATCGATAAGGGGGCCCAAATGTCGGTCTAAAAAAAAATAGAAGAGAATGTCACAGAAGGGTGGATTCTCAGAGGAAATAAGCGCCAAAGTCAACATCCTGAGCAGGAGAGGATCTGTTTGGCCATCGATTGAAAACCCGGGAGAGTCCAACAAGGAGAAAACGACCTCTACAAGCTTCCTCCTTACGTAAACCAGAGAGTTGAGATTTTCAGGCGATTATAAACCAACGGGAGACTACAGAAGGAAGCAGATGCCCCTCTCTTTTCCTCTTCGCAAACACCACGTGGACAGGTGAGCTGTGTGTGTGCATGTTGGGAGTGAAGCTGAGCATGTCAGTTCATGTCTATGGTGTTGAAAACCCACTCTGTGAATTTCTTTAGCTTGGCGGCAGACGTCTGGGACTCTTCTTGAAGCCTCTGGTTGTCCTCCCAGAGCCTCTTGATCTGCGACTGTAGCCGGAGCTTTTCTTCCCGCTCCTGCACAAGAAGGAGAGGTCAGAGGGTCAATCCACTGCAATTCTATGTGTAATCAAATAAAACAAGAGTTCAGATTAGCTTGTTGGTTTAATAGTGAGCAGCTCAGCGAAGGGATCAAACACAATACAATGGACGTCTATTCGAGTGTTTCCTTTCCAGCCGGTAGAGTGCAGAAATATTCATACGCCCTGCTTATTTCTTGTATATTTTCTCACATTATAACCAAGAGGGTTATTTGTTCTGAAGCAGCTTCAAACATCTACAGACTGAAATCTCTGTCTCTCCTCTTGGTTAAATTGAATGAAAAGAGTCAATGACCAATAATTCTTCAAGTATTGACATTTTTATTTGGATTTAGGTTTGGACTTTCCAAACACATGAACATGCTGCCAAGATAGGAACGGCACTTTTTTTCATTTAAGTTAAAATTGTTCAAGCTTCTACATTTCCAGCTTCAGAAAATGAACTTGCCTGAACCTGCGTACTTTTTTATTTATTTTTATAATTATTTTGTGTGTTTATATAAACATTTCCTGCCTGCAGACAGTGAGTCACGGCGAGATGGAAGAGCTTTGTGGGCAAATTTTTATTACTTGACATTTCAAAAAGCCTCCGAAAGGCACGACAAAAGTAAACGGCATTGCTTTGACATTAACATATGACTCACTTCAGCCAAAGGCAAACAAACATGCAGGAACATTGTGATGTTGTTTCTTTGTATCATTGTTGGAAATTTCCTGCTCGCGCAAAAATTTATTTTATTAGCTGTTAAGTAATAAACATAGTAGTATTGCTGCTTTAATACTATCAACTAATCCATTAATTGAATAACAAATACTTAAAATATCAAACTAGTCTAAAAATATCACCAAAACTAACTAGCTAACTGGGTACAAAAACATAACATCTAACTCCATGGCTTAAATGCTAAAGCTGGCCTCAGATTGAGAACTTATTAGTCCAGACGGACTGATTATCCAATATTATCTACGGAGACTAAATGTTTTCTTCTATATCTAAACCAGAAGCAGGTATAGAATCAAGAATCCTTATCTAGGAGAGTCTAAAAGTCCTAAAAAAAAAGGAACTCTGTTGGATTTTGTGTGACTATCTTAACCAAAAATCACCAGTGAGTTGAATAAAGAAAAACATTAAGTTATGATGTGGTAAATTTAAATCAAAACTTTTGATTTATTAATAAATGAAACTGAAAATTTGTAAGCTTTACTCTGATTGTTTGGATACATCTCTAGGCTTGGGGTATGAATAAAAACCCAAACTTTCCCAGATTGTGTACGACCGGTCACAATATAGGAAAATCTAAAGACAACCAACACATGATGCACTTGTTCACACTTTGTAAATAAAGCTCAATCTCTTAGTATTACTGCAAGACAGATAGACATCAATGCTAATCCACTAATTTCAGGATGTTGTGAAGAGATAATTTGTCTTATCCACTTTAGTGTTTATTTTGGTTGAAATTGAATAGACTCAATGTAGAATATGCCCAATATAAATAAAATGTAAAACAATTGGACGTTTATTGCCATGTTCTGTTTTATCTTGCCTTCTTCAGGTCCTCCTGGAGCATCTTCACCATGGCTTCCAGTTTAGTCACCTTCCTCTCCAGCCCTATCTGACCCTCGCTGTATAAATACACAAAAGTAGGTTTATGAGTAACAAGTCAGCACTAAATAGCAGAGTTACATAATTTCTCACATTTTTAAGCCTATTTAGTTCTCAAAAACAAAACAAAGCATGACTCCACCTTGATGAGGGTCGGGACAGTGGAGCCGGCTGCAGCTCTATGTGCGGTTGCTGAGGACTGGATGCTCCACCGGTTCGGTGGTTTGACTCCGCAAACACGTAACTTCTCTGGACTGGAAGGTGAGAAGTAAAAAAAAAAAAAACTCTCATGTTTTTCTTGTAGAACGCATCAACAGAGGTGTGTGTTTTGATCAGCTTGAAGTGGTAGAACAAGTATTATTATTTTACTGTAGTGTGTGTTTCGATCATTCTCGAAGGTACTGGCCACATCCACCAGGTGAGTCCACTCGAGAGGACTGTCTCTACCTGAAGATGGGAGGGGCATCAGCTCCTGAGGGAGGGGTCCCCGATGACGCTCCACCAAATCCACCAATGACGTGTCGGACGCCGATAGATCCCCTGTTAGATTGTGGAGTGAAAACAAGATCTCACATCAACAAGCAGTTTTGTTTTCCAATCAGGGGGGGGCAGCACCTTCACAATTATAACATTCACAAATTTCCTTGGTTTACAAGCTTGTTTTCTTCTCTTCTTTTTTTTTTTTTTAGATATAAACAATTGTAATATCTTATTACTGTTTTTTGGAAAAGATTACGCTCAGGCATTTTGATGTAAATAAAGACATTCTTTCACAAAATCAAACAAAATCTACTTATATAATTTTCGGAGAGCGAAGAAATGAGCGGTATTAAGTGTTTTCTAATACTTCTTACCGTGAAGTTTAACTCCTAGCTTATAAGAAGGTCGTCTGAGTGGCACACCCCGAGTGGTGGGAGAACGAGGCAGGGTGGAGCAGCTGAAGAGGACGTCGGTGGCGAACGCCGGCTCGGTGATCGAATCGCTCAGGGTGGGGAGCCGCTGACCCCGGTAGATGCTTTCATCCGACAGAGTACGGTGAAGCGAGCGGCGCCGGATGAGCGGCTGGCTTGGAGGCGACTTCTGGCCGTGCTGCGTCGGTTTGAAGGTTACAGGATGAGGTCGGTGAGCTGCTATCTTAAAAGTTATCTTTGTTCTCCATCACGTTCTATACAAACTCACCTTTTCCCTGTGTTTTCTTGGTGGGGGTGGAGTGTCGTGAGCGGGGTGTCGCTTAATATCCTCCTCCACGGTAGATTTACCATGAGTCTGGGGGGAGTGCATGTCTCTAAGAGAGGGCCTCGCTGCTGGGGTCGGGGCCATTTCTCCTCCACCTTCTCCTGGAGATTTCCTGAAAACAGACAAATGATTAGGAAATATATTTAGCAGATGATTTAGTGAGCTGGCTTTATATACACACCAATTCATTTAACATATTAAAAAGTCTTGTTGTACACTTCTCAGCCACATGGAGGCAATCAAGCAGCAGCCATGAATAGATCCAGTATGTAATGAGGAAAAATATGGTCTAAATTTAAAAATAGATGCAATAACAGAAGAAGAACACAATGTAAATATAAATATGCTAAAAGTGAATTGTTGTACAAAGAAAAAACGATGCTTTCTTTTACAAGTTAAATTCTTTGCACAATTATCACATAAAGCTGAAGAATCAAAAAAAAATCTCAAACTTGCACTGGTTTTGTTTAATAAATAAATAAAAGTACGTGAAACATGTTGATCAAACTTGTGACAGAACAAAAAACAACAAATTACAGTCAGTTAAACAGTCAGTTTCTATCTCCAGGCTAAATACTATAAATATTGGTTTAACCTTAAATGTTACGCAAACAAACGTTTATTAAACATTATACTGTAAATAAAACAGAATAGTCTGTGAGTTATAATCTATAAGCTGTGTATTATTGGCCATGTTGCTTTATACTTTGTAATAGTATTAAATGTGCCGACAAACCTCTGATATAATCAGTTTTAGATGCAGAATTACAATCTAATCAATAATCTGTACTCAAAGTTTTACACTAAAGGCTCTTAAAGCTCCCAGAAACATTTAACATTTCAGAATCTCATTCAAACTCTCCTTTAGAGCGTCTTATGTTCAAATGTATCTAAAACACTCACATGACTTTCTTGAAACATTTTATTCTATTTGTCTGCATTATTTAAACATATTCACCCATAATACTGCCGTCAGAGGTTCCTAATACACTGGAGATTAAGTATTAATACTTTCTTTCAAGTAGCTTTAGATGGAGGCGTTTGCTCAATAAAATATTGCCTAAAAGTCAAACATCTTAGATCGATTTCTGCTCGACTGTGCAGGCGGCATAAAATACTCCCATAATATTTGCATTTAGTGTGTAAAAGCTGTTTAATTGCCATAAATTTAAGAGATTAGCTCAAGTTAGTTGTAAATGATTGAGCAGAAATCCCTAATATTTCCATTCTTCAAATCAAATTTACCTGAAACCCTAAATAGTTCTGCACCATACGATGTTCTAAATCCCACATTTCACTCTTCGTAATGTTTTATTTCTTATCCGTTTATTCTTACTTCCGTGTGTCTCCAAAGTCCACAGAGTTGATGGTTGAGCCAGGCTTCCTCCAGCCAATCAGATACTTGGACTGAGCTCCCTGACGGGGGTAGAAGGTCTTGGGTCCGGGCGACACCGATGACTGAGACGAAGGGGAGGTGGCTGAGGACGATGACTCCTCCCTTGGCGAGCTGTGGCCGGAGTGCCTGAAGAAAAAAAGGGCATTAAAAATTTTATTTTATTTGAACAAGTGTATCATTGATCGCTGAATATATGATTTCTTTTATTTTTTTTGCCCAAATACATTTATTCCTTAAAGAATGACAAGTGCGTAGAAAGAGGTGGACAGTTGCTTTTGGCATCTTCCTTGATCTCCTTGTACGTTTACAACGTTCCTTAACCTGACTAATAAGTTTCCCAAGACGTGTTAATTGTTCATTGATACTCTGGCAAAACAATTTCCTCCGGGATCATTAAAGTCTATCTTATCTTATCTAAGACCGCAAGACATGTCGTTCAACATGGTTGTTTAAGAAATTAGAAGCTTGTCATTGCTTCAGTTGGAGTTAAATAGCTAGCTGCCAGCTAAATGATAAATCGCCCGTGCAGTAATCCGACATGAGGCTTGAAACCCATTTGCTTAGGTAAAATTTATTTTCTCATTCTGTGTTGAAGCTTTGTGGTAAAGATAAAAGGCCTCAAGTACAGAACTGGTAAAGTACGGCCTCATTAGGGATGGACACAAATGTTCAAACAAATGTAGTCATAAAAATATTGAAAACCATGCATTGATTTCTCTCCACTTTACAAATATTTCCTAATTTCTTTTGATTTCACATGTAATTTCTATGAAACTAGCAAGTCTGTGGTTGTAGCATGACAAAATTTTAAATAAACAGGCTCATTGTGTACTTAATATTGGGCAGATTACCTCCCACAACTTTGATACTATAATATTATAGTCTACATATTTGGCGGATGACGTTTATGCCGTTCACAGTAAACTTTGTATAGATAGCTCAAATGATCTTGCTGTAACGGAGCTGGACACAGGAGTTCTCAGCTTTGAAAAGTAGGACATGTGTTCCCCATTTCTTGAGGCCTAATGTGGAAAGATAAGAGGGAATTAAAATTACACTTTTCTGCTTGGTTTCCAGAAAAGTCTTGCTGAGAAGTTGGCCGTCTGCTATGTGATCTCTTCGGGTGAAGAGATTCTGGCATAAGTAATGAGAACTGGAATCACACTGCAGTGGTGAAAAGCACATGCAGAGATGACAAGTTAAAAAAATAAAATAAATTGAGAGGTCAAATGGAAAAACCCAAAACCGAACTCTGCCTTTGGGTAAAGACTCATTTTTGTGCAATTTCAAAAAAACTGCAAGTTTTTTTAAACTATATTTTTCAATATTTCTTTGTGTTTTATGTGATATTTAGAAGGTATTACGCACATTACCTGCTTTGGCTGCTTGTAAGCAGATAGGAGTGAATTAATAAAAGATAAAAAGCAATCAATGAAAAGCAGTACAAAGTAAAAACGGCTACAAAGTAGGCCAAGCGAGGTTTTGGCTTTAAATGAGCACAGTTTGTGTTTTGCCATCTGCTTTGGATTGTGATCTCTGCCTCTGGCTGGATCATATGTTTACCAGCATAACCGGGCAGTAAAAGTGTGCAAGAGTTTTTTGACTTTGAAAAAGTCAGCTTGTATTTCACAAGTTTATTTTTATTTTTTTAACCAAGCTGTGAACGTTGGTTCAATTCAATCAATTTTTTTCCGTTTAAATTGGCTAATCATTTCCCAAGTCATAGTTTTTATCTTACATACATACTTCCCTGTACCTTATAAAGTATGGAAGACTCTGTTCAAAACTGTGCAAAAAGAGAAATCAGGAATGTGAGTCCTCTGCCAAACAAATGAAAGACTGAATTGGATGTGTTGACATAAGCTAAGGTTCAGACCCGCTTCATCTGCAAGATTAAGATGTGTCAAATAAAACGGAGAGAGATGAAACTTTTCCTGTCTGAATGAAAAGCTCAGAAGAGGTTGTTTTATAAGTAATTACTGCGAGCTGCAACTACGTTTGTCCTGACCTATAGATATAATGGTGGTAGTTTTAAAAACATGCGTTAGTTTATAAGCAATCAAACTTTGTTATTTTTCCACATTTTGTCATCATTATGTCCATTAGATAACTGTGACGTGGAAGGACGAGGATACGCCCCCTTTTGATTTTGTTTGATGTGTTTTTATCGGCGTAAAACAGCGTTACATCACGCTTTTGTTGAAATTTGTTATAGAAATAAACCCAGACTAGAAATTTACTTATTCAAGTTATACTCATACTTTACATTGATCAAGAACATCGAGAAGAAGATTCTCTGAAGGCTGATATTTCTTGCAAAGTTTATATAAAGTATCTGCAAAACTACAAAAAGCTTTTTTATATATCAACAGTCACCAAAGCTTGCTGTAGAGTTACATGATGACATTTTAGCTGCTCTCAGGGTTATCTTGCATGGACAGTCAGACGCTGGGCACTTCAAATGTGACACAAGCATTTGTGAAATGTCCCACTTTGTCAATCTCACATTTGATATTTTTGATGACGACCTTATTGACTGCTATACATCTTGCACAAACTGACCTTGAATGTGATCCGCCGTCAGCCAGGCTGAACGTACTGCTGTCCCTAACCAGGAGATGAGTTGGGGGGCTTCGACCCACCGATTCATGGCTCCTCTCCGCTGGAGGCCCCGGACACTCAGCCGCGGCAGGCGACCTCTCCAGGATCCTGCGCCCTCCCTCGGTCGGACTATGCCACGGAGAGGAGGAGCGCTCCCTGCTGTCTCTGCTCCCACTGGGGGCCAGCAGGGAGGTGGTGCTGCCATGGTGGGAGTGGGGGTGGGAATGCTGCGAGGCTCCGTAAGAGCCGGTGTCTATGCCGCTATCGGCCGAGGCACCCTGGAGGTAGCCTCCTCCGCCCAGGCCGTTGGGTTCTGTCTCACCCTGGTCGGCGCTGGAGCCTCCGCCGGTCCCCAGGTCATACCACTTGTCGCTGTCGCTGTGGGCCCCGCTGGACGCAGTGCTGGACAGAGTGTTACTGCTGGAGTGACCGGAGTAAGGGCCGTCTGACTGCCAGGGCAAAGGAAAAAAAGGGGCAAACACAGTTTAAGCTTCCATTATCAGAGAAGCTATTATACAAGCAAGTGAACCATTATGACAAGATATTGCGATGTTACATAAGGACTAATTTGATTTCATAAAGATCAAGTAACCCTGAAAAAAAAAAACAGTGTTTTCAGGAAAACGAGGGAAGAATGCTTGACAAGAAAGCTGTTAAGTCTGACCTGGCTGCCCTTCTTTGGGGAGAGATGCATGACTTGTTCCTGCCTCTGGATGCGAGGCGCTCCAGAGTAGCCCTGGCCTGACTTGGAAGACGGGGCCTCTGAAACAACATTGAACGAAGCAGGAGTCAGTGGAGAAACCCACGGACAGAACCCGGCAGTGCAGAGGAGCCGCTCATAATTTAACACATCGTTATGCGACAAAACCTCCGGGAAGCACTCGGCACTCGCTCCGTTGTCATTTCGCCTTTTCATCGTCTATTAACAAAATCCCAGATCGGTTGTCATCAAAAGCAGCGCACATCAAACACAAAAGATGCCGCTCCCTGCTGGCTTTGCTTGCTCTGGGCAAGATGTGCCGCATCAAAGAGTCCTGAAGTAAACCTCTGCTTAAGTGGAGCTATTGTGTAATTGTCTATCTGTTACGCAACAAGACATACAGAGCAGGCAGTTAATGAGCACAGTAGCGTGAGACAGAGTGAGAGAGCTGGCGGTGGAAGAATAACATCTGTTGGGATGAATCTAAAAATGTGTTTTCCATCTCATTTAGAAAATTTATTATGTTGTACAGTTGTACTGCGGCCCACAGGCTTTCTGCACTAATTAAGAGTTGAGTGTAAGCCAGTTCCTGTGGCTTTATATCCAGTATACTGTATATCACCATTGACTGTAACTTGCAAGGTAAACTAGGGATTTAAAACCTTTACAATGAATAAGAAAATGATCTTGTTGAATGATCATGAACATTTATAGCATTATTTGAAGAGCTTCACCAACCTTTTGTTATTTTATTAACACATTGTAAAGCACATTTTCATTTTAGCTCCATCTACTCAGACACACCTAAATAAAATCCAGTAAAACCAAATTGTTGTTGTGAATATTAAACTAAAAGAAGGCAACATCATGGCTAACATGTCAAATCCTGTAATTAGAGAGTTTAAAGCTCGAATCAGTCCTTGAGGGGGAGTATTTGTTATAGTCAAGGGATGACGCTCAAAGCACTGCAGACAAGACAGATAAGGAAGTGGAACAACAAGGCTTACGGTACTTTATAAAATTGGATTAGAGATTTTGTGTTTTTTCTTCATCTGTCAGACACAACAAGGAAATAAAAAAAGCATGTATATTTTATTTAGAAATAACTTTATTCTTTCCGTCCCTCTAGCGAAAACTCTACCTCTCTGGATAAAGAGCACTGCTAATACTGTTTTCTACAAGATTAACCTTGATAAACCAGAGCACTCTTGATGGCGACAAGCCGACTTTGCACTAAAACTCGTTAGCTTAACAGCCTCTCCTTATCGTTATCGATCCAGAACTGATTTCTTTTAAAAACATGCCTATCGTCAGTGTAGCCATCATTTGAGGCAGAAAAATCGAAAAATCCTGCCTGATTATGTATATATTTTTTATTCTGAGCACTTCGAGATTTTCAGCATGGGAAGAAAAGCGGTTTGAGTGATGTGTTCAGGGTAGGACAGACAGTTAAGCTGAGAATTTATGAATAGCATGATGTGTAAATTGTACGTAAACACAATAATAACACGACAAATGTATCCGTTATATTTCCCAGCACAGCTAGTAGAAACACAACAAATGCAATAAACTGAAGAGAAAGCTGTTTCAGCATGATGTTGTCTCATGGGAGCCGAAATAAACATATATATTAAGACCACACTATTAATATTTTTAACTAAAAAAAATAAAATAATTAGAAGTATACTCCCACTTTACCATCATACTCCTTGTGTTGATCTATCAACATGAAATCACTAAAAGTACAATAAAATATGTAGTTCTAACAAGACAAAACATGAAGACGTTCATGGGGTGGATACTTTGCAAGGTGATGCGAAAGATAAAGGATCCCAACAATGAATGGAGTTCAATTTTGTGTAACTTCTGATATTTATGGACAGAACCTGGCCTAAACATTGTTGCCAAAACTAGAGGGTCATGAGATAAAAATGGAGAGAAATAGGGAAAAGAGAGAACTCTGAGCCAAACCGCAACAGAAAAGTGATTTTTTTTGAAGCTGGAATCTTGGCTGAGCTCAACGCAGCTCGGCTGCCCCAAGACAGCTCCTTCCTCTCTAACCGATCATGCCGTAAACGCTATAAACGACCACGAAATGAAAGGGTGAAGTCTCCCGCTGTGATTGTGGTGGTCAGCAACGGGTTGAGGACATGGCTGCAACCAACTCGGTCGGGAAAAGAAAAAAAATCAATCAAAGCAACGTTTTGCTTGGAATCAGAAGACAAAAGACAGACTCCGTAAACAAAGCTATACTTTAAAGAGAAGGCATGTGGAAAAAATGGATGGGAGAATTACTACAACAGCATTGAAAAACCAGTGAATGGGGTTCCGGTGACGTCACGTTCTGTAAAGGCTGCTTGAGCTGACTACTCCACCGGTTAATCTTAATTTGACCCCCACTAACCAAATATAATGAAAAATGAGTAAAATGGAATCTGTAAGAGGGTCGAGAATTGGGAGATGGGACGGGAATAGAAAAACCACAAACGAAGAATTGGCAAAAGAAAGAAGGACGGCATATAGCTCAACAACCCATCAGCACCTCGACAAAGCTAATGCTAATCCGCCTTCCACTGACGCGTCAGGACTAGCGCAAATTCTTGGGGAGTTATGGGATTTCCGAAAAGATATGAAACAACAGTTTGACGACATCAAGTCAGAACTCCCCAACGGAGAGGAACGAGGGATGAACATCAGAGAAAGACTAAGTGAGTCTAGAAGAGAGACTAATTCTTTTCAAGTGGAGCTCTGAAGAGATGCAATAAAAATTGGTAAGCTAAATAATCCCTGAATAATTAATACGATATAAACTACGAGGACACTGTATCTCAGTTAGTTTCATTACTCTGTATTATGGAAATTGTTGTGGCGGTATTGAATATGGTCCCTAACCCCAACCTAGACAAGGGGAGAAAAAAAAGTGTGCCGAGGAGGAGTGCACACTAAATGGACAGAAACAGCTTTAACGTTGTTGGGGGCCCTCCCCTCTTTTCCAAGGGAGGACCTCCCCCAGGACTAGACGGTTTTCCTTACCAAGTTCAGGGTCTTTTGTTCAGGACCCCATCCTTGGAATCTCAACTTTGTTTTTCATTCTTTATGGTTAAGTTACTGTTTACATTTACTCGGAGAGTGGATTGATTAAGCTTTGCTATCAGATATCTAAAAGTGATCAACAAGACAACCAGACACGGCTAACAATAAGATAAATATAATTAATTTAATGTTAACGGTCTACTCAACCCAATTAAACAAAGTAAAATCCTATCAAAAATGAAGAAGGAACATGCTCACATAGTGTACTTACAAGACACCCAACAAACAAAACCGAACATGAAAAACTAAGAAGAATGGATTTCAACCAATTGTTCTTCTCTTCATACAAATCAGGACATAGAAGAGGGGAGGCTACTCTCAAAGCGGTACTGAGGGGAAAAATTATAGCAATGTCAGCATACCTGAAAAAAATTAAGAAATAAAAGATCAGGAGAAATGCATTAAAAAATTGGAAGATCTAGAACAGAAACACAAACAAAAGTGTACACCAGATATACTGGAAGATTTAAAATAATTAGAAATGAAATAAATGATATGACAACACAGGAAACTATGAAAAAACCCCATGTTTCTAAAACAAAGACACTATGAAGGTGGATCAAAATCTATGATGATACCAGCATGGAAACTAAAAAAAAAGAAAACAGCAGAAAATACAATCCATAGAATTATAAACCCCAAATCAAAACTATTCAAGAAAAAATTGAACGACATCCAGGAAGCATTCGAAATGTTCTACAAAACCCTATATTCAAACATCTCTGGAGATACTATGAAATAATTGATGAATATCTGAACCCACTAGAACTACCATTTATGAACGAAGAACAGAATAGAAAAATGACATCAGACATTACAGACAAAGAATTAAAAACACAATAAGCTTAAATAAGATTAAAACCATGTAAATCACCTGGGTCAGATGGATTGGGAGCAAAATTTAATAAAGAATTTCAGAAAGAGCTGAATCCAATCCTTCTCCCTTCACTAAATTGGACTCTGAAAAAAGCTCAAACACCACCAAGCTGGAAATAGGCAATAATCTCAGTGATACATACAGAAGGCAAAGATAAACTGGACTGTGGATCATACCGACCGATATCTGTTTTAAATATTGATTATCGACTTTTTACTTCTATAATGGCCAGACGATTGGAACAATTTCTCCTTTCCGTAATACATAACGACCCAACGGGTTTCATACGACAACGTCAAACACAAGATAATGTAAGAAGGACTCTACATCTTAAAGATCACATACAAAAAAGCATTCGATTCAGTTGACTGGAATTTTCTCTTCAAGGTTTTACATAAATTTGGACTACGTAATACAATAATAAAAACAGTACGGGCGTTATACAATAACCCCACAGCAAGAATCAAAGTTAATGGACACTTATCAGACACAATTACTTTAGAAAGAGGGTCAAGTCAAGGATGGCTGAGGTCACCATTACTTTTTGCATTATATTTAGAACCACTAGCCCAATCGATAAGACAAAATAAGGATATTAAAGGAATAACTATCAAAGGGGTAGAACATAAATGGGCCTGTTATGCAGACGATATATTAATTTATAGGGAACAACAGACCCACTCTCTCCCAGCCTTGATGCAATTATTCAAACAATTTTGTAAATTATCAGAGTACAAAATTAATATTAACAAAACTCAGCTGCTATCTTACAAGTATACTCCAATGCAGGAAATTCAAAGCAGGTACCCCTTAGCTTGGCACACTGACCATTTTAAATATCTAGGCATTACTATAACAAAGGACCTCAAAACACTATTCAAATATAATTATGTTCCCATGCAAAAAAGAATTAGAGGATATTACAAGATCGAATCTCACTCCATTTCTAAGTTTTAGTTCAAGAATTGACTTGATTAAAATGAACATACTGCCCAGACTGTTATATTTATTCTAAACTTTACCAATTGAAATAAATCAAAAAGTTTTTAATGAATGGGACAAACTATTATCAATATACACTTGCCAAGGTAAAAGACCTAGAATCGGATACAAAGTCGTAAAATTGGAAAAGAAAATGGGAGGTTGGGGGTTGTCTTCCTTTAGAGATTATTATTTAGGAGCACAAGCAAGAACACTGATATACTGTTGTGATCCAACATACAACACTCAGTGGAAAACTATTGAAACAAAAGCGACACCCATTCATGTACAGGCAATTCTAGCCGATGGAAATCTACAAAGTCTCATAAATGATATAGATAACCAGTTGATGAAAACAACCCTTAGCGCGTGGAAAACAAGAAAATGCAGTACAGAACGACCTGGCAGTCATAAACTGGACACCAGATTTAAGGACTGGACATCCAGGGGAATCACTGCTCATTAATGAACAACAAAATCCTAAATGACTTTGAAACACTCAAGAGAAAATATTCCATGGACAAACAGGACTTCTATTTTATCTCTGTCATTTTTTTCCTCTACTTTTTCTTTCACACTCTCTTATATTATCCACCTTATAAAGTTTCTCAAGGAATGTAGTTGAATTTTTTTGATCTGACTATTATAAGGCAATGGTCTACTTTTGCACCATTTTTCAAATGTTTGAGTTAATTTTGTGATATAGATGCCTAAGACCATGTAAATGATATTTTCCTGAGAATTAATGAAGATAAAAAAAAAAGAAAAAGCACTGAAAAAGAATTAAAAGATGAATGAGAAAATAAGAGGAGCGAGGGGAAATGAGGAGCAGACAGGAAAGAGGGAGGGAAGGAAGGAAATGATGCTGCGTTGACAAGAAAGACGGAAGTGTCCTCTGTCTCTCTGTTGTGTTTCCTTTATTAAGCCTCAGAATAAAAAGGAAAGTAAGAGACGAAAATCCTTCCACTTACAATTAAACTATCTAAAAAAAAGACTTGTTCGTATTCTGGTCTTATTATATTTCCACCTTTTCTTTGTTTGCAGAGACATTAAGACCTCTGTGAAGGGTTTATGATTCCCAGCTTGCACGGAAATAAGGAGGAGGAAGTCGACGGGCAAAGGGAGGATGGAGAAAGGCTGCTGTCAAGAGTTACGTCTTACGCAAGCACCATTCAACCAACTGCTCACAGTACCTGTCAGCTCAAAGGGTTTCAAAGTAAAGATAAATATGTAAGATTTCCTTCTCCTCCTACATTGCCTTCATCACCTGCACCCACTCTTTTGCATGTTTATTATTTACATACATTTGCATTTAGACGTATAGCGAATCATGTATATATTTTAGCTGATTCTTATGGAATATTATACCTGTTGACCCCCGTTCACCTCCGCCTTCCTCCATCCTCGACCAGTTCGGAGTGGATTTCCCGCTGGATCCGCCCTCTCCAGCCGCCTCTCGCCTTTCTGATGACATGGGAGAATGTCGGCTGCTCGCAAACCTGTCAAAAACGGAGGACGCACACAAAGTCTGAGGCAAATTTTTACGAGTGATTAAAGATGCAGAGCAAGAAAAAATGAGGGAAACGTATTTAAAACTCGCCATCGGGGCTTTAGTGGGTGGAAGTAAAGTGAGAGCACCTTACTTGGAAATATGACAACTGTCAAACAAATTTACTGTATTTCCAACCAAACAACATCGTAACTCAAGTCTGTGGGCTAAAATGTCAAAGAATATTTTCTCTGTCCTTGAAATATGAAAACTGATGATTGCACCATAGCTTTTATGTCATTAAAAATAAAAACAGGATGGATAAAGCTGACAAAGTAAGTGCCTAAGGGGAACTTGAAAGTTTACAGACTATAACTGTGGAGTTTCAGTATGACACATGAAACAATCCATCCCTCTTTTCTTACTGTTCAGGCATGGACTTCTGTCTCCAGTGAGCAGAGCTTCCAGAGGCTTCGCTGGAACAGGACAGGTTGCTGGGAGAGCTGCGGTTGTGAGGAGAGCGACCTAAAGCCAGGGAGGAAGCCAGGCTGTAGCTCTCGCTGCCAGGAGACATCCTGGAACACGGACGAGAATAGAGATACACCTTATACATGCATCCAAGGGAAGTGGATAAAAACATCAATAGTGATTGAAAAACAAAACAAAAAAATAAACAGCGGATTTTATTTCAGTTCCCAACAATGTCAGAACACGATGAGGAAGTAAAAACTATATTTCCATCAAAAATTAAGACACATATAAAGAGCTAAGGAGCCCTGACCTCTTTGAGTCTAGGGGTCGACCGTCGCTGCTGACGCTGCGAGGAATGGCAGCGCCTCTCTCCAGTCTCTCGGCTGACAGGGTCTTTCCCACGGAGCTGCCCAGGCTGATGGCTCGGTTGGGCGTGTGCGGCTGCGGCGAAGCCGTTAGAGACTGCTGGGGGCTGCTGGACGTCCTCTGCCACTTGTTGTTGTTGCTGCGAAACGGGAACTTGTAGTCGAAGGAGCCGCTGTCCGTGCTGCTTCCCTTGTATTCAGACACCGGCACCCGGTAGAGTTCAGAGCAGCCCCTGGGCAAACGTTTTAGGGCAAAACGTTCCATATTACTCAACGGTTACGGATTTAGGATCAAATAACCAAACATACAATCACAGAACAACTGTTCACAGAGCCACTGGTGTCAGAGTGAGTTTGTCTACATGGTTTCCTCCCACTTACCTGCGTGGCGTCGCGTCATCATGCGGGGGAATGATGACCACGCGCACGCTCACCGAATTTCTGAGGAGGTCAATCATCTGCTCGTGGGTCAGAGTGGCAACGGCAACCTTGCAGATTTCGACCAACCGGCTGCCCTGACGGAGCCCTGCCTGCCAAGCATATCCATATGGCTCCACCTATGGACGAAATGGTTTAATTGATCATTCAACATTTTTCTGTGGTAACAAAAGAAAAATCTAATGAATCCATGAGATTCAAGCATGGCAATCAGCCATTTTTGTTTAAACTAATGAAAGCTTGAAAGGTGAAATTATTTGTCCAACAACTCAAAAGCTGTGACTGCTGTTCAGCTCCTAAGCAGAAACCTGTTGTTGGTGTTCGAAGGCATAAGCAAACGTTACAACAATAAGTTTCGCTTGCTTGGCCACAAAATGTTATTTCAGGTCGTGCAAAGAATGTTTAACGTTTTGAAATGTTCTTTACTTAAAAACAGCCTCTACTGACTGTTGCAGTCTCATATAACCTGTTCCTAGACATTTCCCCAGACAGAGACTCTGTGGAGCGTAGCCAAAACACATTTCACAAACTATTGTGATTTTTAAAGAATATCCCTCAACATTTGAAGAAGGCCAAACTTTTGGGTGGCTTCTATCCTAAATAATTAACTGGAATAAAACTGAAATATAAAGTTTTTTAAATGATACATAGTAACCTAGCACTAGCAACCGCAGAGTTTTCTAAGGTATAGACCTGGAGGTGTGTGGAAAAAAGATGAAGCATACACATAATAGATGACGTGTTGTATTGGCCGTCCCAATTGAGTCAATTTTAACAGGAATACTATTATTGTACTGCAAAACCGGAGAAGGCCTCATCATAAGTGACGCAACTATTGCTATGTAGTGTATTACTTTGCTTTAAGGTAAAAGATAACATTTTCAGGATATAGAACAATACCTCTGCCACAATGCCTTCATAGTTCACATGGAAGCCGAGCTGCCCCAGACCGTTTCGCCGAAGTGTCATCTCGGATGTCTCACAGGCTTTAGTGAGAAACTGGAAAGAGAGGCGGAAATGTCAAGTAATCCAACAAGTCAGTAATCTAACTTGTGATTAGGTTTTTATTTCTACTACAGTTGAACGTTCAGGGGAAAATAAGTAAGGCCCAAGATAGTTGATGAGAAAAACGTATGCAGCAGCATAACAAACAAATCAAATACATAAAGGAAAGTTCCCATTTTTGATGAAACATAAAGAAGTGTTACAAGAGAAACAGGTCCAAGGGAGAATATAGAAGAGTGAGCAGCATCTACGCCTCATCTCAATTTCAATTATTTTTAGGACTACCCAGCTATGATGCATCTTTTGAGCTTTAAGGAACTTTTTAGTTTTTTCTGTGTCAGCAAGGAAGTCGGGCTTCACTAAAAGCAAACAGCAGCAAGAAATAGTTTTAGTAAAACCGTGAAAATATAAAATCTGACAGAAAAGGCAAAAAGATAGATAAATCCCCTTCTAAAAACAGTCAAAACACATCATTAGGGCCAATCGCGAACAAGACAATGTTTTAATAGAACTGCTGCCCATGTAAACATGTCACAAAAAATAAACTCATGTAAACAAGGTGGCATTCATACCTTTGAAAACCAAAAGGCAACACTGAATGATTTTTAAAGCTCTACGGATTACATAAGAAAACACCTTTTTTTTATTTTTTTTATGCCGCCCGACCTGTTTCCATGGAAACAGCTAAGAACGAACAAGCATCACTTCACTGTGTGTGTAGGCGTTTGGGCCATTAGCAGAATATTGTCCAGAGGTGTTTCAGAAACTCCCCTCAATAAACCGAGACCCACGAAGAGATGGGAGGAAAGCGTGTGAAGATTAAAAAAATAAAATAAATGGCATCGTTGTGAAAAGGCCGACAGCCATCGCTGAATAGTAGGAAAGCCTCTGAGTACATCAGGTAAGTAGGAAAAATCCTTTTTGGTGTTTAAACATTAAGGCGAGTTTGATTTGATTTTGCATCATAAGCACAGTTTTCTCAATTTCTCACCATCTGTATGTATAATGACTCACATCAACAATAATTGTTTGTAATTAAGGAACTAAATTGCAATAAACTCATGCACTGGCGTTTGTCCACCTACCTCGAGACGTTTGACCACTTCTTTGAAATCCTCAGTGTTATTACTGATGCTCCTGAGAGAGACATTTTCTCCACGTTCGTAGAAAATCTTTAAAGACGCAGGAGTGCTTAGTGTCCAGCCAATCACGTCCTTCGTAGCGCAGTTGAACACAACGGCTTTGGCCTCCTGGTCCAGCAGGATCAGAAAATCGTTGGAAATGGCCAACAATGCCTCGATTTCCCCCCCGTTCCCATGATCTTCGGTGTACACCGGCCAGGTCACCGCTCCGAGACTGCGCAGCTCGGAGCCTTCATACGGTCGGCTCTTCTCTTTCTTTTTATGGGCCAAAGAAAATAAAGGGAACTTTCCAGAGGGATCGATCGGAGTGCTAGTGGTGTGGCGCTCCGCCAGGTCCCGCAGGTACTCCTGGCGCGTTCTGGTGGCCATGGCACGAAACTTGTGTGATTTGTGAGCAGCATTTTCGGCATTGATCACTTTGGCCAATAGGAAGTCCCGGAAAACCGATGACTTGGGGAAGGTCACGCCCTCTGGGATCGGGGGACCAAATGAGGGCATGTCTTTGGAACGGGTGACTGCCACACTACACAAGACAAAAAACAAACAAATAAGGCCAGGCATGCATCTAAAGAGCAGGGAGCAGGTTTTTAGTACATCCATAGTTCATAAGGTGATTGAACAAAGACATTCCAAATACCCAAGTTTGATTTATTGTTAAGCAACAACAAAATCAAAGTAAAACATTAATTTTTATACACAAAGATTGCTAGCATGCAAAAAAAATTATTTCTCATAAGTTTTAGAAAAGTTTTGTTACCAAAACAAGCATATACAAGCATTTGCATTTTTAGGTCACCCTTAGCCTTCCTACAACTTTTCTATTTCCAAATCTAGCACTTTTACACAGGTGATTATTTTTGACTGTTTATGCAGTGGCATTTTAATGCAAACCTTTTATATATTTAGATTTAAGCAGATTCCACAAATAAAGAGCATAGCTGACAATGAGATTAGATTCAACAATGTGATGAAGGGTCCCATAACCACTTCAACTACATGCAAAGCAATTTATTTACCTTGTTTGAAATTCAATACGTTTCATTTCATGAGATGTCAAATCCAAAATGTATGATTCCACACAAACTCCAGATTTACTTTTTAAAAGTGCAGCATGTAATACATTAAATTTGGTATAAGAATCCAAAAGAATAGAAACTTAAATACTCTATTTTATTAGTTCAAAAACGTAAAGACCACTTTTGTTCATGCTCAGACAAAAACCTGACCGTTTCTTTATTTTCTGAAACAATACATTTAGATGTGAACTGTTTTTTATCAACCCATGAACCCAAAACAATTGAAGAGTTTGTGATGTGTTAAACGAAGAAATCGTTCTCTACATCTAATAATGCACAAGGCCCTTTAGTTTTCCAAAACCTATTCATTAACCTATTTATCATTATGTAAAATAAAGCATTTTGTACGAAATGAAACATGAAACCAAAATATGTTATGTAATTGCAAAATCTAGAGACTCTGTATTTTTACTTGCTATTGCATTTGAAATAAACAACAACAAAAAAACATTACTTATATGGCAATAAGACATACATAGATAATATATACATATGTTGTCACTAGTTAGAGCATCACACTATTCAAGGACCAAAACATTTTAAATAAAACTTCTACAGAATCTGTTGAACTGATCAGGTTTCCTTAGCTGTCTGGGTTAAAGTAATATGACCAACCCATTTTCTCCAACCTTGTGCTCCACAAAACCAGTTGAATAAAAAAAGCTACAATGTTCAATGAGTTACAAAAAAAACTAATATGGCCATATAGAAATGTTGTTACTTGGTAAACTCCAAGAAGCGCCTAAATAACTAAACGGCTCATCAAATAACCATTAGCTTGATATTGGTATGATTAAACGAAGTAAAAAATGAACAATCTGCTAAACAATCACTTTAATAGCACAACTAAATTTAGTAAAAGTGTTATATTGATTGCATCAAGTCTTCTATCGAGATTTAAAAAAAACTCCTTATTCTCTAGATAACACTACTCAATATGTTATACCACCAACAGGAAAAAATATATATTTTCGGATTTATTAACAGCCATTCTTGCTTTAAACAACTGTATTGTAAAACTGTGGTGTTTACTGGAGGTTTTATCACTACAATTCTAGACTGACTCAGTCCTACTATGCTTTAAACAATGCATATAATGCATTATCCCCCCCTATAAGACCCTGGAAGGCCCTTTTCAGGCACTTTGCCCTTTCTGGTATGTCAGTAATTCAGCTGAGCCGCCATGAACAGAGAGGAAGAAAGGAGAAGGATGCACCATAACAGCTTTTCCAAACCACTTGCCGGATTTGAGTCCTGGGTGGAAAAAAGTCAAAATCAAAATAGTGAATAAAAGGCTGATATAAAAAAAGAGGGGAAACACAAGCAGTTGCAGGCTTGAGGGACAACAAACAGTAACATGGTGGCCTGAAAGCTTACATTCCTACATGGCCTAACTCTTCTAGTCTCAACCAAAACACAAACGCACAAAAACGTGTCTTGGGTGATAATTGCCAGGTGACAAGAGAAGGACTGGAAGTCGGAGTCTCCGTCCCACACAATCCCATGCTGACAAGCAACAGCACACATGTTGACACTGGGATTAATCACATTGCCTGATAAGCAATACGTGTGTCACCCACATATCTCTAAACATACCTTAGAGACACCCTGTCCTCACTGGAGACATGTGGTGTTCAATTATACGAGCCTTCAAAATTGTTGGTGGCTTATTTCCCACCTTTACTTGTTTGTGACAGACTGATATGAAAAGGGTGACATTTTTATGGCTGAAATGGCAACACTTGATGAACAGACACTCCTTTTGAATGAATGGATGTAGAGTAAAAAGCTAGTGTGGTAAAGGTATGTCTAAATTTTCTTTATGGTATTATTAATAAATTATTTCACATTAAGTAAGCTATATTAAGCCAAAAGTTGTTTTTTTTGTAGGTTGATATGTTGAAACATAAACCATAAACCTATGGTAAGCAAAGGGAGAAACTTTAACAGCTGTAATATTTTAAGAGCTTTGTGAAAGCAATGACTGTAATTCCTGTAGGATATTCCTAGTCCACCAAAGCCAGGAGCGATGAAAGGGACCTGAGGAAGAAAAGTTGTATTGGCAAAGGGGACACGTGTGGAAAGACTCATTTATGGATTTAAGTTACAAGAACAGATCTGACTTCAGCCAAGAAAAACTCTTCCAGAGGAATGTCTTGAGAAAAGCACCTAAATCATCCGTATGGCCCAGTCAGCCCACTAACTGTGGGCAATGTGATTGTTGTTCTGGTAATCTTGGGTTTGCATTGAAGAATAGATGAATAGCGATGAGGTAATGAAAGTAATTGTGCCGAATCATATTATGATGTTGAAAATAAGAAACGGGGGAAGCGACGTATGCCTTAAAGCATAAAGCATTTAAGCTTCTGATGAGAATAAAATGGCACTTGTGGCGCTGGTCATTTTAGAGAACTGATAACAAATTGAAGCTCAGTGTTTTCCATGTTTCAGGTTCACAAAAACACAAATAAGGTTGCGAAAGAGCTGTTTTTGCACTGCCCATCTAAATACAGAGACCAATAAAACCAACAACTGACTTTTAGGAAATCCCAGGGTTGTCTCTACGTAAACTTGAAACAATAAAGCGGAAGTTAACTTACAGAATCACTTTCTGTTGCTTTTCATTTCCCACAGCCATCTGAAATTATTCCAACTAAATCTAAATGCAAGGTCTTGATAATTCTCATGTTGTTAACGTCCATGTGCCTGAATAAAGAAAAGTTTGGATATTTTTCAACAACCATATAGGGATTTAATTCCCTGTCCAAACCTATGAAAAGTGGTTCAATGGAAGCAACATTTGTTTTCTGGCAATAGTTCGACTAGTGAAGAAGATCCTGTCATTGTTCGCAGACAGACATAAGATACTGCTTAGCTGCAGACCAGACGGGGCTCATGCTGTTAAAATCTTATGGGCGTTTAAATCTTTCGTGATTACATTAACCTACAAATCATTTTAGCAAATGCACAGCCGATCTAGAAAAAATGTTGACAACTCCTACGCGAGAATTTGACGGTATTGTAGCGCTATATGCCCACCACTGGCCAAATGAGTGATGAATCACGCTGGGTATTTCAGAGAGGAGAGCTGAAAGTGGCTACAAGCAGGGAGAACAATAAGAAGGAGACCTTTCATTTGCCGTCTTTCCCCGTCACTACAGATGTTCTAAATGTATTATAGTGAAGCTCTCAAATCACTTATTCTGATCTCAAACACCTGTGCGTCACCTGGACCAGGAGTTGTGACTCATACGGTACAGAGCGCAGTGTCGGCGAAGTACAAGCAGGGGTAGAAAAGTAAAGAATTGGATTGCAAACGGGGTAATGAATTCAAAGAGGAAGATAGAGATGAGAAAGGCTGGCTGTGACGAGAAACAGAGGAATACTGTAAAAAGGGACAAGCTGGACTGTGAGGCTTTCTTGTGATCCTTATGGCAGGATGTTGAGCACAGGAATTCAAAAAGGATCAATTCCTGTGGTTTCAGCGATTTGTTGACTTATAAATATCCAGTGTGTGGGCAGCCTGCTCTTCCAGCATCCAGAAACAGCTGCCCACAGAGCACGGCCGAGGAAAAGAAACAAAAACAACAAGTCAATAACTTCTGCTGCGGAAAGTTCAGCAGTGGCGACATGTTCAGGCGATACACGTTACGGAAGGTACACGGAAGTTTACCATGTTTCTCATTTGTGTGTGTGTGCGTGTCAAGTAATCGTAGAAGAAATCTTTTAAGGTCACACTGGTGGGGGTTTTTCAGCTGAGAAGCATGCAAAGATACTGTATGTGTTCATAAGAAAAGGATTAAACAAAAGCAAACATCTGAAAATGTTATAAAAGGATGTTAAAAATGAAACCTATTTTTCCTTTAATAGGATGCATAAATCATATGTAGCAATTTACATGAATATAAGAGTCAAAGTTATACTTTTCCAGACGCTTTGAAACTCAGCTTGGTTTTGTTTAACCCCTTGTTGTGCATTTATTTCGATGTTCTCAAACATGTAAAATAAATGAAGTAGTTTAATGTATCATTTCTCAGACAATACGCTTTTTTATGTAAAGTTAATGACTCATTTTTGTACTCTTTGAGATGGGGTTCTCACGTATGTGTAATGTCAAGTTTGCGTTTAGGTTTGTGAATCGTAGACGGAGGACATAAAAGTATTTGTTCCAATATTAAATGTGTAGAGGCGCTCGTTGCCTAGATGTGTTTGTTTGTGTTGCTGCTCTGTAATGAAGTTGCCACATGGCAGAAGATTAAGGCCTCAACTTGCTTTCACAACAATTAATATAAGCCGTGATTGGAGTCAAACAGAATGTGACAACAAACAATAGTATAGGAAAACTGGTGTGGTCTCATTTTGATCATTGTAGTACATTTCTGACAACGTAGTTACAATTTCTTCAGCTGCAAACGGAGGTCTCCACATTTGCAGCCAGTTTCGTGATGGATCGCTGAAAGTACAAAACTCTGCGGGCAATAACCATTAGAGCATAATTCATTCAGCTGCTTCCCAGAGGTTTGACAAAAACTACGTTGATAGAGACCAGAGTTTTAACTGATAAATAAATCCATACATGGTTGTTTTTCTTCTGTATTACTTATTCACGCAGGGTTTAAGTATTTTACACACAAACTGATTCGTTCAGGATTAGATTTTGACATGTCAGCACTTGTTTCTAATGCCCTCCACCGATGATTTCATGATTTATTTTGAGACGTCTTGTAATCCGTTTCTAAACTTGTATGCTGCGAAAATCCTCCTTCTAAAAGCCTACAACAGTCTCACTTAAAAGATTCAGGAGCACAACCACATAAATGTCTGAGGTCTAAATCGGATAAACTGCTAAATTTGATTCAGATTTAACAGTAAACTATGCGCTATGAGATATATGTAGTTTAAATTTAATTTTTAAAGAGATATATAATAATTGATTTTTGGATTTTTATTAGAAGTTTCAATAGTTCCATTTGTCAGAGAAAAATATCTAAATATTTTTCTTACTTACACATGAATGTACACATGAAATACCTAAAATGTTACAATTAAAGATGGGTGGTGACTAAACGCTCACCTGTAGGAGCAGTTCTCAGAGCAGGGATTATGAGCTTGCACAATCACAAAGACGTGTTGGAAGTGGGAGCGAATGTTTTTGGGAGTGAAAGGAAGTGCCCCAGGTTCCTGGAACACAATTGTGACAATGTCGTTCCCTATGTGCCGCTTCCGTAGCAACTGCAAGGGGAAAAAAAAAAAAAAAAAACAGAAAACAGACAACCTGTTAGATGCATAACATAAGAAACTTAAATCTTATACTGTAATCATTTTTAAAGAATAGGATCTAACAGGATCATGAAAATCTCTTAAATCTTTATAGCCGCGCTCTCTGTTCATGTTCGTTTTTCATACCTGCTGCTTATTGTTGGGCGTGTAGGGGAGCATGGTGGACACGTGGAACATGATCTCATAGTCCTTGTAAGTGGTGTACAAGGAGTGGGTGCCTGTTGAATCAGCTGAGGAAGACACAGGTTAAGGTTAGTTTCTCATGTTTGCCAAACTAAAAAATAAAAATAAATAAAAAAGTTTATCAAAAATATTCAAAACTGTGTGTAAAAACCTCTGCATTGTGATAGACAAAATGTATTTTGCCTTAATTAACCTATGCAAACTCCAATTACATTTTGTTTGGCTTCCACACCAAAGTTTAATAATGATCAACTTCACATTCTATTGATTTTCCTTTAGAGTAATTGCATCAAATTTACCAGTCCATGTTGGTACTCAGTTAAGTACGGCAAATCCTTAATGGCATTAACTTTACAAAGCTTAGTGGGTTTCACCTCAACATTCGTAAGACAAGTTTGCCCATCAAAATGTGTACTAAAAGATTTAAAAATAAGCCGTTTTCTTATGAGAGGTCATTGGTGACTTTGGCTGTGAGACCACACTTTTAGCAACACTTTTAAAAGATAATAAAAATAGCTAAACAGGACATACGATGTTCATGGAAGCGATAATTGTCTGTAAAAATCAGCACAAAAAAAAATCTATTTCCAAACACTCAACCGTCAACAGTCAACCCTCGCTTTTTTTTTTATTTTTAAAAGTGCATTGTGTTTTGCGTCCTAATTGGCTAAATAGAGCGACGTCAGGATACAGCGGCAAAGTCAGAGGAGCAATGAAATACGTGCACTTTTTATCCAACTGTACTTGGTATTGATGATTAAAACCATTTATTTTAAAGAGGTTATTTGTAAGAAACAGTTTTTTTTTGTTTGTTCTTTTGCTTTGTCTTTTTGTAAGAAAACATTTATACTTTTATATCTTAAACCACAGTTTGGGCCTGAAAACCGGTTTATTCTTAGGTTTCAGTGTAGAGGATTTCATGGTATAATAATTTAAAAAAAAATAAAGGTTACTACTTCACAAATTTCACCTATCACAGGCCCTTTTAGGAAGGTAACCACCTACTAACTTCCACAATTGCCACACAAGTTAGGGTCTGACTGAATTGGTGTACCTACAGTCCATTATTTTCTTGGCATACAGCTGAAATTAAAACACAAGCACGTACTCTTTGTGTCCAGCTGAGCTCTATACTTGTTGAATCCTTTGAGTCTGACCCTCTCGCCCAAAAGATGGAGGAACTCTTCCAACGCAGGACCGGCTGCTTCGTTGTTGTACATTTCCTCCTCGCTGCTCTGGCCTGCCATGCAGTACATCACTCCCACCTTTCGCTGGAAGCTCAGCTGTGCAGGGCATACAAATGAAGACGAGAAGACTGCAACGTTACCGTGAATAAGTCAAGTTAAAGTCCTCCTTGTTGGCATTTTAGTGTTGGCATTTACAAAAAAAAAAGAAGAAAAAAACAATATTGAGTTGTTCTGTTGTGATTGTGATGCTGTTTTCCTGAAAAATTATGAAGACATTTTCAGAGATTTCAACTGCTAAAGATTGCACCTGGGAGGGTGAACACCGTGAGCATCAAAGAGCTTGTTATCCATTGTCCCATTTACAGACGACAAGCTCAATGTTTTTAAGAAAGTTCCACATATTGGGTCATAAAAATGACTCAGCTTAAAGGTGGGAATAATAAATAATAAAACTCCAACCAACAGTTCTCTCCTTTAATACAAAAAAAAAAAAAAAAAAAACAGGGAAAATATCAGCCAAACTAGAAATGATTCATGCAATGATAACTAAAATTTGTTAGCTCGTCACAAACTTCAATATGTTTACAAAGTTTTAGTAGTGAGCACACAAAATCCTGCTACCCTTGTTTTGTAGCAGTGGCAAAAACCTCACAATTATAAATAAAAAACAAAGTCCAGCCTTTTTTAGCTTGAAGAAAAATAACAATAAACAGACTTAGTGTCACCTTTATAACATCTTAAAAACTTCAGTCCACCTCTTTGGAAATAAACGCCACAAATGCCACAAAAAGCTTTAAATCTTTGTTATTATTTAAATTGGCTCGGCAGCCTCTGGACATTTAATTGGGTATCATTCAGTTTTTGGTCTCGGGACTATGAATAAGGATGGCTATACGTTAACATATGTTTATCTTGCCACCATGCATAATTAGAAACAATCAAAAGTAGATTAAAAACATCTCGTGTTTTTACCCCCTGCTCGTCCAGCTTCATCAGCTGCTCGGTGACCTTAGGCGTGTTGAGCGCCAGACGCAGGCAGTGCACGTTAAGCTCGGGAACAAGATATTCCAGCACTTCCTTCAGGGGAAGACCGCGAGCGAGACCGTGCTTGGCTGTCGACGGCACGGCGTCTTCAAGGATGGAACCGCGCAGAGTGCTAAGCTGGAGACAATAGAGACGAGAAAACACAAATTGTGGCACCACGGACTCCTATATTATATTATAATGATGAGGTCTAAATGAAAGGAAAAGTGAGAGAATGTGTGTGTGTTTTAACTGTGAGGTCTTACAGGCTTCAGGGTCAGACAGACACGAGGAAGTGTCCCGTAAATAAATCAGGAAGGCTGCAGAAAAGTCCAAGGCCTGAGTATCCATCATGAGCGAATAAACAGAGTTAGTCTCCGGGGACTTACCAGTGTGTGTGTTTTTATGTTCGGTAGGGCCTTCAGTGGTGTAAACAGCCTCAGTTTTATATAAAGTGAAGGGGAGAAATGCTCCTAACTCAAAAGCAGCGGACTGTAGTAAAGGACAGTGGCCCCTTGATGCACAAATAATAAATAAATAAATCTATTATAATGGATATAGCGATGCACAGTTAAAGGACAGAAAGACATCCGACTTGGTTATGCGTCATACTAAGGGACTCTCGACTCAATTACTAATGTTATGCTTTAATGCAAGAACTTTGCTTTATCTGTCACATTTTAATACTCGTGGTCTGAATGTAACCTTTTTGGCTTTCAGAGATGAAGGCAGACAAAGATTCTGTCCAAATACTTTACGATATTAAACAGCAAATACACACTTTACATCTAAAAAAAGGGGATGGGGTTTGATTTGATTTCGTTTTACCTCACTGGTTCTGACGATGACCCTGTAATTATACTGCTGGCCGGCCTCCTTGTGTTCCTCCAGTTTCTCCCTCCTCAGACTCACCGCCACTGGGCCCAGGTTCTCGTCCACCCCTAGGTAGTTCCAGTGCTCTAAACATTTAGGTTGAGGATAAAAGGTGTGGTTATGAAATAAACACATGCAAGAGAGCATTGCACATTGTAACAGTTCAATGAATATAGCAGCATTATAAGATCGAAAGCTAAAGTTACAGATAAGAATATTTACCGAAGTTTAAGAAGTTATTTCCTTTAAGATGAGAACTGTTTTTATATTCATAAAAATGTATAGCACTATGGGTCAAAGAAAAACTATAACAAGAAGAAACTTAATAGAAAAACCTAATTAAGTAAGCTTCTTTGCTCGAGATTAGCATGAATCTCTATTCAATACTGACTTCATACTATTTTAGGCTAGGCAGGAATAGAACCATTCTGAATCTTCTCCACCACTTTTTATCATCAGACAAGCAACCTCATTGACGGCTGCAAAAACCTGTATTATTTCAAAACGGAAGACTGTGTACCCTATTTTCTGCACTAGAAGGCGCATTGGATGATCAATTATGGGGTCTATTTCTGTACTTAACACAGACATAAGGTGCACCGTATTATTTCACTTTGAAAACCCGTTTCTATGGCCTGAGCGCTCTACCTGGTGGCACAAAAATCATGCAATGAAAATGGTCCGACGGTCAAACGAGGCGCTTACCAAAGTCGCACAGCAACAGTTTTACAGATTTTGTAACTCAGCGCACACATAAGGTATTATAGGGCGCAATGACAATTTTTGAGAAAATCTAAGGCTTCTAAGTGCGCCTTACTGCTCTTAAAATGCGATGTATGTGAATATGAAAGGCATAAACAACTTCACGTTCAATCCCATGCGTGCGTACATTTCAGACTGCCACTAAGACAGGATAGCCTTTGCAACTGCCTTACCTCTGAGATAGAAATACTTCCTGTAGTAATAGGCACCAAGGTCAACATGTTCCACAATGTATCTCTTGGACCGGTCGGCATGTTGACTTTGCCCGTCTTTAGCGGCCTCCAACACGGCCACTCCGGCGTTGGTAAAGTGGGTTGTGAGAGTGGCATCCAGAGGTCCCTCCTCTGTACTACCAGAGGAACTGGTGGAGCTCCCGCCGCTGCCAATGCTTCCCTGCTGGAAGACGAGTACAAGGAAAGTGAAGAAAGCAACCAATTCCTGAATTCATATTCAGTAAATCCTAAACATTATTCTTGAAATCAACCTACCTGTTTAGCAGGAGAAATGTTCCTCTCACCCTCTCCGCCAATCTCATTCCTGAAGCAGGGGCAGCTGAGAACCAAGTCGTTGCTCTTATCATCCCCAGGGTCCAATGCAGGGGTAGTGCCGTGTCCTCCTCCAGTTCCCTCCTTACTCAGCTCTTCCTGTGAGCCACAAGGAGAGCCACAGGTCCCGCTCTGGTTGGAGGAAAGCGAGGATGTGGCAGAGGCTGAAGCGGCAGCGGCGGCCGAGGCGCCAGTCGTGGTGTTCTTGCGTTTGGAGCCGCACTGTTGGTTTTGGATCGCCTCGTTGAGATCAAACAGCAGAGACTGGAGGTCGAAGTGGGCGAAGCCTTTTTGGCACACCCACGGTTTAAGAGGCGGGCCACTTTCATCCCCTTTACCGCCGTCTTCGGCATCCGAGCCAGCCCTCGAGGTGTCGCCCTCCACCTTTACACTGCGCAGCTTGCGGAATATAGATTCTCCTCCAGTCTCTGACTTTGACCTTCTCGTCATGTGTTTATCCCGTTCCTTTAATCGGCTGGCGGGACTTCCTCGAGCCGGCCCGTCTGGAAGATCCAGCGCCGCTTGTTTTATGGGGGCCACGGTGAGGAGCTCGGACAGTCGTTCTGGAGCGGGGCTCCTCTGATCGGGAGCTTCGGAGGACTGGTATCCCTTAAGCATGTCAAAGAAGCTCTCTCCGGACACGCCATGTTTATCTATTGAGGAAGTGCTGCCATACTCGCGGTGCATGGGTGTCCATCCCGAGAAAGACCAGCCCTCATTGCCCTCACAGTCCAACTCACTTATTGTTATATCGCTGTTGCTGCGCTGGCGGATCCGTCTCATCCCTTTACGGGGAGAACCCAGATAACCGTCAGGTGACAGGAAACGATTGTCCTTCCCCTTGCTGTGCATCTTGTTCTTTAACGTATTCTGAATGTTGCGGAGCATCGATGAGTCTTGCGGGCTTATCAGGTGTCCCAACTTGGCCGAGAGGTTGCTGTGGGCCGTGACGGCCGACGCGTTCCCTCCTCCTCTTTCTCCACTCCCACCACTGCTGCTCGATCCTCTGCCTCCACTACCCAGGATCCGTTCTCTGTCTCCACTTCCTGATCCAGAGGAGCTGGTGGTGTTTGTAGAGCTCGGCGAGTCCGTTTCCACCGTGATGTGCCAAACACCTCCTCCTCCGCCGTCTTTCCTTGGTGGCCAGTCCGCCACGCGAGCTCTAACCCCCATCTTTGGGACACCAGGGTTGGTGCCGGTGGTTGATGCTGAGGAGAGGTGTGCGCTCTCACTCCGAGGCGGCGGCGCTCCGCCGTTGGGCAGACGGAGGCGGCGGGTATAAAACTCATCCGACGCCGGCACCGAGCCCCCGACTGACCGCTCAGTCTGAGAGCGCTTCAGACTAGTCATGACGGAGAACGGTGAAGGATACGGGGAAAGGTAGAGATCGGGTTGTGGGTGGGGTTAGACTTGGGTCAACATAATGCCCACTGTTTGAAGAGCAGAGGGAGATTCACATCAGGTTCTGAAAAATTGGAGAGAGAAAAACATGAAAAACCTAATGAAGGGGGGGTAAAAAAAGCAATTAGATATTTTGAAGTATAGTTCTATAATATTAAATTATAGAAATAAACAGTAAACTTCAAACACAAATTAGAAATCGATTTCCTGTTTTTCACCAGAATCATAAAAAAGCTAAACATCTAGTATTTTTTTAAAATTTACATCAAATTTGAATGTACATCACTGTGAAAAAAACAACTTTAAATTAAAAAGCGGTGACACATATTTTTCCAAGCTGTGTTCTGTTAAATTGAACCATATACCAAGTAGCTAGACACTGTTAATAAATGTGTGGTAAGCCTTAGGAGTTGAACGCAACGCAGGGGTAACTCACGGTCAACGTGACAAAAAGGTGTGCCACTAATTATGCCAGTCAAAACTAAGCTACGTGGCCCCCATCTTGCAGACATAGCTGCAGGCATGCAGCCGCGGGGTGCCAGACTGGTTTGTCCATAATATTACAACACCTTTCTTTTCCAGAACAAATCTTTTTGAGTCACCATGGAGATAAGCATTCTTGCAGAGTCCACGTTTTTCCAGTATAGCGTGTGTGAGTGTTAAAGAGAAAAATACAGATTTTTTTTTCTCCCCTTAGTAGAGAACTCAAAAGTTCCCATTTTATGCCTTTTTGTGGTCTATCACTAAAGTGTTACCATCCCCCATCCTTACAGTTATGTATAAAATTCACAATTAATCTACACAATTTTTGTCTTTTACACAATGTTCTTAGTGCAACTGAACCATGAGAAAACGGTTGGCTAGGGATTCTTGCCTGGAACCTGTTAAAGGAGGAGTGGAATGTTGCTTGGTGGGACCGAAAAACGGCTTTTGTTTTCCCAACACAGGTTTAAACGTCTGCAGTCAACCTAATGTGAATTGTGGTGAAGTTCTACTAAGGATATTACCAGTAATCTTACAAATTGCAAAGCTCTGTCCAAACATTCTGAATGCAAGTTGGTATTAGAGAAGCACAAAGAAACCACAATGCTCCATGGGTCCTACGTAGTTTCTGGCCAATCATGAAGCGTTAAATCTTTTTTTTCTCAATAGGGAACATACACTGTCTAAGAGAAAGCAGGTAAAAATAACTATTTTGTGTGGATGTGGTTACAGCAGAAAGCAATCTGCATCAGTCAGAGGTAAAATGAAAAAACAACCTATTAAAACTTTATTTTTAAGACATGTTTTTTTAACCATTATCAGCCGTTACTTTCATCTCAACCTCAAGCGGTTCAACACGATGCTACAACGCACCCCGAATGTGAAAAATGTACACGACACATCATAGCCTTGAATCCCGAAACTACAAAGAAGAAGAAGAATCAAGGAGGAGTCAATCGCCCAAGAGAAAGCTCAACCAAAATAACAAAAATAATACATTTCCTTTTCAATCCTAGATACTTTGTTTGGATGGACTTAACGCTCTGGAGCTTAAGAGGTTAAGCAAAATGCAATCAGTATCTAAATAAGTTCTTCTGCAGCAGAACGTGCCTAAATACACAATCATTTTTTACACAAAAATTGGGAAAGTCAATTGATCAAGAGCCAACTGCTTATTATATTACATTCTCTTTAGTCTTAAAAAAAGGAAATCTGAAACCCATGTAACGCACAATTCAGTCGAGCTTTAAGCAGTGAAGTGTAACAATTGGATATTCAAAACTAAAACATTTCCCTCTGGACACAAGAGGCTGTGCAGGAATTAGTTATTTCTATTTGTGGGGCTGCTTATGGTCAGGTTTTGTTTGTTTTTTACAATCCTAAAAACGTATCTTTCTTTCTTTTTTCCCCCTAGATAATTACAGTTTTCTACAAGAGTCATTACTCCTTGTAAAAGTAAACTATTATCTTAAGTGCAAAATAAACCACCTCTATTAAGGTAATTAGGAAAACCACAAAGGTAGCTCTAAACCAGGATTCCACAACCTTTACAATCCCAAAAGCTGTTTTTTCTTAAGATCCAGCTAAATAAAATTGTTTATGGCACCAAACTTTTGAAAAATACAATAAACTATTTGATGATACAGAAGATTTGTTTATTTAAAAAGACATCATAATCGAACTCTTTTCATCATGAGGAGGGATACATTTTCTTCAATATGATGTGGATATTTGCGGAAATTTCAAAAACATTCTAATGCTAATTCCAAAGTAATGATAAGAAAAACTGTCTTTGTGGGCCTTAAAGTTGTTGTTACCAAAAATACCTGCATTTTTCTAAATAGCTATGTTTAAAAAACTGATGGTTCTTTAAGTTTTTCTGTGTTATTCAATTGTTATTCAATTATAAGAAAAACGATCAGACATACTTTATTAATATTAATTGCACTTAGCACACAAGCAACAATTAGTGTAAAAATAATAAACAGTAATAGTAATTTACTTTAATTTTTTTAAGAAAAAGCAGACAAAACTTTCAATATAAAATCTTGTTTTACAGTAAGTACAGTGAGATGTAAAGTGGATGCAGTATTGAGAGTAAAAAAGTTCAAAATAAAATACAATTAAAATAAAGACGAGTCATAAGTTGTTGTTTTTTTTTAACCAAATTCAGCCAACAACCATGTTTCAAAATATTTAATCCATATCTGCAATTTTAAATGAAATTCTCAAACAGTTTTGATATTTTGATATGGATTATTGGTGGTGTTAAAGTAAACAAAATTAAATAAATAAAAAAATCAGGCTTATCACAACATACATCTAATATAGACAAAAGAAGGGAAAATAAAATGTTATCACTATTGCCACACAACACCCAATACTATCAAAAAATAGAAGTTAAGAAGCATCTCATCATTAAAATGTCTTAACTCAAATAACCGTAGCCTCTCAGTTTCTACCTCTTCTTTGACTTGGATAGTAACTTTAATAAGAGTACTGGAGAAAGAGTAATAAAATACTTAAAAAATAAAGTGAGAGGACAGAGGAACATACCATGTGTACGACAAAGAAACTTGGGAATTAAAACAAACGAGGGAGGCACTGTTCCTCTCTCCTGGAGCCGCTGAGGGCCAATTACGTTGACAGGCACTCTGTAACCTTTAGCGATGCCTAAACAGGGTCTATGTATGCGGAAAATATGCAGCATCACTGCTCAGCACAGGTTGCTGCTGCAGAGGAGATCCGTTACAGAAAAAATGTCAACAGAATAGCCTGCATGCTCTTTCTCAGATAATGAAAATTGAAATAATAAGGAAAAAGACTACAACTCCACAGAAGTGTTGCAGTGACACCCAAGCGAACGTTTGTCATTCAGTGTTGTTGCGAGACCACATGTTTGAACAATTTGTCAAAATATCATCTAATTAGAGTAGATTGCAAAGTCGGCTTTACTTTCAGTACTCTCAAGCTAAAAGGTGTTTATTTATTTTTAATAGTTTTTTGTTTTTTTTAATACGCCACAAAAGCTAGGTTTATAACTGGCTAGGGGAAAAACACCTAACCCACCTGTTATCAACTATGATAATTTATTTAAAAGTGGTTCTTGTAGAAAAGGTTCGCCTGTATCATCTTTTCAATGCTTCGCTGCTTACAAAAAGGTCAATTACAAAAGCGGAGATATAACAATGCTTTTAGAGGTTCACGCTCAGCGCGAACCGAGACCGATGTGAAGCGCAAGCGTCAAACTAATTCTGCGCAGGATGTGCTTGATGAAGCCCATATACTGCTGTTCAGGAATACATTTCTGATCCCAAAGAGAAATTAAATATTGTATAATCTCAACATAGGTTGAAGAATTATGAGGTTCTTCCACCACAACGTATTTTTTCTCCACATCGGTGCAAGACTTAAACTTTACATCGTTCTTACAGACGAGACATCGGTTCCTCCTGAAAGAAATGGCTGCACTACAGTGAGCTGTATGCATTCTGCTCAGGGTCGTCCATGCAGGAACATATCCACCTATAAAAGCCCCTAAATCCTCACGATGGTTCTATCAGCCCAACAGGTCCACATGCTTGCAAGCTTTGGATAGACCTTGCCCTGTGCACAATGTGAAACTGTTAAAAAGGAGAGTGGGATCCCTCCAATTGTTCTTCAGGAAATCTGAAGCACATTTGTAGTCTTTTTGTGTGTCAGGGTTCCTGCCATCCTCAAAGTTTCTTAGTGCCAGTTAAAGCAATACGGACCCCCTCGGAACATGACAGAGGCGTCATTCAATGAGTTTTAAGTCTAGGTATAATCACAAATGTATTGAAAATAATTTATGAAAGTTAAATGCTACTTAGTGTTGCTTTCAGGAAAATAGAGATAAACCCCATTGTGATAAATGACATTGATCTCACAGTTTTCATGGAAATCGGACAATGATCCATTCCGACAGATCCTTTTGAATATCACTAAGTTTATTTTGTTTGAACATAACAAATTTCTGATGTATGGAGTGCATGATAAAGCCTTAACGCTACATAATCATTTTAATTCCCTGCTTTACATTACCCCATATTATTCAATTTCAGTCTGTAGTGCCATAAGTATTCACAAAACCATTTACAGCTACACCAGTAATCAGGATAGTGCCTTTACTCTCAGCATTATACTACTTTGTTACTGAATAAAGTACAATGTTCTGGAATATTTAACATGCACCACATGCTTTGCTTTCAAGCAGAACAGGTGTGCCAGTGCCCACCACTGTGTGACTACAAGTCTGCTTCAGTGGAGGGTGACTCATGCACACCTGAAAATTACAGAGACCGACTGACAGAGGCCACAGCAAAGCGCCGAAAAAGGACAAGACACAAAAATGCTTTTGAAAGGGAAAACCAGGGAGCAGAAGGCGAATGAATACATACACATGTACAGCAGCGCTGGCATTATCTATTACCTCTATCCATTATCTTTACATTTCAAAACAAAATGAAACTAGGAGAGTATCTTCTAGTGCTTAATCAGCCTCTATTGTGCTCAAGATGGAAGGGTTTTTTTCTAACCTGTGATTATCAAAAAACCTCACCTTCTAATCACAGAACAACGAATAAAAAGGATAGAACTAGAGGCCTTTAAATTAGGAGAGAAAAAACAACAACAAAGGGAATTCGATGATGTTTGTTTTTGGTGCTGAATCTCTGACAATTATACACCTGTTTCTCCAGCCAGACATTACCACCGGTGAGTCGAGTCAAGTCACGTCAATTTATGTTCATATCAAAGCACCATAAAACATGTCACTCTATGTCTCAATGGGTTTCACGATTTCACAACACCAACTTTTTTTTCCCTGATCCTGCCGAGAAAGCAACTCCGAGGATAGAGGAAGACCTGCTGTCAAAATGTGCCGGGTTATACGAGTATACGATTGCGACTACGAGCAAGATATTCAGAGAAAGGCACTCAGCAATGAAACATTTACAAACTAGAAACACGGCTCAGACGTTTATTGACGGCACTTTTCTCTTTCTCGCACAACAATAACACAAGAAAACCAAGTTAATGACAAACGGTGCATGTGATTACTGCTTCTCACCAAGTCATCTTTCCCAACGGTTCACAGGTTTCAGCTGGTTTACAGTATGACTCATTGGACAAAAGGAAGCATCAGAAACTTGAGTCATTTCAAACTTAAGTTTAGTAATGTGAAAGTACAGAGTAGCGCATTAAAATAAAGATATTTAATATAAAAAGGCAAACAAAGTAGGGCCAAAAAGTCAAAATTTCTTTTTGTGCCAATTGAAAGAACAATATGCAAATGAATTTAGTTAAATAGTCATCCTTAAATTCCCTCAATGTATTTGTAAAAATATATATATATATCAAAGTATGATATATATATCATAGTTTGAAAACTTTAATTATTCTTCAAACATAGGACATGGTTACGATAGGAACCTAAACCCAGCATAAATAAACATGTTGAAGATTGTGAAGAACCAGGATAAATGAGAATTCATTTTCCACTACACTTTTAGAGCCAAGTAACCTTTTTTTCTATATTAAAGTAGCCTATTAAAAAATAAAATTTTATTTGAGATAGTTAGGATACCATCATTAAGAACGTAACAATATATGGAGCAGTGCTATAAAGATAAAAAGGTGCCAATTCAAATTAGGAAGTATATATGGTTTCCTATGATGAAGTTTTCAGGTAAAAGCTACTTAAATTTAAAATATTTGGTTTTTAATTTAAAGTAAATTAATTAAGAGGTTTTTCATCTGACAGCGTTAAGGAAGACATAAGGGGAAAAAACGGTGAAGAAAATGAAGAAAGAATAACATTTTAATAAAAAAGAATAAAATAACATTGCATGCTATGCCTCAGTGAGATGTGAGGCGTGTTTTTAAGCGCTCTGAACTCTGCTGCTGTTGTTGTTTCTCTCAAGTGTGAAATTGCAAATTCAGATTTTCATATTATTACCTGCGTTTAGATTTAAGTGACGAGCTACGTGTCTTTGCAACTGTCATTTAAGGTTGTTCAGATAAAACTGAAACCATATCATATGAGTGAGTTTTTGCTCCTGCACATTTTCGGCCTGTGGTGATCAGGAGCTTGCTCTGCTTTGAAACCAGAGCCATCATCGATATGTCCACCTTTGCATCACAGCTCCGTTTCAGCAGCAGCTTTTAGCCGCCTCATAAGTCAACAGATGTTTTTAAAGCTCTGACTCACAAATATGCAACATCTCACTTCCATTTGTGAGTCATATTTTTTTGCAAATCCAATTTCAATGGAATTGCTTTTATTGTTGCTGTTGATGTATCAAGAGGTGTTTGTTGCATTTTCCTAATGCTTACATATCCACATTACTGTTAGAGCTATAAAAGAAACCCTACCTGGAAAGGTTTAAAAGTTGCGCTCCTTTTTTATGGTCTCTGGATTTCTTTCCTAAATACTAAAAAAAGAAAAATGTTAATATTGATAAATGTTAACCTCTAAGTTATTAACAGAAGTAAAGCAACATATTAGAACACCAACATTGCATCTAATTCTTATTAATAGAGCCCAATGCAGCCCTTTTTCATCTAAGAAAATCCTAACCCAGTTTTATTTATTAGCTTAACATGCTAAATGTAAACTAAAGAAATACTATCATTTTTTTTTAACCTTTCAGTGAATGCACACATTTACAGGAAGAAAACCGGGATGTTAAATGTCGTACAAAAAATTCAACTGGTCGTGGGACATTTGAACAAATCAGCGAGAGAACTGGTTGACCAAGCCTCCCGTCAAACTCTGTTACCATCAAATATTATAACTCTAGGATATTCCTTTTTTTGTTTTTGATCAGTTTTGTATACAAGAAGGATCTTTTACGCCTTGTTTAGCAGAAATCATAAGAGCTAAACATATTACACTAAAGCTGTAGAATATATATATATATATATATATATATATATATATATATATATATATATATATATATATATATATATATATATATATAT
>JAVLVB010000407.1:3376314-3497735 GCA_032876305.1 Orestias chungarensis | reverse complement strand
GGCAGATGGCTGCTTGTACTGAGCCTGGTTCTGCTGGAGGTTTCTTCCTGTTAAAGGGGAGTTTTTCCTCTCCACTGTTGCTACATGCATGCTCAGTATGAGGGATTGCTGTAAAGTCAACGACAACACAAGCCATTGTTTCTGCATGCTGATTCCAGAGGAGTGAATGCTGCAAGTCAATGACTCGATGCAATCTGCTTGGGTTCCTTAGATTGGAAACTTTTTCAAATTGATTTGTTAGAATGTATCCTTGATTTTAATTGATTTTTTGTAAAGTGCCTTGAGACGACACCTGTTGTAAATTGGCGCTATATAAATAAACTGATTCTTGAAACTGATTCTTAGCAAATAGCTGGCGACGTAGCAAACGCCAGCACAGCAGTCACGGTGACAGAAATAGCAGAGTGGTGAATAACAGAGGGAACAAGAACTGGTATAATTAACATGGTGGCTGGAGGTTGAGGCACTGCGGAGAGAAAAAAAATAAAAGAACAGAGGGGAGGTTCTTAAAGAGGATCGGCAAAAAAAAGGAGAAAGTCAAATAAAAGCGTAATTCAGAAAAGATTCAATTTGATAATAAACCTTCTGATTTATGGTAAACACATGACTGACAGATCTTAAAGGGAAAACTAATAGTATGTACCAAGCCATACGTCAAAACTATAAATTATACGCTCCAAAAATGTTGCACAACTTGTCAGAAATAAGGCAAGACAGCAAGAAAGCGACACATTGAAATATAGACAATAATTGCTCATTTTCCAGGGAAAATACTGTCTCAGTTCATCATGTACGTCATGCTCCATTATACTGATAATCCTTTTACTTGTAACATATTTCTAACCACCAATTTAGGGTGGTTTTTTTTTTGTTTCTTTTTTTTGCAAAGCAAATGTAACTACTTAAACTGCAGTGCAAAACACCCATTGATTATTGCCATTATAAGAGAGCTGCAGATTTCCAAACGGTGCAGCACTGCGTGGGCAACAGCGAGCTGGAACGGGGATGCAGTAAGAGGGGAGGGAGAAGGATCGGGAGCTAGAGCAGAGCAGTCCTCTGTACGAGGAGGAGGACCAGTGAAATACACAAGGTGAAAATATAATATAAATATGAATTTTTTGAAACTTTGTGGTATCAAGTTAAGCTTTTAGTTATTGGCAGCTTGTAGCCAGCAGTCGCCCCAATTCAACACATTACACGTAAATAATCCACTTTCGGTGATTACAAGAAGTCATTCTAATATATAACCAGTCGGCAAGTCAATAAATGATTGTCAAAATATCTGTGCTACATTACGGGGAATTTGAAATGCTTTCCAAATGTATTCAGACCTCTAGAACTTTCCAGCACACTTATTGTTCTTTCCCTGCGCAAAACTTTTTTTTTCTCCATGTTATAATATGTCTGATTGTAAACTCCTAATTTAAAATCGCAGTGGATCGAGTACGCAACCTCATGCTCAAGATATTTTTTGGAAGCTGCTCTCAACGAGTTGGTTCGTCTGTACCAGTGGTCTTTGAAGACGTCTAGTATAAAAGCGCTTGACCAATAGTTACCTTCCAAATAAGTATAAGCTTCGGATCTCTGCAGCTTCTTCACAGTTATCCATGGCATTATTCCAAGGTTTCTTTGATTACAGCTCTCATTTGCTGGGGTGTCAATTTAGCTGTACAATGTACATGTGGCTTTCTTAAGAGTTGTGGAACCACGGCCTGCTTGTGAATTCTAAAATATCTACTAATCCTCAACAACCCTCTACAAAGAACTGCCCGATTTAAAATTCATTTAAAAAAACACTTTAATAATGGTAAAAAAACAACAGTCAAAACCACTTAGCACTGCTGAAGAATATCTACAGTCTTCCTTACTGCCACTACTAAGAGGCTAAGAGGTGCAAGAAATAAGGGGTAACAAAACAAAACGGTGTTCCTGGGTTGGCTGCAATGCAAACGGCAGACAACACCATCTAGAGCAGCCTTTCGTTCAGCTTGTTTCAGCTTTCCATCCTGTATTTTCCTACATTGGGTACACAAGTATACCCAACAAAAAAAATATTGCCGCAGATTTATTTAATTTAGATGAAAAATATGTAATTTTAAAGACATAAATATGGGACAACAAACGGGCCAGTCTAGTATACAACTATGTTTGTGCCGGGTTCCTGACTCAACAGAACTCCGACAAACGTTTTAGTACATCATTGTTCAACCAAACCAATTATATTACGCTTGCGTTGGCCAACCACATAAAATCTTATATAAAATGCACTGAGAAATTCATCGTGCTCATCGAAAAGCTCAAGGAATCTGAGAAAAATTCAGAGGAAAACCATGAAAAAGGGGAGAGTTTATGCACAGTAAAAATATAAAGATAGTTAGCATGAAAAGGCTTTGAAGTGAAACTAAGTCTTATGTGCCAGCATGCCCAGGAAGTCTCACATCCTAACAGGAAATACATCTATGACACTTCCTGCTTCCCCTAAGGAAGTCCTTAGTCAGGCAGGGCAACAGTCAGCCAGGCAGGCTCAAAGTTGTAAGTCTGGGCGAGTGAGAATTTTCAGGACCAATAAAATAATCAGCTTAAGTGTTAAGGTATCTTAGCGCTACTCTTCTGTTTTCCTAACACGTCCTGCCTGCACTGAGACAAACTTGTTTGCATGGATTCACTGTTTATCATTTCTTGCAATTTTAGGTAGATTTTTATCTTCTAATAATTTTCCACAATTATTGTCAACATACAGCTGAGCATCTTTGATTTGCAGCTTCTCTAATAAAGATATTATTTACAAATGCACAAAGAAAGGCTGAAAAGCAGGTTTATAATTGGGGGGAACAAGCAGTATAGGCCATTTCTTATTGCATCAGCGTTAAAAATATTCAGTCAGAGTTCATGGTAAAAATAGCATAACTATGCATACAGGTCAGAATGTATCGTCGAAAGGTTCAAAAACAAGTGAAGCCAACCATGTCCATTAGTAAAAATCATCCTCTCTCTGGTGAACACAGTTATGAGCCCTGAGCTGGCAAAGGTGAGGACAGTCCTGAGTAAGATCTGATTTACGAGGATGCACTAATTTGCTGGAAAAACCGCCGGACAGCATTGAACCAAGGTTGCACCGAGTCCACTGTCAGCTCCTATACGCACTCGAATAAATGGCATAATTTGCAACTGGGACTGCTGCTGACAGGTTGGCAAAGGTTTTTGGGTTGTTGTTTTTTTTTGCCCAATTACTGAAACAAAAGGGATGAAGCTGGATAAAGCAAACCGCTAGACAGCGCCTAATGAGGACGTGGTATGATTGCTGTGGGACTCAATTGTGGCCACAACACAGCTATTCGATTGGTACAGAATGGCCAGAATTAAGTAGCAGAGCGAGTGACGGAGCTACAGCGGGAGGGGAGGGAGATAATGGAAGTGAGAAGGATTGATTCCTCACTCGATGTGAGAGTATGTGGGAGGATATGAGATGCCGCGACCAAAAGTGGGAAAGAGATAGATGCGCAAAAGTAAGTTAGTAGTCTCTCCATCGAGTCAATCAGTCATCTTCTAGTGTTTTATACACAGTCTAAGCATTTAACACACACCAGAACAATGTCTAATGAAACGTACGGCGCTACGCACAGAAGAGAGTCCTTGTCAATATTACGTATAGAAGCACTTTGTTAGGGATTAATGAGTCAACAAAACCATGTTTACAATTTTTTGTAGTTTCAAAGAAACCTTAAGGACATATTTAAAGATTAATATAAATGTTTTTAAATTGTATTGAAGATAACGTGTGCAAAAAAAAAAAAGAGAACTGAAATCAAGCACAAGCCAGCCATAAATGAAGTTGTTGAAGAGTGATGATGTCAAACTCTAGTATCAGTGCTACGCAGGTATAAGACAATAGCAACTCATTAACGCAGGAAGTGATCATTAAGTCTCCAGCGTGGGAGGTTAGGATTCATGCTTCCTGGCCACTTAAAGATTATCCTTCTAAAGTACATGTTTTTAATCACACTGCGACAACTTGATTCATTTATGCTAAATGGCTTGTACTTGTACTGCGCTTTCTCATGTCTCAAGTTGTGCTTACTTGTTGGCATTGGTATCTTTGTGCAAAAACGTCATACCGAAGTTTTATCGTGAATGAAAATCCAGCAAAGTGTGCGGACGAAAAGGCCTAGTTTGACGTCAAAGCTCCTAACAAAATGGGCGGTCGGCAATAGCAGCTTTAGCATCTTAAAAATCAAGGTATGAATATTGGCTCTAAACTAAGAACACATCGAACCTTGGAGCACATCATGTCAGAAACAGAAGAAACTCCTGGTGCTAGTGTTGGTAGCCGGGAAGAAATCGAGACTGTTGTTTACAAATTAAAAAGAGAGGAGATAGTACATATACTAAATAAAGCATATTTAGTTATTTATCCTAAAAACAAATTATGTCAGAGAGACAGTAGTCTAGAGACCTAGACCATAGTCAGTCCAGTTCGTCAACAATTGATTCATTGTTGGGTTGTATCGTTGCACAATTGATGTTAGTCAACACATAAATTATAAGCGCTACGATAAAAGAAATTAAGTTGTGACACCCCTGTTTTTCCTTTCATAATTCAAGATTTGTCTTTATTTGTGTGTCTTTGATTTGAGGTGCTTGCATGAAAAATATTAAAGATGCCAATATTGACAGATTTGTTAACAGAATTCTTAATAGTATTTCTCCATACACAGCATCAACACTTGCACCTCTAAATGACAACCTAGACTGAATGGAAACACTTCTGCCCCAAGTGGGGAGAAGATACTATCACAACCTAAGTATTTTGCTTTCTTGTACACCCTCTATTCGTTCCCAGATGCCGACACAGAAACTGGACATTGGTTGGAGCAAGTTACGCTCTGCGTTTGATTATAGCTGTTCATGACATGCTTGTTTGCTTGCTCTCCTCTTGACCATTAAGTTCCTACAAGAGATGGCAAGTCTAGTCTTTACTAGCCTCTTAAAAAATCTGTTGTAAACCATTTGTGTGAGCTAACGGGGTAGCAAATGCTTCTTAACGAAAGCCATTTTATACTCAAGACTACACTTCTACATATTCCTACATTTAGATTGACACAGCATTTAAAATCTGTCAGTGCTGTTTTAAACCCAATAGAGATAACAGGTGTAAATATGGAGGAGTGTGGTGTAGACCATTCAAATTTTCGTGTCACTTTAAAAGAAAATGTATGATATATATAGTGTTTGTTATTGTAGATAGTACTAAGAAAATGTAACTTATGATTATATTTTGCTGGTAAAATCCGCCTTGAGTTATTCACTATGACAATGGTCTAGACCAATGAGGGTAGACTTGTTATTTTTCTACTTTATTATCAACAAACGGCTAACAAAATATTCATCTTTTATTATTTAGCAAGTATTTTAACATTTGCAGGATATCTAAATGCAGAAACAGTTTGTATCCTTGCTTGTCAGAAACCCAAATTAGTGTAACATTTGGAAAAACAAACTACCATAAATCTTTATATTTTATCCGCCCCTCTTCAACAGCTAATTTGTTCCCACAGTCTTTTTAATCCTGGTCTAATAATAAGTCATTCTCCCATTTTCCATTATCGTCATCTTCTCCTCCCTAGCGTTCTTCTTTAACCCATCTTGGAGTTTTTCGTTTTTTTCGCCTCCTTTACCCCCCCCCCCCCGTATACATGTGTGAAGATAGCAGTTTTTGTATCTGTGTGTCAGTCTGTGTGGGAGCTGAACAGCATTGCTGGCTGGAGGAGGAGGTGAGAGAGAAAGGAAAAAGAAGCGAGAGAAGTACGAACGGAGAGAGGGAACCAAAGAATTTACTGGAACAACACATGCCGTTTCAAAACTCGTAGAAAAGAGCCGCCTACTCGCTAGTTTAACTTCAAAGCAGATGAGTCTGGGTTTTTGTTTTACATCATGTTTTGTCCCTGGTATTCTGTTATTACTATTAGTTTTTTTGTAATGTTATTTTCACCTCCCTACAGAACGACACAGCAATAACCTCACTTTCATCCATAAAGCTTTAAAAAATAAAAACAACACTGCATTTTCATATGTAAAAACATACTCTCAGTTAATGGAAAAAGAAGTTTTCACGAAAGTTTGATAAATGTTTAAATGTATCCTTATGCTCTTAGACATATGCTCAACTAAAATGTGAGAAAAAAGTTTGAGAATGTTTAGGAATCATAAGCAATCGTCTGCTGAACTGACTGGTTACAGCATCCAGACAAGGTTAACAATACAATAACATATCATCACATATAAAAACATGTTATAACATCTGCGATTATGATGCTTCCAACAATTTCAATGACTTGTTGCGTCTTCGATGCTGTAATCAGAGACACAATTTAACCTATTAAATGTTTAACTAGTATAAAAAAAAGATGTATATGTCCCACTTAAATTATGGAAGAGAATAAATATTACATTTAAAACTTTTTAGACAATATTGATAAAAATACTTTAGTGATATTTTCAGGAAGTCTTCATTAGACAGGAAATCCGTCAAACCTTTAACTTTTGTTTTTATATATCAGTATACAGCAACAGATTTGATCAAAAAGAAAAAAATATTTTTTTTTCTTCTTTTAGCTTTCATTTGTCTGCTCACAAGCGATTTCTATTATTTAAACATCCCAATCTTAAATTTAATATTTATGCTCCATTATACATTAGAGATCTATTTGTAGGGTATGTAGAAGAGGATCTTTTAGGCTCCTCTCATATGTAACCAACTCCTAGTTTTAATCCTTGCGGCAGACGTTCGACCTACTTTTTAGAGCAATCTTAAAATGTTCCTTTAGGATCAAGCTCGTAGTTAGAGTTGATTAAGCTATCCTGAGCCATTTTTGATCTATTGGTAAATGTGGCTGTATTTGTCAATACTTTTTCCAAGTGAGGGTCCTGGAAACTGCTTAAAAACTACACAATGACCTTTCCAAAGTCTCACACACACACAGTAACACTGACAATTGTACGCTACCGCGTCTCCAAAGTTGCTGTGGGGAAGATTGACAGAAACGAAGCTGTCATACAATCGGCTGCACAGGACCTTCGATCCACCATCAGCAGGCAAGATGGAGGCTTGACAAGGACAAGGCTTTAGGTTAAGGTTGGAGGAGGGAGTTATTTAACCTTTTTAAATTAATATTTTTCCTGTTTTTTTTTTGTCTTCTTTTTTATAGAAGCTTAATCAGGTCCGGCCTTCTGTTTTGGCTACCACATCTTCCTGAAGACAACCATCGGTTAAGAGACACTCGCTTCAAGTAGAGCTCCCTCTTTGAGACAAATTGCAACAGAGTAATCTCCAACATTTAGAATAGTTCAGCACTTAAGATCAAGCTTATGGAAAGTAAACCATTAACTCTATTGAAGGAAGGTAAATACTCACCAAGTCAGTCAGTCAATTACCACGGCCAGGAATTCAAAGCAAATGTCTCCAGACGGTTTGGAAACCTGAAAATATTAAAATACTAAAGATAAAAACTTTAATACCATGTAAATCGCACCCATGTAATTGCTAACAAGTCATTCATTCAGTCATTAAAAGCTAAAAAATTGAAACACACTGAATGAAAAAGAGCCAAAAAAGGATTTATTTTAAATTACGGGATACAGTCTTCATTCTTTAAAACAAATGTAAAGCTGTTACGAAAACCTCTATTATAATCAGCTCTAAAAGCCTCTGGAAAAATGATACCGCTAATTATAATAGTCTCTCTCCACATGGTAATAATCTGAGTTCAAGGACCATCATAGACACTAACAAGACCTTAAAAATTATCATGTAATGAATGAAGGACAAGCTTTAATTTACGTAGCCTAATGAATCCATCAGAGGAGCTACAGAAGTGATCTGCATGTGTTATCCTCATTGCCACCACTTGTAGATGGGCCGTCAGAGTAGGGGGTGACAAGTAAAATCCCCCCCAAAAAACGGTAGAGTTAGTTAACGGCTATAAAGAGTGTAGCATCGACAGCTCGAATCAATGAGCTGGCGCGTACTTTCAGGCGTACGCATGCCCACCAACGCACACATATTTAATTTCCTCTCCACTCTGGCTGCATTTCCTGGAGGGCCGAGGCAGCAGACGCTGCCAGCCCCACACTGCTCGCAAACTTGTCATGACTTCCATCTGTGTGGTTTTATGAATCCACTAGATGTGACTTTAAATGCGATTAGGGTTTAGAACAATCTGCATTCTTGGTAGATAAAAACATTTATTTAGTTACAGTATTCTTGAGCCACTGGGGTTTAAAACAGCATAAAAAAAAAAAAAAATGGGAAGCTTAAACGCATTGATAAGATCGACCTGACAGTAAATTCATTATGCAAAATGTTTGACGTTTAATAGAAAAAAATCTCGTCAGTCCATTTTTGAAACATGAAACTATGTTTGCATTGACAGATTTAACTAATAATATATTTAATTCCCATTATGTTGGGGATTTTTGCCTAAAAATTATAGTTTACCTGTCTTGTAACTTTCAAAAATAGAATTGCATTCGTATTTACTTTTGGAATCTGTTATATTTAGTGTTCCTAACCTATTTTGTTAAAACAGTTTTTCAACAAAACAAAAAAAACTCATGCAGCTAATACAGATGAAGACTGATGAAGATCAGAATAGTTTTACTTCAGTGAAGAGGTTTGCTGGCGTTTTACAGAGACGGGGAAAGTGTCTGATGTCAGAAGGATGGAGACTTCGATTTGTAATGAGAAAGCAGGAGGCAGCTCATTCACATGTGTTTTTGACTCATTCAGATACCGGCAAAGTATTTCTGGAGAGGTGGAATTTAATTAGCGAAGTCTGATAAGCCTAATCAGAGTAAAGGGATGCATTTCATTTCACAGCCACTTAACTCACTAAGAGAAGGGCAGTTTCTACATTCTCGCATATAATAAGATGATCGCCATGCGGTTACCTACACTTTCAAACCATCACTAAACTTCATTATATTAACTCAACAGTGTTGTTTCTACAGGTTCTCGGCATAACCTAGTCATCTTCTCCATCTCTACATTGATCACTCCATTAGTGAACGCTGCCGACCCGGACCTTGGACCTCGCTTCAGTTCTCCAGTTGGACATATAGCCTAATGAGGCTTGCTAATAGTCCTTTTATGTCCGCCTGAAAGGAAACCAACTGTGCAAAGTGGAGCAGCTATGCTTGTCAGGTAAGCAAACATTCACACCATCTCCAACAGTCAGGTGGTGTTTATTGGTCAATAAAAGCATGAGCATAACCAAAACTAGAGCCAACTCAAAGATCGACAACTAATCATACTACTTTTATTTAAAGTTTTTCTGTATTTGTTTCATGTTGTTTTTTTTACTATATTTCCAGTGCGATGTACAGCGCAATACATGGATCACTTTCATCCAGCCATCCCTTTGTTTAGGTGCATTTCTTTTTTTTAACCAAATTGGTAAGATTATTGAACAAAATTAACCATAACTGGTGAGCTCCGTAAAAGATATGATCATAATTAGGGTCAAAAACAGACGTGAAGCTCCAGCTCTGGTCAAGATTCCCACATTACACTACAGTCTTAATAAGAAAGTTAAGAGCTTTGACAGCTTGTTAAGCATGTAAGCAAAATTCACTGTTTCTAGCTTTTCATGCCTAATACAAATTTCTGGGATTCTTCCTGTTCTTACCTGCTAATAGTAATTTTTTTAACCTAAAGTCCAAAACACATAAAAATATTTTGCATAACTTTTATATGTATTTTGATATTTAATTCAAAGGTTTATTAGAGTAAATGCTTTTGGCCAGTGAGTTCATAGATTAAAAACACAGCCTGCTCAGATGTACCACTAGAAATGTATACTGAGATTACAGAGTCTTGTCAACCGGCTTGCTAAACTGACTCGATTGGCACTGATTAGTACATGTAGTACAGCCAGACCTTTGAGCCATTCTACAGTGTTACTGTAGATCCTTGAAAACCGGGCACTAAAAAGTGCATGTCTCCAGACCAGCTAGTTGTCCCAAGATCACACCGGGCCGAGATAAGAAGCTCTGCAGGCTGTAAACTCAACCAAAGCTAATGTGGTGAACGCCAACACAAATAAATAGCTGGTATTGGTAGTATAAATTCTTAACATTTGATCTGTCGATTTACATTAAGCAAGACATAAGGCAGCATTGCTTGGCGAAATTTAATTTTATAATCACTTTTAGAGCTAAATATGTTCTTTTACCACAACACAAAATGTAATTCAGTTGCATTAAATAAATAAATATATTTTGGAAAGTTAAATCTCTACTAACCGTTTCTTGGTGCTTTTGCCAAAGTAGCTTAACTAAACCCATCAACAGGCAACAACACTTAAATATCACATATATGTATTACACAGAGATTGATGCTAACGTGAATTTCTCATTTTTGCCACATTGTCTCTTTTGTATTCTAATTTTTTCTATTTTGGGTTTGAACAAAAACATGCGCTGAGGTAAGATGTAATTTAGTTCATTTTGTTAAGCCTGTTTGAATATTTCACTGGTCTTAAGTACTGGATGTTTGGACATGAGCCCACAATAGGAAGCACTTTCAACTCTATCTCATTGGAAACAGACTTTAAAGAGTGACGGAAATTATTATTTATTAGTCATTTCTTCAAGGCTTTGTTAATAAATACGACTGTGTCACATTTGAGACAAAGGTTTTACTTAGAACTGTAGTTTACTTAGAATTGTTGGTATGTAATGGAAATGTAAAAAAAAAAAAAAAAAATGGAGATATGTAACTTACATCCCCATTCAGCTCAAGAATATTACTTTTGGCTCAGGAGAGGATTTCATGAATTAAATATTTTTAGACTTAGTCATTAAGGCAAAATTTGCCACTGCTGATCTTTTATATCTAGTTAAGTTGCATGATACCCTAAAGGTTAGGGTATCAAGTCCAGACCTAACAAGACCAATTAAAGGTTCATGATCTTGATTCTTGCATATAATGACTGTTGTTTACAGAGTTCCCAAAGTCTTAGAATGGGGGTTTTAAAACACATATTTGAAAGCTCTTTCTTTGTATACGTATTTAAAAGAAGGACATTATATTTAAAAACATATGCTAGTTGGTTAGGAAAGATTTTCCTTCACAAATCTTTTAAAAGTCTTTGTTTTGTTTTTATGCACAGCGATTATTGTTATTAGAAAACATTTGGGAAGCAGCATGACACACATCATCCATTTCTTTGGATTAATGTGGAGCCCTGGCTTATAAAAAAGGGTCAGAAAGCAGACAATGTTCAGATGTCTGGCAGGATGCACAAGAAAGCCAAAGAGAATTGAAATAGTTTTCCTCCCAAAAAAAAGAAGATTTCTTTAAATGCTGTGTCAACAGTTGCATTAGATGTTTCAAATACCTAATAGAGATAATACACTTAAAAAGGTAGAGGAGAGGATATTTTCAATAGAAAAATTTAAATGGAAAATCCCATAGAAAATGACAGCCAATCAAATATGACCGGTGGTGAAAAATTACTGGTTGTCAATGCGGATATAAAATTTACGTGATGACGTTTATCACTAATGTCCCCACCCACCCGACCCGTACAATGCACGCTTATGTTTGAATTCGCGCATGCGCAGATTGTTGTTTAGGACGTAAAACGGGATGGAAAAACGCATCATTCACCATTGAAGAGAGGTTCTCCCCGTACGACAGCGAAAAGGGAACCTCGCAAGAGAAAAAAAGTGTTCGAAGTCGCTGAGACAAAAAGACGTGCACGCTCCCGATATCAGGGGGCGTTACTGGAGATGAGGTGGCGCATGCGCAGTGTTGCGAAAATGAGAATGAGCTGAAGATCCTCTCCTATACCTTTGATTGTAGAAAAAAAGTCCATCCTGTTCTGGCAAAATATGATTAGGTGCCCACTTTCTGTCTGCATTGGAAACATTTAAGCAGAAAATGAGTATCAACTTTCAAGAGATTCCCATGTTACCCACTAAACCTTTGCTTGAACTCTTAAGCTCAGCTGTTGATGATTTAAAATGACAAGACAGGTGTAAAATCGACACCTTCCATTAAATAACCCATATTAATACCAACTTAGCAACTTGTACTTAGAGAATGAACCACATCACAGAAGCGACTCAGTACACGTGGATGAAGGCGTCACTACACAGAGTAAAAGAGTAAGATGTGGAAAGTCCCAGTGAAGGTTTCACTAGGGGACTGAGAGTGAATGGGAAAACTCCAGGCGCATCAAAATCTCTGCAGGGCTTTGTTCCTTCGCCACCTATCCTGACTTTGTGCCTGTATGGGGCTGAATTCATTGTTTTAGGCACAGCTCCCCATCTCGGCTAAGTCACAGCTGTCTCCTCTTCACATTCCTCAGTTATATATCTCAAGTTTTCTTCCCTCGCATTCTGCAGCTCTTTGCAAAACGGGAGAAGGAGCTGGCAGAGTCGCTGTGTCGAATCAGTTTGTTGGTTAAACCTTTTCAGAGTGAATCCCCGATTAGACATGTTTAAACTGCCGGTAATGTTTAAAAAACATAAAAAATACAAATACAAACCAACTCATGGCTGCACTGACTTGCTAAGAATGTTTTAAAAGTTCCTAAATTTCCATATGAAGTTCACTCAAAGGTCATATAAGCTTTAAATGTCAGAATACATATTTAACCAATGAAACAGGTATTCCTCGAAAAGATCATAGATTATAGTCTTTCGAAAATTTTACAGGTACAAATTAGTGATAATGTCAAACATTACCTTAAAACATGTATGAAAATAAGAATAAAAACTGTGTCTGTGGGCCAGAGAAGCCTGGGAATCATCTGCACAGAGGAGAATTGAGAAAATGTGGCAACTAGGGAAATAAAAAAGCATGACCAAGTAGCAGATCATCTGCCGTGACTGCAAATCACACCAGGGCCCAAATCTACAAGCTGGAGGGATAGAGGACAATGAGAAGCAGAAAGAAAAATAGGGATTTGAAGTCTAACATTAGAGAGCCATTCAAGGCCATTGTCAGCATGTGGTATATTGGGACACTTCAACTTGTTTTTGTTTTGTTTTTTGTAAATATGCGTCTTATCGCTGTAAGTAAAACTAATGGACTTGATCAGGAGTTTTTTGGTTCCTCAAACAGAAGTAATATAGGACCAGATTCACAGCTTTGGGCTTCTGAAAAACAACAGACAGGCCCAAACCTGACATCTCCTCTTTGTTTTCTTATGACGCCTTAAAATCATAAAATATTTCAGTTTCAACTGATTGTATGTGGACATCACAATGAAACTAATCAGCGTCGTAAACACTTCCCTTGAAAATACATAAAAACTATTTTTATATTTTAACTAAAACGTTTGTTGGTTGGTTTTAGCTCCCAGCACGCCGTCAGCTTTCTAGACAAAGTATGCAGTGAAGGTCACGTAAGACGAAGAGGAAGTGGAAACCAAATAGATAGGGAGAATCCACTTTCATGGTCTGTAGTGAAGTTTCCCAAAGCTTGCACCGTTCTGAAAGACTACCCAGGCAAAAACAGTTGAGCTTAGTCAAGAAAATCCAATAAGAGTTATTTAAAAATCTCTCGTCACATAGACATTACTACGAAATGTGAAAAAAACAAATTCTAAAGATATAAATAACTCCTAATCGGGGGTTCAAAAGTTCATCTGGAAACCTTTTTCATTTTCTCACTACTTCTCCTTAACGTTTAAGACGTACAGTAAGTGCAGTTCTCTTCAATGTGGCAAATGGCACAAATATCAAGAGATTCCAGCTTTCTGTGACATGTGGGCACGCTTCTGTTTGCCAAGTGTCTGTCCATCAAGGCTGATTTCCATAAGCTACCTGCGCCCGAAGTAGACGTTTCAAATCTTTACCATTTAGTCTGTGTGATCAAAGCTTATCCGCGGTTTGTTAAAGGCAAAACCTCAACTGCTATTTAAGAGTCTGCTGAGCTGTTGAGAGCCTGTTAGGATCCAGCTCTGCAGAAAAATTTTGATAATGAAAGCTACAAATCACAGTTCTCAACCTTTAAAGCTAATAAAACTAAGACCCAACAGAACCCTTTATCCCAAAAAATAAAATAAATTGAATTGCAGCTTTCGTTTTTGTTTTGTTCTCACCATAAACCACAGCAGTAACCGGGGTAGCTGTGGCATCTCTAGGTTGCAATTGGGAAGCTCCCCCCTTATTTTCACAAGGGACGAGATCTCAGAGTTGAGTTTGAAAAAAAAAAAAAAAACAGTAGCGTTATGAAAATTTATGTTTTCACCCCCTTTAAATAAAAATACATGCTAATTTTAGCTTCAACGTTTGCTAATAAAACACAAAATTTATCAGTGCCAACATTGGAAAATGTTGTGGAAAGCCCCGCAAACACATTTGGCTTTTTTTATTATTTTTTTTAAGTGACACTAAGTAACTTTTCAATTTTCATAAAATATTTTCATAATCTTTGTATCTATACGTCGACTGACAGCTCGTTGAACGACACCATTCCAAGAGGGGGTCCGTATCACTTTTGCAATTTTGAGGAGGGTGGCAGGAACCTTGCCACACCAAACAACACACAGAAAGGTACTTCCAATCAACTGCAGGCGACTGGGAGATCAGGATTTTACCACGCTATGTGCTGGTCATCATGAAAAATTCAGTCTTCCTTCAGGCAAAACACTGCCGCATTTATCCACACTGGGGGGCTAAAATTGACCAAAACTGAAACTTTAGTGTTTCTTTAAATCAGAATCTGCAAAAGTCTCATGGTAATACTATTACTGAATCTTTACATTTTGTATTTTATAAAGTGTTTTATTCACTAGAAATATTAATCAAAGGGCTCTTCTAAGTTCTAAATGTCACATCTGCGAAAATCGTGTAATTTTGTTTCTCTGCATTTTGTTCTCCACAGCCAGAGCCGACCCAAGCCATACGCGAGCTAAGCAACCGGTTTAGGACCCAAGGGCCACTAGGTGGTTCCCAGAGCACTTTAGAAGACAGTAATTTATTTTTCATTTTTTCCACGGATAATTAATGATAATTTTAAGTGACTTTGCTTCTAGAGAAGCCAGGAACGTTTTAGGAATGGGTGGAATATTGAGGAAGGATCACGGTACTTGAATTCAAACGTGTTTGTTAGTCTTTTTACTCATTTGCAGTCCCTTGTTTCAGGTAAATTCATTTATATGATTAAGTGTTTATGGTTTATTTATTGTCATGTTTGTCGCACGTTGCTAAACCTAAATGTTGCAATGTTCTGTAAATCAAACCCGGGCCGCTCTTGTAGCCACAGGTGTTACAGTTTAAGATTAACAACCACATGGTCCATCATTTATCAACTGATATTATTCATATTATTATTGCATTAGTGTTACTTGTGTTTCTCATTATTTTACCTTTGGAGAAACAGCATTAGAAGATACACAACACAGCTTCAGCTGCTTTAAATTGTAGGTGTGTGAATGAACAACAAGCAATATTCACTGAAATATAGGGCCCCAAAATCAAACTTTGCTTAGGGCCCCATGGAGGCTTGGGCCGGCCCTGTCCACAGCTTTTTGTCACGAAACCCCTGGAAAACCTGCTGCCGCTCTTTGTATGTAAAGCTATTGTGTTATTGGTTGTGGAGGTGTTTGTTTACAGCGCACGGACAGCAGCGTTATCTATTTGGTCTGACTGCTCAACTTTCATAAGCAGTTTCTTTTGTTAGCATGGCTGACGGTTTGGAGAGCTTCAGGTAGTTTTCAGGAGCAATTGTCCAAAGAAGGGAGTAACAGAATATACTTGTACCACTCCAAACGTGGATGAAGAGGATCTCGCTATCCTTTTGCTAAATCTGTAGAAAAAACAAATGATTAAAAAAATAAAATGAACACACACACACAAAATAGAACCACAGAACCACACATCAAAAGTCCAGCTTCACCCCCGTCCAAACATATAACTTGCATGTAAAATTTGCATGTATGGCAGTTAAAATAAAGTATCCTTTGAAATTTGAATAGAGGGAATGAGAATATTGCAATAACTATTGATTAGATATACTTTAACGCTTCATTAATCCAAAATACGTAGTCCAATTAAGAACAAAGCGTTTAATTACAACTAGAGCACGTGTTGTGAAAATCCAACCGTCTGCACACTGTCTGTTTACAACTGGTATTTCTGAGCGTTGCGTTGTTAGAAATAGAAAATTTTACAATCTGCAAAAAACAACAACAGCAGATCTCAAATAAAGCCTAGAAGAAATGCTTTCAGCTCAAGGTAAATAAAACGGAGGCATGTGTGAGGAACGTGTGCTCCTGCGCTTTTAAACCCGACATCTGAAAACACAATCCCTATACTTATAGCAATTAGCCCAGCACCTTGTTCTCGCTCCCTCTCCTCTTTGTCTGGCGCTTTCAAACGGTTTGGAGTGTCAGCACAACAAAGTACTCAGTAGCTTCATTACAGGCTGACACAAAAACTAAGCGTGACAATTTTTTGCACGAGGACCGTTTGGGTTAACTAAATGATTGAAAAAAAGGTGGGGGAAGAAGTGATAATTGCATATAGCAGCAAGCCTGTTTTCTATGGTCCAACAATCGGTTCAATGTTTCTGGAACTAAACCAACTTTCCTTCTAAAATAACTACAAAAATCAAAATGGTTGATATTCTTCCATTTTAAAATCGAAACCTTTGCTTATAGGATTTTCATCTCGACCCAACACTGGCCCCATTTCGCTTAAAATTAAGAAAGGGAAAACACAATTCTAAAAATGAATGATTTGTCACTGTTGGACATGTTTGAAGTTTACTTATGCTGAAGGACGAAGAAAAAGCAAGATAGATAGATAAATGGAAGCCTTAACAGAACAATCCACTATTCATGTTTTATCGTTTTAACATGGTAAAGAATATAAATTTTTCAGAAGTCTCAGAGTTAAGATAAGAATCTACTTTTTTTCATTAAATGATCCAATCTAAATACAAATTTTCGCGTAAAGAAAATCCTAACACTAGTTTAAAATGTCAACGTTATAGTCATTCTATTTTAGGATACCGGTAACACGGGATTTGCTGATGGACCACTAATGAAGCTTTGGTCCTACATGCATTATAAATGCTATTCTAAAATCTAGTTTACTGGTGGTAAAATAAAACAAAACTGATAAATTGCTAAGCCAAGCAAATTGTGTCATGTAGAGAAAATGAGCCTTCTCATTCACCTGCGGACTCAGGAAGGTGTTTGCCATTGAGCTGACGTTCGCGTTAACCGAAGCTACTATGCTGGCACGTAATATGACCCACCATCTCCATATTAGGGACCGTTTCTCATCCAATAATGTGAGAACAACAAAATGTGATGCGTGAATTTACTTTTACACACGGGCTTTGCTCTGCGTTTGCGGCTGTGTTTACAACTTGATGAACTTGTTGTTAATTTGTCTTACCACCAGCCAATCACAGAGGGTTTTTTTCTTTATCAAATCAAAGCATTACTGGGAAATACTGTATTTGGTGGAATAAGAATCAATCACAACCAGCAAATCCGAATACTGCAAACTTGTATTGCTAAATTGTAAGACTTATGAAAACTAAAGAAAACGTAACATTATTTTATGAATTACTGTCAATTTTATTTGAGATTTATGTGAGATTTTAATTTGTGTTTATTTTTCATTATGACGTAAAACCAAAATTAACGAGATTCTTTTAAGATCCACTGTTTAATAAATGAAGTAGAAAAATAGGTGAAGAACAAAAACTGCAAATTTCCTTTAATTGCATTTTTGTGTATGCCTGTTTTACGACTATAGCTGACAATAAATGTTATATTTTTAAACTTTTTTCCCCTAGTGTACCTACCAAAAAGGTTTAGCATCATATAATGTAAAGATAAATGCGTTAGGAATGAACAGGAAAAACCACATTTGTATAAATAGTTGCTCTACAAGTAATTATAGGTGCATGACTGAATCGATTAGGCTTTGCCAGCCAAGTGACAAAACTCTACGCAAACCATCTGACCCAAAGATGCTGAGGAAGATTGACATACGCATGCTTAATGGTCGTGAGAAAGAGTATGGAGGGGTTCATAATAAACGCTGCAGACACCGAGCCCCATGACACTTTGACAGATGTGATAGTGCGCACCTCCCATAGTGAAAGCCTCTGCATAAAAAAAGGTTACTGCCGTGGTTTCTGAGGAATGCCCTCAACCCCAAGAGCTTAAGCCCAAAGAAAGGGTCAGGCTGTTGCTTGACTACCGGCATTTGGGCCTTCATGTGGCAAAATAAAACAATTAAGACCAAGGGCTGGATATTCTTGGGCTTCACCTTTCCCACCCTCCCACACAATCGGCATTATAGTATTAAAGCTGACTTTTTCCATCTTTCCTGTTTTAACATGTACAAGTTAGTGTTTTAAGTTAGTATCAGATGAAAATAATAAAATATTTAGCACACTAAAAATGAACAAAGCAAGAGGAAAATAACTTCCTTTTGGGTCTGTCACAGATAATCAGGTCAAAGATATCCACTTGAAACACTTCTATTGACCAGGAAGTGATTTTACCAAGCCTTTTTGAGTTCTTGAAAACATTGCATTTAACAAAACCAAATCCATAAAGTCAGTAACTTCACCCCCCTTCATCCTTGCAACATAAAACGAAGAATCCGTGAGACGGAGAACACAATTGTAAAAATGCGTTTCACATCTTTCTAAAACAGGTTCTGTCCAGCATCATTCAGTTACATCAAAGCGGGTTTTAGTTGTGTGTAATGGGGGCAAGATGTATAAACTGTCCTTTTCCATGGCACAGAATGTTTAAAACAGGGAGGGATGTCTTGTCGGCGGCGAGAAAAAAAAAAAAGCTGTGTGCACAAGACTGTGCTGCAGGAGAGAGAGCGCCGCTAATTATGTTAAAAAGGAAAGAAGGAGCGGGAAAAAAACTGCTTCTAATTACTGCTGTTAGAATCCTGCATTATCATTAAACCCCAAGGTTTATGACAACACAACAACTGTGCCTCCATGGCAACCGAGTGCTGGAGGAGCAATGTCTGTGCTGCGTCACTCGTTTACGTGATCGGTGCGGCCGATGTAAAATGTGCCCGTCGACTCACGCCCCGATCTTGACCATCTTCTGACGGGCACAGGTGGACATATCGGTCGGCTCGGCTGGCACTCCTTCAGCCCACGGGCTAAACAACAGAGCACAGCTGGGTTCGTCTGATGTTATGTAACCCAGCACCACCCCCACGGTCCTCCTTCACACCATCTCTCTCCTCTTTCTCCACCTCCCTCTTGTGCACCATTGGCTATTTGAAAGTATAGGTGTGCTGGGAGACAAGTGTGTTTAAATAGCCACAACATTTGGGGATGTGCAGATAATAGTAAGAAATAAAAACTTTAAAATGATGCTTGAGCACAAAGCGAAAACTTTCTAAAAATCATGTTAAACAACATCAGCAATGTGGTTTTGTTAATTCCCGTAATTATAAACTTTTCATTATGTGGCAGCACATATATAGCTATGACTTTAAATGATTAGCAGACTGAATGATTTTATGCGCCATCATTTATAGCAATACTTATTTCACCATTATATTTTACTTTTTTGTTACCAGGGAATAGTACCGAAAAGCAGAATAGCACCAGTTGCCTGGCAACATTTCCTTTTTCTCATCTCATGTCATGAAGCAATGGTGCTTTGAGCTACTACCCTCCAGATACTTTTCTCATCTCCGGTACAGACTGTGATGTTCAACTACAATCATGACATTCAAATCATCTTAGATCCTGTTATACTTTTAGCAACGCCCCCTCAACTTATTGGTGCAACCTCTAACATAGGCACCAAGGTTTTTTTCTAAGCTATACTATGTGAAGGGCTTTAGTACGTTTCTGTCACATTAAGTTGTCCTGAATGTCAGTGGTGACACTGCAAAATACAGACATAAATTACTAGTTTCATTGGTACATTGCTTATTGTACTTGTTTTTTTATGATCAGTAATATTGCTGAGATCTTACAAGGATCCTGGCAGTCTTTTTATTAAAAACAACCTGGTGGGACCTAAATGAATAAGCTTTTCCTTTCACAAAACACTGCCGTCATTAAGAAAGTACCACCGGGGGAACAAAACTCTCCTCCGATGAGACATATAATGAAAACCATTGACATCCAAAAAGCGCCCGCCGCCGATGAGACCCGACGGAGACATTAGCTCGGAGCTGTCAGAAGGCTGCTGAAATGGATCAGAGCCCTACGAGGTAAATCTGCCCCAGTGACTGTGTGCAGCATCAACGGCGCAGAGCGGCCCACTCAGTCTGGGTGATTAAGTAACAAACCAAGATCAGCTCACGATGACGGGGTTAGCTCTATAGGAGGGAGCTGCAACAAGGAGGAAAGATTGTACTGAGCATGAGGGTCAAGAGACAATACAAGTATAAAGGATATAACAGCAACCTTGAAAGTAGCTGTAGTTGCTAAGGGGGTGACTGAGACACCTGAACAACCCCAACATACGAGGTTATGCAGAGAGATTTATCATGAATTAATTAAGGTAGTAGAAACTGTTATGACAGGTAACCCCTCATCAGAATCGGTGCACCTTATTTTCCTCCAATAGCAGGACAATTTATTTGTGAGCAATTATAAGCAAAGTTTTGCTGTGTATTTATTGCAAGACATGTAACGAGGTTGGAAATGTTAATATTGCAAAGGACTGTTTGTAATTTAATCCAATTGTCATGAAGTAACATTTAGCATCCAATTAACACGTTGAACCTGTTTGCATTCGTCGTTTCAGTGAATGCTCACATGTAACACACTGGACACGAGGAAGCGAACATCCAACAGCATGACAGGGAGCATTGTGTTCTTGTGTTTGAGCTTCTTGAACAGAAATTATAGAGATGCTAAATGAGAACATTTGTGAATACGAACATCCACAAATAATAAGATAGATAATAAGAGTTAGATTTAGCAGAGAAATTGGTGAATAGGTAAATCGCTAATACTTAACCACCCAAAGCACTGAAAGGCACAGAGAAAAATCTAATCTCAGCACAGAAATTTACCAAAATGAACAACGATCATATTAAAAGATTGCTGAAATGAGTTATTCTTTCTTTTAGTAATTTGAGTTCATGTAAGCACAAAAGTTAGTTATCAGTTTTATTGATGAGACAATTGTAATAAAAAAAAAAAAAAAACCAACATTATTGTGCTCACATACTTGAGCAGTTTTTATAACTGGGTGTGAATGCACGGGTGGCGATGTAGCCACAACTTACAGCTGCTTTTCAAACAAACAAAATTGAGCTAAAGTGCTTACCTGATTTATTTGAAACGCTTCCCTGAGCTCTCCGAGCTCCACATCAATCCAAAAGCGCTGCCCTTTTGACTTTGCTTGTGCCAACATCCATATTAAGAGACCTGATGCTTTAAGATTTTCCCGATCAATCAAAGCAGAAGTTCAAGCTCTCGCCTACTCAAAAGGTCGACACGGTTAAAGGAAAGCCAGGGACAAAATCTGAGGAGGTAGTTTCTCTACTGCAGCATACCCTCGACGTTTGAAGCCCAACACTTCTAATGGTTCAAATAATCATTAACTAGTTCGGCTCTGAGTAAACGTTTTAAGAACCGTGGCTTAACCGGGAAGCAAATATACATCTCCTGTGATGGAGACGGGAACACCCACACATACCCTGTAGCAAGAGGTAGAGGAGCAGGAAAGTGGGGCACGCTGATTTTTAAAAAAAATGTTTTTCGGCAGTACTGAGTTTCAACAAAGACAAAAACCAATGAGGTCACCCCATTGTGTGTGGACAGACAACACTGTCACACATTCCTCTGAGTGCGAACACAGGCCTTTGCCTCGGCTTAAATGGAGATGAAATGAGTCTAGCAAACGAACGATAGCACATAAACACATTTGCACTGAAATTTGAGACTTGACAGCAACATCCACGTCCAAGGCTGTTTCCTTATCAGCCAAAATACTAGGGGAAAGTTACAGCCAGCACAATATATTATAAAGGTGAGCATGACGGATAATGTTTTTTTCTTTTCCCGTTTTATTTTTTTCTTTCCATCAACTGCAAGCCAGATCTTTCTAAAAAATAAGAAAGCAACCCTATAACAGCGTATTTTTGTAGTTTACACAACAACTAGACCTTGATATGACCCGATACGCAAAGTGGAAACCACCCTACTACTCCCAGAGCAGCTAACTTCGATAGACCACCTTGTTTCTTCTCTTTGTGGTAGAGTCAATCAGCATAAACGACAATAAAAGGGAAAAATGTGATAAAAGCCATCATTTACACTGGACCGTGTCTCCAGAGGATGATTAACAAGGGCGCACGAGCGTGTTAAGGATTTTCGTTCTGAATCATTTCATGTTATTAAGCCGAATGCCAACGCACACAAAAAGTGTGGCTCTATTTTTGTAAAATGTGCCCAATTTTCCCACTAAAATTAGGGCTGCAACTAACGATTATTTTCATAATTGATTAATCTGTTGATTATTTTTACGATTAATCGATTTGCTTTTCGTTATTCATTTGGCCTTTACTTTCCCATATAAGCTATTAAAAACTAATAAAATGTTGCCATCCACTGAAATGTATATAACTTTGTTTAAAGGAAGAAATTACCTCAATTTGTAGGCAAACAAAAAGAAAAAAGGTAGAACTCTATAAAAATGTTCAGCATCTTGTTCCATATGTATTCGTTTGTTGTTTATTGTTTTTTCTGCACACGTGAAACTCTAAATTAATATTAACGGAGTACATTAACGGTATTTAGCGCGTTTATTTTCTTATTAGCCATCGGTTATTTTACCACGCTGGTTCTTCCTCTCCAACTTTATCACCGACATGTTTTCATCTCAGATGTTCACTTAAAGAAGACTTTCGAACATTTTCGCACTCCGCCATCTTGCACAGGGCAACTGTGTTTATGCTGCCCGACCCATTCGCTAGCAAAACAAGGCTAGCGATTAGCTGATTTCTTCTTCTACTGCTCCACCGATAGATCACAGCGTTAGGTAGCTCATTACTGCCACGTATTGAACATAGACATAACAGACTGTGTTAAAAATATACTGCTTATGGTAAGATGAGATTCTTTATCAAAAAAAATTAAATGCTGTAATTTTATATTGATAAAACTACAAGTAATTTTTGGGTCAAATCGACTTTTCACTCCTATAACGTCACTATTAGCGCTGTAGAGACATGTAACAAGTTTTAAGAGTGATTTCAACTCTTTTTAAAACTGTTATATTTCTTTAAAAGCTAAAAATAAAAATTTCTTTAAAACATCAACAGGTGTTCTTACAAAAGGTTTGACATTTTCAGTCCAGCACAAACGTTTTCAATTCTTACCTGATTAAGATTGAAGTATTTTTGACCAACATAATAAAAGTTCTGCTTTGCTACAAACTGGAACGCATGAATTATAAAAATAGAGAGGCAGATCCACCGCTCTCACCAGGATCTGTCAGTATGCAAGAAGACCGCTAAAGGTTCAGCCAAAGACTGTTGCAGCTCCCTGTAAATCAAAAGGGATTCATTAGCTTTAAGAACCATTGCACGAAGCAGGACATCCTTGGAACTGACAAATCCAAGCGAGGTGCCTTTAATTATTAGGCTTTCTCGTCCTTCAGTGATGTACGGCTCCTGAAAAGATGCCTTCGACATGTGACCAGCCCCGTCTTTAAGCAGCCATTGAGAAACTAATACCTGCCACATGTGACTCAGCATCAAGGACAACACCTCCCACCCCCTACATGCCACTCTGACGGCCTGTCAGAGCACCTTCAGCCGGAGACTGACACCATGAGAGTCACCACAGAACGCCACAGGAGGTCTTTCTTACCTATGGCAATCAAACTGTACAATTCCTCTTCCATCTGCACGAGGGATAAATAGTAGTGTGGTTATTGTTATATGATTGTGTACTGTACTGTGTTGTATGTGAAATGAGTGTGTCGTCTTAATTGTTAATTGATACTCTGTAACCCTGGCAAAACAATTTCCTCCGGGATCATTAAAGTCTATCTTATCTTATCTTAAAAGTGGAGACGGTCTCTATAACCTCACAGATGAATGAGAGCGGAGCGTTTACTGCACATTCCTGGACAAATTAGTTTACATGAGGACTCTTTTCTGGGAATTCAACAAATCTGTAGCTTCTTACCTAAATGTCACAAGAATAAATTACACGTGCATGTTTGAAAGGTAATAAAATGTGAAACAGTGAGGATTGTCTGGGAATCTAGATAGTGTGAAGGTATTAAGGGGACGGTGATCATTTCCTGTTGAGATTACAGGAAAACATTTAAAAATGTATGCCCACTAAAGTGGAGTTCTTGTTTTGACAGATGCAGAAAGCAACAAGCCACACTCCTGTGTAAAATCTTTGATCCGGTCTCCTAACCCTCCCAGAGCGACAAAACCAAAAACCTCAGCTGGCCGCAAGATTATCTGTTTGGTTTACCGAGACTTACTGGGGGATGGCAAAGGGCAGAGAGCGAGAAGTTGGCTGCATTTAAAACGAATCATGACGTCAATTACTAGACGCGTAATCAATCAGTTTTAAGGCTGGGATGCAACTGAAAGCTCCATGAATTACCTCTCTAAACATCTGCATTGTGTTGCAGGACTTAAGAAGACAGGGTATACTTTCTGCCGGTTTGTTTTAGTTTTACTTAGTTGTACAGCACTCAGATTTTCAGATAACACTTCATGGCACGGGGACATTTTTAGTGATGTTTCTCCCCCCAAATTTCAATCACACTCATGTCCTTGTCAGTGTCCGTGCATTTCCTTGTCCCCCTACGCCACTCAGTAGACAAACTGCTGAAGCCAGCTGCCAAATCTTCAAGGTGTAGCTCCCTGTTTTTTAATCTTAAAGGATGGGTGTAGGGTCCTCCTTGGATGCTTCAAGTGCCAGCTTGACAAATTTGTACCCACACAAAGACATAATAGTAATCTTTAAGTAAAAAAACAGATAAAAAGAAGTGTGAAATGATTTTCTTCAGGCTCTAAATCCAGCAACAGACATGTTAGCAAACTGTATCTATATCCCAGAAATGAATGCACTTTCAGTTTGTGGGAACTAATTTTATCTACATGCGTGTGATGAAGAAAAAGTGTGAAAGCGCGTTAAAAATTGAAACGCCAAACTATGAGAGCTAACTAGCTGCAACTACAGAATCTAAATCATCAATATATATATATGGCGGTGGCCTGAGTACACGTGCAGGGAATCAACCCAACAAGACAAAGAGTTGCCAGTCTTTCCAAAAGGAATGTAGGTAAAATATGATAAATAAAATGGCAAATTCATTATTTCCCCCTTGTTATGTTTGCTTTGTTTTCAAATGTTTACGCTGTACAACAGACATGAAACTGCAAATAATTTTGCTGTTTGTCTTAAATTTAATGTTGGGTGGTGGGAAAAAAAATCTAAATCAGCAGGAGGATGTTCTGCTTAAGTCATCATCAGCTTTATTCATAAACCGCATTAAAAGCAGCCACAGCTGAAACAAAATGATGTACAGCAAAGATAAACCAAAGCAAACCAAGAAAGACGAACGTTTAAATGAGGTAATAGACCCAAGTGTGCAACAATGTACCAGTTCGTAAAGTAAAAGCAATATAACAAAGTAATAAAAAGGCTAAAACCCATCAACAATGCAAAGAAATTAAAACCAAGTTTCAGTTGGGTTAAAGGCCACTGTTTAGACTTTTTTTATAAACACCGTAAACGTGCTGGTCTAACGTGTAGTGCCAGATTGTTGCTATTTAAGCACAGAGCTATCTACATAAATCAAAGACATCAGTGCACCAATTTTGAAGAGATTGAAATAAGGGATGCACCGAGGGGGAAATATGGGCCAATTTCGATCGCAGTTCTGGTGGATAGCAAATATTATCTAGCATTACAGATATTTGCCCCATTTCTTCAACAGCATGAATGATCGATCCCACCACAGACAATGCCACTTTGCTTCAGGTAAACAGAACAATCTTGCCATTTATAGCCTCACTATAAAGTGACCAAATCATTAAAACAATTGATATTTTTTTAATATTCCATATTCAATAAGAATTAGAAAAGTACAAATCCACCTGTTGGCATAAGTTCTGTAGACAAAAACTGCAGCACCAATGTATTTTCTGAGTGGTGTAAAAACAATCCACTGACCTAGCATCACTACAAACAACATTCAGCGAAGCAATCTCTACTTTGGTACTTTGAAAAAAAAACAGCTCAAAATTTAGTTCTTAAAGTTTTAGCTATATTAAATCTATTTTTTTCTATTCACTTCACATGTTTCCTTATTGTAGGATTTATCTTAGGGGTAAAGTAAAATAGATGTAAGCAACATAAAATATTACTACTGATATTCCCCATCTGGACTAACGGCGGTGTAAAAAAAAAAAAAAAGCTCTAATGAATTAAAGTCGCTCCAGAGAGACATTAGCAATAAACAAGCCTAATATGGGTGAGAATGGCACATCTTTCACAATTACCAGCACACGCCGCCAACAGTAGCAACATCCTTTCAGTCATAAACCACGACAGAAACTCGAAGCTTTCGGCTTGGAAACAGATGGCGAGACAGTTGGTAGGAATTTCAGCAGGACTTCCCTAGTTTGTTTGAAGTTACGATTTGAAGTTACGATTTGCGGCTCTTGTCCTCAGTTGCATGTCATAACCGAGTCAGAGTGGGAGCTGGGGAGATCCCAAGAAAACAATTCATGCCACCACAATGTTTCAACATCATAAACAAAGCTTAAACCTTGCATTTGTGTTTATGCAAGAAGCTCAATAATACTGCAGACAATTTCTTGCAAGATTTTCAACGAAGCTTTATTATTATGCTTACCTCCGAGTAAAAAACTGTCAAATAAGCAGACCTCAGTAATTGAGAAAATATCTGTTACTATTCCAAAGAACCATTATTAAACTATTGCTCCATTAAAAACATCTTTCCCAAACCTTTTTCTTTATCTTTTTATAGATTGCAGTTCTATCTCACTTGTAATGCTTAAATATTAAAGCACTGTTTTTTGCTGTACATATAGGCTCCATCCATCTGTACAGTATGTTCCCTCTGGTTGCTTCTGAATGGATTAGTTTGCACCTTCATTGTTTTTCCTCATCTATCGCAACTGCTTTTTGTAATCCATCTCTTCTATCCACCATAATCCCCTTACAGTTGTAATAAGGTAGATGTTTCACAAGGCACACAACAAAACAAAGAAAACTGGATACGAAGAAAAGGGGTTTAACATCAGATTAATGTAGCTTTTATTAGGTAACATCTCAGGTGAATTGGATTCAAGTAAGTGGTTACCCCTCAGTTTTTTCTTTTTCTAGGAAGCAATAAAAGCCCCTGTCAAAGCCTCAACGGGGTTTCAGGGGCATCCTCTGCAAAACAATATGGATCAAAGAGATATGCAATTTCACATATCAGAGAAAACACTACAAGAGCCGCTCGCTATGAGAAAAGGAGAAGCTGGCTTGGACTTCAAACCAGCACCCAGATAAAGTAGTCCTAGCAAAGCTGCATCCAAGTATCAATATAGTCATTCTTTGTTTAGTATTTGAAGAATCCAAAATTTATATTGGAATTTGCAAAGTTGTATGTGCAAATACTCAGTTATTGTTGTTTTACCCTGGCTGCCATTTTAATAAATATTCTCCTTCACGCTCAATGTCTCAGACTTACAGATTGAATAAAAGTTAGAGTTTAGTAGTTTCTACCATTTCCTTTTTATGTTAATGTCTTAGTTTATCTGCAACTATTTGCAGCATAACTCTTTAAGAAAAAAACAACCACATGATTCATATGATTAATAAATTCCTTCTGCTTAACTGCAATTCTAAAAAACCATCTATCAACTATAATAGAAATGTACCAATGTACCATTTAATTTCTCTTTGACATAAATAAAGTATTTTCTATATACTGGTAAGAACTACCACCCTCCTAACAGTCAATAAATTCATTTTTCAATGTACGGCAAGTGCAACGCCAAGCTTGATATTAATTTTTTTAAAGTCTGAGCAAAGCTAAAGATATATAGTCCATGGTTTAAGTGGCTCAGACGCATATTTGAAACTTACGAATCAGTGTACCAATTCTTATTGCAGTCTTAATTCTAAAACTTTATGCATGTCTTCTTTTTGTGTTTAAAGGAGCTTTAGTGTCATGTCTTTACTTGTTGTCTAAGACTAGGGATAATAAAAGGATAATAAAAGTAGCTCAATGAAACCTTATAGTTGGCTCATGTGGATTCCATATAAAACTGGCTTTGTTATTTGTAATTTTCTGTATAACAATACTAGCAGTCAATACGGAAAAAAATATAACCAATGTTTCCGTCCCATATCCGTATGACAATAAGAAAAGTACACTTCATACGGTTGACACATACATTGGTATAATCATTCAATTGTTGGATACTGAACTTTTACCCATATTAAAGAACCAGAAGAATCTGCAGCTAAAAATACAATAATCATCAAATTGGTACTTGCCAGAAAATACAAACAATACAGGTGTCAGCTAAAGAGAACCTTTGCTAAGGTTTCTCCATACTTATGGGCAAAGATGTTGTAACAAGTACAAAGGGTGATGCGCTAGTTAATAAAATCTGGAAAAGGAGGTGAAATAAGGTAAAAGTTGTGGGTAGAAAAAAAAAGGGAAAGGTTTGAGTCCTGGCTTGCCTTGCATACTAAAGAGAAAGTGACAGTTGAGAAGAAAAAAAAGAGACACTGGCAGAGAAAAATGGAGATGGAAAAAGGGGAGGGAGGGATCGTAGGTGGTACAGGTGGAGGAAAGAGCAACAGAACTAAAGCAGTAACGGCGTGGGAGGAAGACATAAGCAGGTGAAGCCCCATTACCAGCCACTGTTAGTGATGCATGGCATGTGTGTCATCAAAGCTTTAGCTTAAGTGTTAGGTTATTAAAAATAGCTATTTTTTTCCTCCTAAAGAACCATTTGTAAGTCGCCACACAGTTTAAGGGCTTCTCATCTTAAGATAAAAACCAGAAGAATACCGCGTCAGAAACTAAACTGAAGGATTTTGCTTTGGAGAAATAGCCAAGCTCCTGAGAGATGGAAATCATATCATCTTCCATGTGAGGGGCTCAAAAACATTTTTGAAGAAAGCTTTAACCTAATCAAGGGGCATCATCTGATAATTCTGATATTTTACACCATCAGGCCTTTAAATAATCCATCCATCAAAAGACCTGATCCTTTCCTCCTTTCTGTTTTCCCACCTCCTCCTTTATTCGCCAGCTCCATGTGTGACAGAACATGCGCGCCTCCACCTACACAAGCAATTTCAGCAGCCTACTTAATATTGTAAATGCGACAGAGCCCCCCAGAGCGGCTCATACTCGGTATTCGCTGTGACGATGGCGTCAGATGTTCAACTGCTAACGTGCAAAAAGTTTGTTGATTCGATGCAGGAAAATTCACCAACAATCTCAATCATTAAATCTGATAACGCTTTAGTTGTGCTTCGAGTTGAAACTGAGCCTCTCTTTCTAATAATTCCCAGACTGGAGAATTGGTTTTTTTGACATTCTCATTTAGGATTTGTCAAAAGGGAAAAGCAGGATTCTTTTAAATGCATAATGACCCCCTGAAGGGTTTGAGTTGGTAGCCTGAGGGAAGACTCCACAGGTGGACAGGGCAATAATGACAATAATAACAAAAGAAAGAGGACGAACAATGAATACTCCTCCCAGGATGCCAACAAGGCAGAGAGGAAGCAAACTTCTGCAAAGCTACACACACACAAAATATATATACATCTGCATGGTAAAACTTTGAAAGCTGCAGGCTGCAAAAAAAACATATATCTATATTTTTTTTTTTATCACCGCATTGCATTCAATCAACCCTTTGGTTATGCCTTAAGTATTGCACTTTTCAGATCTGTCCAAACAGACCGCCATTTTGATTAATGATGTATGTCCTGACAGTGACCAGCTGTGGGACAAGTTGATGCTGCATTCTCGTGCAAATTCGTGACAAAGTACGCACGACTTAATCACACTCGGTGGGTGAATTGCCCAATCAGGAAACTCACATTTGCATCTCCATCGAAGGCTGACAGCGTGGTTTGGTCTGTACCTCTTCTTTTGTTTTGCACAAGCATTTGCTCAAAGTCCCCAAAAAAGAAAAAGGGGACGAAGCAACAGGAAAGCCACCGACAGGAAAGCCACAGCAGAGGCTGCAGGCACAGCAGACGATTATCTTTATCTGTTTCTGATTTTCTGCACGCTTTCCTGTTTCTTTAAGAGCAAGAGGCTATCTTCTTCCGTTTCAGTTGGACGGAAGCTTCGACCCACACGAAAATGCCTCCAGCTCATTGAAATACACCTTGGCTAACTCGAGTTATCGCGAAACTTTTCTGCTCGGTTCTGCCCTCCAACATTCAGCCTTCAGTATGTAAACGAAGCCTAAAACGTTCAGCATTCCGTGGCGTTAGTGTTTCCTGCGTGTCAGTGGATGAAGGGGGAAGAAACACTTACCTTTTTGATTCATTTCCACCTTGTCTGCCTCCCTGGGAAAACAGAACAAAAGACAGTAAGCACCGCTCTCGCTGAATAATGAATGAATAAGCTGTATCTGGTGGGTTGTTTCTTTTTTTTATCTGTAGAGCAGAAATCCTGCTCCTCGTTTATCACACGGCTCTCCCTGCGCTTCCCCAACCGCCTCTCGGTTCGTTCAAATCAGAAGTTCGGCCAAAGTTGCGGCGGTTCGCTCCGCCTCGCCAACGCGATGAGGTCACTGCCACGCCCCCTTCCTGTAGTCTCGCCATAAGCCGCGGCGTTTCCAGCTGAAGGCACCGTACTCTCGCGATAGGGCCCATAAAGGACAAACCGCTGGCTTTAAATGATGGGAAAGATGGAGGGAGGCCGTTGTTATGGCAACCGATTCGGATGCAGCTCCAAACCCACGAGCAAGCCGGTTTCTTTGGTAGATTTAAGCCTTCGAGCATTTGTAAAGGAAAAGAGGCAAACAATTCACCATACACATAACCGAAACAAACTATTTCAATATGTGTTTTGACTTAAATTGCACCTTATTAGACATTATAGTAACAAATGAACCCTAATGACTAATAATAATAATAATAATAATATCAAAGCCCAGTGTTTGTTTCTATTTTGTTTGTTTTGATTAATTAAATACCCGTTCAGAATCTTTTTGCAAGGAGTTTGGATGCTATCCCTGTTTCTTTGTGGGTTCTCTCCAGGTACTCCAGCTTCCTCCCACAATCAAAAGCATGACAGCTACATTAATTGAGATTTTCAAACTAGTATGTCAAACCAGTTGAGTTTTGAAAATGTGAATGTATTGAATAGTGAAAGCCGTAGGTCCCACGTTAAGTCCCACTAACAAAAAATGTAACATAAGCTGCTAGTCAAAATATAATCATATAATTATAATCATATAATGTTTTTGACCCCATGTTTTTTTTAGAATTCACTCCTGCATCTCCATCTTATTTATCCATTTTGGCCAACAATTAGATGAGTTTGTTGACAGCCTTTATTATATGCATCTGATTTTTATTTTGTTTATGGTAATTCCCCACCCAATACCGACGGTTGATACAACAAATTGAACAGTGTGTTATAGGAAAACAATATTAACAATGTGTAACCCAGTCTGTATAATCCAGAAACTGTTTTTGTATAGGAATGTGCCTCCCTTCTATATAACATGTTGACAAAGAATAGACGAATATGTCAGTTTTTCCCTTTTAAGATCACCATTATTTAACAATCCTGTTGGAGTTCTTGTCATATGATTTTCAGTAACAACCCTGGCAAAATTATGTTTTTCTACTAGAATACTCTTAACAATGGAAACAATGTTGTTATGAAAAAAAATACCATATGATGCATACATCATATGGATAAAAAATATCGGACTAAATAAAGACACGACTGGATTTATTTTATTTTGGATTTTAAGAGTAAGCAAAATCAATCTACACATTAGCATTCATTGAAACAAGGAGATATATTTTTGTACAGAATGCACTTTGCACCTAAAAAAGTCCTACAGTTTCAGAGCCAACAGGTGGGATATAACTTTATCCACTTTGTACATTCAGAGATGTGTATTTGTGTTTTTCTTTGCAAAATAGTTTTAGCTCATACAGATTATATTATAAATGTATATAAACTGATAAAGGTTGTATCTGAATTTTGGTCTGACCTGTGACTAGTTCTTTTAACACATAACTCTACAATCAAGGATCAAGAATCGGTTTATTTATATAGCACCAATTTACAACAGATGTCGTCTCAAGAAACTCTACAAGAAAATCAATTAAAATCAAAGATACATCATAAACAAATCAATTTGGAAAAGTTTCCAATCTAAGGAATCCCAGCAGATTGCATCGAGTCATTGACTTGCAGCATTCACTCCTCTGGAATCAGCAGACCAAAACAATGGCTTGTGATGTTGTTGACTTTACAGCAATCCCTCAAAAACTCCCCTTTAACAGGAAGAAACCTCCAGTAGAACCTGGCTCAGTACAAGTAGCCATCTGCCATCTGCCATGACCATAAAGTTGTTTTGATCTAAATAACTCATTTGACCGCTGCATGTTTTGGGTTGTTGTCCTAACTCGCTCTAAAACCTTTTGCCCAGTTTTTAGCTACATTTCTTTTCCCAACCATTCTAACCTGGCTTAAGGTTCCTTATAAATGAAAACTATACCCAAAACACAAAACATTAAATACACTTCTTAGTTAAGCCTAAAAATCTTTGGATGAATTTTTAAATGAGACTAAATTCAAACGGATGTCAGACTTTTTATAATTTTATTTGAGACAAATTTCGAAAACCATCTATTCCTTTTTTTGCCACCTTAAAATCAGGCACTGCTTTGCATTTTGTTGTGTTTGTCAAGTACAATCTCAGTAAAATACATTGAATTGTGTGTAAAATGTTGAAGGTGTAATGATACAATTGTTATTTGTATGCTGGAGTAAAAAATATAAAGAACACCTTATCTAAATGCATGCAAAGGGAGTGATCATTACGCCACACATGCCCTTTTTCAAATCGTACCTGCCTGCTTTCCTCACATATATTAATCATAGAATCATACATTTTTAATTAGAAACGAGAACTAAATAAAGCTGCTTAGCAGGGACCCACGTGAAGAGTAAGCAGTTATTATGAGAGTTATGGGAATTCATCTTTATCTCTCTTACATTTTTCATGCTTAAAAAAGTTGCAAGTTGTCTGTTCTGCATCATGCGCTCCTCAGATTCACACTAGTGTTTCTTTTCACTGATTAGTATTTTGTGTCCAGTGACAATGCTTCGTGTTTTCCTCATTCACACCAGCAGTCTCCGATTTCCACTTGCCATCAAGGCATCTATTATTCTGAAATGTCATTCAGGATTGCATTACAATCTAATAAACACAGCCAAAATAAATAAATTAGAAAATAGATTAATGTCATTAAAACCAGTCCTGTAGCTATATGAGTCCTGACGCTACCCCAGTCTGTCATGGGGCAGATATTTGTGTGGGCGCTTTGTTTTGTTCTCTGGAGATTCCCCCCACCCACTGGGGATTAGCTTTAGGAGTCTAATTGGGTTAGCCACATAATGTAATTTAGTTTAGATTAAAGAATTACAAAGATATATTACCAGTAACTACTGAAAGAAAGACATCACTCTTGCTCATGCCGGTAAACTGAAAAGATATTTGATATTTCACAATAAAAACCCTAAGGAACTTTGCTTCAAAAGTGGAAAATAGAAATTATGAGCTTTACATCATTTGAAAGTAGATCTATAAAGAGTTTTATCCAATCTGCTATTCCCTGCAGGGCTGATTATCTTTCCCAGTGGTAAGGAGGCACAGCCATGCATGCATACAGTAATGTTTAAGGACAATTTAGGGAGACAGAAACAACTACAAATCAGGTTTTTAACCCGTGAAGGGAAGCTGGAGTATGCAGAGGCCCAAGATGTGAACGCAAGACTAACCTTTTGTACAGAAAGAGAACCGTGCTTCTAACTGCACCATATTGAAACCATGTTTAGCCGTTTTAATTTGGATTTATTCGATAAAATCGTCTATATTGTAAATTTAAACCAGATCACATGACCAATTTCAGTTTTTCTGCACAGTCAGAATCTATCTTTTAATTCTTGTCCTGAACGACTGACAGTTGTGTGTTACCCTATGAAATTAGACAACTATAAAAAGTAAAAATCTACACTAAAGTGTTAATAATTAACTACAATAAACAACAATTCCATCAATTTCATTTGAGCCAAGATTTTTTTCTGTTGGCTTGCATAAAGAAATAATGACTTCCTACTTTGACTTTGAGAACTAGAGTGCAGAAAATCAATAATTTCAAAATATTATCATAACATATTAATCTTATAGTTCACCTCAGGATTGAGCCATCTTGTAGAGCTTATACAAAACAATATTTTGTTGCCTTCTAACAAGTGTTGAATTGTAAGAACTTTACAATACTTTTAAATTATACTAAACCATTTATATTTTTAAGTGTAGGATTTGATTTTCTATATCTTACCCATTCACATTCAAAAAGGTGTCTATCATATTGTATAAGACGTCCCGCCTAGAGGTGAATCAGAAGTCAAATAAAGGGATGTAGAACTTACGGAAAGCTTTCAGTTGATAGAATACGATCAAATATAAGTGCATGGATTTGAAGATTGGAAGATGAAACTCACAATCAGTAATTCATAGGAAATAAATTTAGGTATGAAGGACAAAACCATGTACACACCCAGATACTTCTTTCTACAATTATGTTCCAATATTCGGTTTAGGTGATGTGGTTTTCTGACGTTGTATTTGAGGATCTGTTTTTTGTTCTTGTGTTCTGTGTAATGGTGCTTCATTGATGTTTCTTCATTTATCTTCATTTTACGATTGTGACTGTGGATAAATATATTTTCATATGATCTGCTGTTCATGTGTCTAGGCCAAATCCTTCCCGTACATATTGTCCATGTTTAATTGAGACATTGCAGCAGTTTGACATATACAACGTCCGAGCTTTGCTGAGATGATGAGATACACATAGTTGCGGTAACCCAGACAAAGAGAGGGGTGAAATTCCTTCTTCTGGCTCCCCTGGAAGCAGATGACTGAAAAGAATGAGCCCTATTCAAGGAGTTGCACTCAAACGGCGCTCCTGCACTAATGTAGATTGACACAACGAAAGGCGACAAGTTGGGTTCACACACACTGGTTCTTTTGTCCTAATTTCAAAGGGGCGTAATGCAGACAGGGTGCACTGAAAATAGACAAAATTTGATGCGCTTGTTTTTGTTTTTTTTAAAGCGGAGTCTACTGTGTCTTGATTGGAGTGTGTGAGCAATTAGTGCTTTGTTGCAACTGTGGGAGTAAAATAGTGGATGAGTGAAAGATGTTTCTGCATTTCATCTTATATTGTTCATAACACAGCAAACATCCACAGATGGTTTTTCAAGTCTTCATATCTAGACTTGTTTTATAGCTGTGGGTCTCAATGTTTAGCTTAACAATAAAGCAAGTCTGCAGAGGGTTTTTGTAATTGGACTATACAGCTCAGGGCAAGCAGGGGTTTACAATAAAGACACAAAGAAACATTACCGATGTGTTAGTTAGTGATATGGAAAGCTCTTTATACGACATAAGGAGAATCAATAAACTCAAGATATTTACTTATGCATTCTTCTTAGGTGAGAAGCACCTTTCAGATATCAAGAATAATGTTTTTCATATGAACTGTAAACATTTCAAAAAATGCCCACAAATATCTCCCTAAAGCCAATTGTGGTTTTATTTTGCAAATAAGTAAATTGCAACAGTAGATAATCAAAAACTCATGCTTCCTTCTTCACCACAACACTTAAGAGCTGCATCCCTGGTAATGCATACAAGACCTATACAGCTCCTAATCCATCCTGATAATTGCACTTCTATTGTGCAATAACAATATTTATACACCTTTTACTCCTTTTATGTTTTCTCATTTCCTAAATAATCAGCTGAAAGCATACCAGCTCTAATCAATGCTTTCCTGTTAGCTTGTTTCATGGCTGCAGCAACCTTCAGACGGTCACATCTTTTTATTTATTGTCCAGGCTCCTGATCAAACATTGTGCAGCACTGTGATCCTTGCAACCCCTACGTCTCATTAGCCCGATTTACAAAATACCAGAAAGCTCTTTTAACATATGTTTGAAACAGCAAAGGCATTGTCTGAAGTTCAAAATACCTTCTGGTTTGGTGCCGTTTGCACATATACATCACCTCACAAAGAGCGCTGGAGCGGGTTGACTCACGTCGGTGTGAAAACACAGAGCATAGGTGGGAGGATGACATCACAAAAAACCATGCAGAAGAACAAGTGCCTTGGATTGGAGTTGGCCCCTTTTCAAGCACGCACATAAGGGGGCTCTCTCACACACACACATAATCGCCTATACATGTATAAGTACACAAAGTCCTCTTTTGGAGCCTCTCAATCACACCAGCCACCCCCGCCGCGCGTGCATGTGCAGCACACACAAACAGAACATTTCCTCACCAGAAATAACACTGATTGTCCCGAGGAGACTTTTTGATTTCCAGCTTCACATGGGGGCCACGTGGGCAGAAACAGGGTGGTGGTTGGCCAGGATGTGGATGTGCTCTGATAGGATTTGGGGGCTGAGGTTGGGAAGAGAAAAAAAATACATTTCAAAATATGGAAAATGTGCCATTCAGCACCAACGATGTGTTCCTGCATCCAGCTGCATTCCGGATATGCTCAATTTATGCTGCATGAGTCACTTTCAGATGCAAGCGCATCTCAGCGCATGCTTGTTTGTTGATCCCTTTGTCTGCGCTTCTAACAGATTAGAAAGAAGGAGCTTGATCTGGTACAGGTTACTGATGCAGTGAATAGTTATGGATGCTGGCAAATGTAACTTTGAGTCATTCAACCATGTTGGTTTCCCAACTGATATGATCTTAGTGTTTTTCTTTACTTCATATTTTGTCCAAATATTCTTTTTTTTACAGAACATATTTTAAAACATATTCAAAAATTAACTGTTATTTAAAATCGATTTAAAGGTTATTTATTATTGTACACAACTTTTTTGGTATTCTTATATTTCTTTTTAATTATTTAGGAAAAAGTTCTGAGGTTTTTTTAGTTTGTCTGAAAGGATTTTATTTTATTTTTCCGCATACATCAGAATGATTGTTCCAGTCAACCATGACTATAATTTGTTCGTAGGTATTCATCGTTCTCTTTTAATGAAGGAGCATTTGAAGAAAGCGACCACAGCACATTTAAAAATGGAAACTTTGGCATTTAGCAGGAAGGGGTTGCTTGTCCAGAAAGATAGGTGCCATCAGAATCACTAGACGGCATAACTGTGCCTAGACAACTCTAAATGTACGTTAAATTGTAACCTTCAGTATAAAAAAACGTTAATTTCTTGAACTTCAATTCTAGAAAATAGCTAGGTTATTGAAAAAGTGTATCAAACTAGACTCAAAAACCGACAGAATGGTCAAATGACTGAAGAATATAAAGCTGCCCTAGTCATGGCGGTGACAAAGATTATCTCTGCTCTTTTCTTCATTTTGTTATGTAGCTCAACTTTTGCCCTTTCTTAGCTTTAACTGTTCTGTTTGATTATAAATTATGCCTTGGAGCTTGCGTTACACAGCTTGTATATTATAGCTAATATCTTCTTCCATTCAATAGATATTTTTTTTCCCCTTGCGACTTCTGTTCACTATTCTTCTATTTTTCTTTTTCATTCACATCCGGGCCCTGCAGAAAAAAAAGAGCAGGTTACCCAAACAGGGTCAGCGGTGCAAAAAGAGATCTGATGTGTTGCTGATTACTTTAAAGATAGATATTTCGAAGTGTATTCCCACGAAGCCAAAAAAAAAAAAAAAGGAAGCAGATTTCACTGAAACTGATCTTATTCACTGTTTGAGGTTGGAAACACTAAAGTTATTTATTATGTCAATACAGTTTTTTACAGTTGCTTTGATGCATTTTTGGCACAACAGCCGGTGCATTTAAAACAAAAAACAATCAATTTAAACTGCCGAACCAAACTTATCAGCAGAAGCATGTTACTTGCTCTAGGTAAATAGGACGCTCTTCAAAAGGAAGTGATCCTGTCAACGAAAGTGTAAGTGTAATCAAAATTAAAAGTCCCGACAGCATTGTTTATGTACAAGACACTTAAACGGCTTGCGTTTTGTTTTCACTCTGGAAGTTGTTCCTGTGTAAAAAATGGCAGAGTTTGATCACGACACATGACAAGGCTCCAGACAGCGCTATCTACGCAGCTATATGAAATGTATACTTACGTAAGTCACGCATTAATGTATTTAGTGAGGTAAACAAGAACAAAACTGAAAAGTGATTTGAGGAATGGAATGAGGAGTTTTGCTTTTATAGAGAAGGACTATTCAGCATTCATACATGTAGATCCTTTTCAGGGATGTGGCATGAGCAAATCCTAATGTTTTGCTTTCGAAAAGAAGTGTGTAAAAGCAAATAATCCATGTCCAAAACATCTAGCCGCTTGTTAAAGGGAACTTCTACTATGAAATGCAAAAACAACTAACCTAACTGTTAAGATCATTATAAATATGCACCAAAGCAATTGAGGAAATCTGTGAATTTTGTATTAGTGCAAAAAGCCAAACTAAACGGAACCTCTTGGTTCACATTTACGGTGGATTCATCTCCATCTTGGTTTTTCAAAAAAAATTTGAGATAAACAAAAGGAACATCAAGGGATATTTTAAACCAATATAATAGAAAATTGATTTTAGCAACATAAATGGATGGATGGATGGATGGATGGATGGATGCAGTATACATACAGAGCTGCATTGGAAATTGTGAAATCAATTGCAAAGATCCTCTGGTTCAATTATGGATCTTCCTCACCATTTAGCCATCAATGTTCTTGGCCAGCTTTTCACTGCCTGCCGGTATCTTTGTTCTTTTCATGTAGGTTGGATCAAGTATTGTGTCTGACATTTTCACTATATCCCAGTTATGTCTGTTTATCTGTCTGTTGCCCTCGTTTCCTGCATTTTAGTCTTTTAACACCACTCATAAGTTGTGACACTTGTTCAGCCTTTTTTATATACTACTGTATAGAGAAAGCTAAATTAAGTTGCTTTTTAACAACACCTGTCGCCTTAAAAAAAAAAAAAACACCATGCAAGTACAGGAGACATCAGAAAATGGAGGACAAATTGATTCAGTGTAAGATCTGGCTGCACAAAACAGCATCCACCCCCGCGCTACATCTAAATGTGTGATTTAGCGTCTATTTTTTCCTCACATATTCGGCTGCACTGTGACCAAGCTGCTGAAGCTCTGTTAGAAATGAAGAAATCGAAGACGTTGAGTGTTGGGATTTGATACGCGGTAGTTCATTAAAGCTGCTGAGCAGGTATTTTAGGATCGGGAGTGCGTGCATTGAAAGGGCTTCAGTTTCCCTTTTGCATGAAGTCGCCATCTCATGAGCAATCCTGACTGCAAGCATCCGATTGTCTCGTAATGATTTGGCCTCCACACAATTTGCATGATGTGGTTTGTCTCTTTGTTAAGACTTTAGGTCTTTCCTTCATATTAAGTATTTTTCCTACATTTTCCTAGGTTTTTCTGTTTTCATTTATTGTTCTTGACATTCTGTTTGTTGCTCCTCAGTTGCAATTACTCCTTGTTCCCTTGTTTTCCCTGCTAGTCATCTTCTCTCCACCCTCAGCCTTCATACATTATCAGAAACAGCCGTTCCCATTTAGCAGTTAGGTTCTCGCCTCTGTTCCACCAGTCACCCTCCCTGTATATATATCTGATTCACTCAGCCACTCACTGTCAGATCATTGTAAGTCCTCACTCATACGCCTTTTCCACCGAGGGCTGGTTCCGTGCTGGAGCTAGAGTCGGTTTGCGGCTGGTTCCAAGTACGAACCGACAAAGAACCGTTTGTTTTTCCACACACTGGTGCTGGCCGAAAAGCTACGTCATTACATCGCTCCATGCGTATGCGTACGTCACCATTACCCAGTAGATGTAACGCCAATTCCAACCGCCACAAGACCACAACAACACTTTTTAAGCTTGTTAATTAATTTGCTCACCACTGCGCTCAGACCCTCCCGCAAGTAATCTCTCGCTGGATGTATTGGAACACCAGTTTGCTCCTTGAAGCCACCTTCAGTTTTTTTTTTCGCACTACGGTGGAGGACCACACTGTGTGCAAGAAATTTGTCTCTTCCACTTAGCACTGCTGCTTTGACTTCAGGTCCATTTGGTTCTTTTGACGCAGAAACAACTCCAGTGTTGTTTCAAAACTGCCGCTCTTTACCTGTTTACAGGCTGTTAGTTGTTCCGTAGCCCCGTCCCAAGTCCTTGGCTTCATCACATTGAACCGTTTCTTTCCTCTGGACCCAGAAAGAGTTGGGGCCAGCTAAGCAGCAGTTTGGAACCAGTTTGATCAGTGGGAATTGTCTCATCACACTCTTCTCCACACGGATTCACTTATTTCACCCAAACATTGCCCCGTTTCCCCTCACATGTGTTCTCACACACTAACACACACACTTGTACACACCATCCAAGTGAGGTGTTAGAATTGACTTAAATGTATTTTAGTTACTGCATTCATGCTTAACTTATACATTCACCCTAAACTTAATTCACACCATACCTCTAAATCCTACTTGTGGAGCTTAATACAACTGCAAAAACAGTTGAAGACTAGGAAAACGACAGCTTCTACAGATGTGCTGCTCCCATTGTTGGTAAAAACACTCACAATTGTCCGAACACACAGAGAGACACTATCTCTTTCTGTCTGTCTTCACAAAGACTTTGCATTCATTTTGATTCATTTTTATTAACTGCAGCCTAAAGCTAATCTTAACCCAAGCTCAATTCACATCTTATTCCTAAACCAAAAAGATAGTTCCTTGTTATGCGCTTTGCCCTCTTCATCAGGATCATTCAGTGCTCAGTACATTATATTGAGCCCTACATGATAAGAAATGCTAAAACGCACACACACACACACACACACACACACACACACACACACACACACACACACACACACACACACACACACACACACACACACCACACAGAGACACGCCATATGGTTGAATGTCAGACAGCTGCAAGACCTGAAGGAATGTGGTTGGGATGGTGTTGCAGAAAACGACGTGGCTGATAATTATACTCGCCAGCAACAGCAACAATGAGCTCCCCCTCCGCAAGCATGCACGGGTCTGTGTTTGTGTGCTCGTGGGGGCCGACGTGTCAGCTCGCGCACGACGACTAGTCATGTTGTACGTAAGTGAGTCTGTGTGTGATTTGCTGTTGCGAGAGATACTCAGCCGTCACATCTTTACCACCAGACAGCAGCCCCCCTTCTGAATATTCATTATTGTGGTGAATTGATCCCAAAAAGAAGGCCTTAATGAGTTCACAGCATTAACGGCCCAAATGAGATGGTGAACAGATGCAATGCAGTCGTTTTTCTGCTCGCACACTTTAATGAAGTCCTGCCACTATGAATAATATAAAATCATTTTATTTTCTGAAAAATATCCTCTGTCTATTGTTATTAAATTCACCAGCAAATATAACCTACAAAGAAGCGACTCATTACGCTGTGGTAATCATTACATTCCTGCTACTTCATATTTTCAGAGTTTACAATAGAAGACAAAAAATGATGAGAATGGGCAACTGGAATTATTCTGTCATCCAGTGGTCATTTTATGGAATTGCAAGAAGAAAACATCTGTAGAGCTGCCATTAATTAATTAAGTGTATCATTAAATCTTGCAATACATCAATAAATAATTAAATACTCCATCAAATACTGAAATATACCATTTGAATATTTAAAATGTTGATATTTTTATTTCCAAATATATTTAATTATTTTGTGGCGTACTTATTTATTTCATGAATCCTGTGCCAATGCTGGGCTAGTGTGGGCAGGGACTAACGTTGATCCGGTGAAATGTACTGTGTTGTGCTGCGTTCTAACTTGGTGGCTCCGTTCAAATGTAATGAAACCCTGATCCTAGTATAAAAAAAAATGCTGACAGCATTTCAAATCTAGTTGGGTGTATTATAACTATAGAGATACTCATATACTCACATTATTCATACTACACAATGTCTGTGCAATGTGTGATGACTAAGTGCAATTATTAACCATTAGACACAGTTTTATGTTGTAGATACTGTTTTATTTCTTGTATATTTTTATACATTGTTATTTTTCTGTTTTTTTTTTTTGTTTTTTTGTTTTTTGTAGAAATTTCTTGCACAGCATTGAAACGAGGTGCCCTCCAATATCATCGCACAACCTGAATAATGACAGAAAAGCATTCTATTCTTCGATTCTATTCTACTCAACTTTTTATAAATAGATATAATTAAAAGGAAACCAATAAGCCCAAGATGCGGAGTAAGGCAAAAAAAAAAAAAGACGCCAAAGCTTGTGAGTCACTTAGAAATTATTATGCCCTTTCCTTAAATATAATACCCTAAATTTCTACTGCAGTAAGAATAATTGCTTAAAGGTGTTTTTTACATGACAGAGCAGGACCTAAACCATTTTGAAAAAATCTATGAAGCAGTTATTATGTTTAGTGTAGAAGGGGAGTCCTCACTACTCACCAGCTGTTTAATCGACGTTTCCTTTCAATGTTATTGAAATCACGGTTTTATCTCTTGAGGTTTCACATTATATTCGGTTTATAATGCAGTTTTCTCTAGTAGCAGGATTTAGTCATGGCTACAGTTTCAGTAAGTGACTTTTGATTTAAACCTTGTTTGAGAAGAGTTCTTCTCATCTACTTCAGTTTTTTCAACCAATAATTATGTAGAATATTTAATATTGTCAAAATACATGGAGGCTTGGGCTGTCTTTTTTTCATGTTTGTGTTTTGATTATTCCTTCTTATTTATTTACAGTAAATGTATCTTGCCGTATCTTTGTGTTCATTATTGTTACTTAGGTGTTGCCACATTAGTTCATCCCTTTTGTACTTTCCTAGTCATAACAGAAGACTTTCCTAAAACTTAAAAAGCAGACCGTAAGTTCTGGAATGTAATCCCAACGAATTTCAGAGACAAAGTTACATGTGAAAGTTATGTACCAGATGTAAAATGATGTGAATCACATAATAAAGAACAACGTGCATGTCTGTATTTGAAATCTGCTTAAAAAAACGAAATATGTGATTCCATGTTCAGATTTCTGACTATTTTTTTTCTACTTCCGTTTCGTGACTCTTTACACCATGATCTCTGCTGAGATACGACCATTAGAAGCTACTGAACGCTGTTTATGGAGATTCCTATTCACATACCGAAAGGCTTTAATCCAAAGATTACGAAGAAAGACACAAAAAAACAACAATAAAAAAAAACAGTTCCAAATCTTAAAACATTTACTCATACACTTTCAGCATTTTCTCTAAGAATAACAAGTTTCATGTTACATGTTTGTTTTAAATATAGTTCCACAAGTACCACTTACGTAGTTTACAAGAAAAAAAACGTTCTTTTTTTTAAAACAGCACAAAAGTATGCGGTGTATCTACGGCTTACAGCACTCAGTACCACATATTATTGTATCACACATGGCACGCAGTAACACTTGTTTTTAGTAGCATTTAGCAATTCTAAGTTGCACAAATTTAATAGTTCAAGCTCTCTTTTACACGATAGATACTCAGTGTGAAATACCAAGAGGTAACTCTGGACAAATGCTCTGCTTGTGTTGTGCTGACTTAACTTCACTGAAGTTGCAGTAATAATCGACCTACATGCAAAAGCTTCACTTGTTCCTTCGGAAATGCGGGGTGGGGGGGGGGGAATTGCACCCAACAAACTGTACAAAAACACGAAAACCAATGCAAAGATCATAAATGAAAGATCAGGTTTGTTTTAAAACATCAATTATGTATAGTGCAAGGAGCTGCTGTTTTGGAGTGCAGCCTCTCTCATGCTAGTAAAACAAAACAGGGAAGCTAGAAAAATACATTCTGTTTTGCTACAGGGAAACATACATTTTGAAACCTAATCTCAAAGCCACTCTCATCAAACACCTTTAGACAGGTAAATCGTGACCTTTTCAGAGAAAACTAATTAAGAAATGGCTACATATTTTATTTTTATATCCATTAAAGGTAGCTGTTGCAAGTGTGATAAAAAAAAATGCAATGTAAGGACTTAAAAAAGAAAAGCAATTGATCAGATATCATCATTGAACATACATGATCTCCTCTGCTTGCTAGTCTTCCAAGTCGCCTAGTACCCTCTGGTGGTCAACTTTGAGACAACGGTCTAACCAGTCATAATTGAAGGAATGCAGCTAATCCACTTGCATCCTTTTAGACAGTAGCTAGCAACATAATCAATATCGGAGAGATTTAATTGCATTAATAGAGATTTAATTCCATTAAAATATTGTGAAAATGGCTAAAAAAAGGTGGTCAAATCTACATTTTAGTGCCAAATTTGTGGATGGGGTATGCATTACATTAAAGTGTCTCCGGAGTCTGCAGAAACGTCTTCGTCATACGCCTAGCATATTAAGGCAAAATCTCTCTATGTATACCCTTGAAAACTGATCAGTATGTTGAGTCTCTAACCTGTTGGTCTGTTTTATTTCAGACCTAAACCAAAATCAAGCAACGTTTAGAAACAGGTGTTCATATGCAGTCCATGTCATTCCTTAACACCAGCAAGCTTTCTGCTGGTCACCGCTTGCACTATCGCAGAGTCCCTCCTCTTCCTCCAGAGCTGTAAGATCCAGCTCCTCCTTGAGGGATATCCGGAGCACATCCAGGTCCTTTTTGTTGGCCGCCAGTACCTGCTCAGCTAGTCGTGTAAATGTCTTTGAATTGAAACATAAAAGAAGAAAAAACAATGGAAAAATATAGCAATTTTGCCTGAGGTGTGAAGCTTTGGGTGTCTTTTATTACTCTCTCACCTCTGTTATGTTGTGGTTGGTAAAGGCACTTGTCTCAAAGAAGTCCATTCCATAGGCCTTGGCCAGCTAAAAGACAGAAAAACAAAATGTAAAACCTCTAACCTGAGCTACTTTCAGGAGAAGCAGCTTTTCACCTTTTCATCCCTAAGGGAGAGACCAGACACTCCGAGAGGGAAACGCTTAAACCATCAATCACCTTCTTTCCATCACTATCAAGAGCTTATGGCTACAGATAAGGGAAGGTTAAGTAAATTAAAAGCTTTACTTCACTTCTCTCATTTCACAACAATAGATCACCACAACATTAGTATCACTGGAGAGGCCAGACTATTTTGTCTATCAAGCTCACCCTCCAATTTTCCCCTCATTCAAGACACTGTGTAACCTAAACTCCTCCACTTGAGACAAGACCTCCTTCTGACCCGAAGGCCCACTCTACTCTTTCATTGGATCTTTTTTGGACCATGGTGTCGTGGTTGGGGATGGTGATTGTCATTCCAGCAGCTCCAAACTGAGTCCAGCTCTACCCAGAAGCAAGTCTGACTCACTCCGGGTATTATATACTAAGCACTTGCCCCAGCCGTACACAGGGAAGCAAAGGCCTGTATCAATTGCTCTGGAGGGATACAATTGAATGCCTGTTTAGGTACACAAAGCACAGGTAAGCTTTTACAGTTAACATCAAATGGGACTTTCCCTATTTTTTAACAAGACACTTTTAACATGACACATGACATACAAGAAATGTTTAATTTTTATTTTATTTTTACAAAACTCACAGCTATGTACAAGAAATTCAAATAAAGAACTAAATGACGGGACACGTAAAAGGCTTAATGTCTGGTAAGCAGATTTCACTTATCTTAAATCAGAGATGCCCCTTCTCAGTTTGCTTCTTAAGGTTCCATTGCACCGAAGCCATAAAATAACTAACAATTTCACAGTTTCTGTGTCAAAAATATGCAATACAATAGAGAACTTACCTGTAATAAAGATTAATGGGATTTGAAGTATTTTGTAATGAAACATTTTTTACCCTCACCATGTTTAGTGGAAAATTTAAGGTAGCAAAGTTTGTGTTTTTAGTTTCAAAACTGTTGGGACTATTTTGGCTGATTTGAACACATAAATTCAAATTGAAATCCCATGCCTTACTTAAAAACAACTAATTTTGATATAACTGAAGGAGTTCAGCCTTTATTATTATTATTATTATTATTAAGAACCTCAATATATTAACAGGACGACTCCACCATTGGGCTCCTTTATGAGTAATCCAAGTATAGCAGCTCCCTCTTGTGGTAAACTTTTAAACTGCATCTGAAAAACAGTTTTGGTCTATTTGCAGCTCTTAACTGAAATACAATAAAGAATTGTATTATTTCCTATACTGTTTTTACTATTTCCTGCTGGTTTGCACAAATCATTCCTTGTTTTTAACCAAAAATGAAAACGCTTGATCAAACTATTAAGCACACACAAGCCAAAGAATTACAGAAGAGAGATCGTTGTTGACTCACCTTGACACCTTGCTCTGTGGCCACCTGCCTCTTCTCCACATCGTCTGACTTGTTCCCAACAAGAATTTTCCGGACCTTGTCAGGAGCGTACTGCACATGTTTGTCATGGGGACAAAGAAAAGGAGATTTAAAAAACCACAACAAAGAGACAGAAAGGGTAAATTCAAATGTCAGGAAAGGCTGGGGAGGAAGGAATATACAGGAGTGACAGCGTGCAGGAAATGAGAGCACGATCAGAGGTAGGAAGGCCACGATCATAGAGACAATATTCACACAGATCCACAGAGGAAGTTAGGCTCAGAAAGACTCAATTAATAGAAAAAAATAAGTATGAGGAAACTGGCAGTGGAAAGAGGGGCATTAGGGAAAGCTAGGGGAAGACAAAATCCTGGAAAAATGGCATTTACTCCTTTTAGATGATAAACTATGTTTGCCAGACACTGGATATTAAAGATGAAATCTCACACAATGCGGTCTCCATCTAATCGCGTTCCCTGTCAGCACTGGCTGTCTGAGCACACAGCATATCTGCTAAAGTGGCTCTGTCTAAAATGTGGAAAGCATGCTTTTTGATTCTCTAATGTACGTGAATTATGCAGCTCATAAAAGTGTGGAGCATGACTCACCTCATCCACATCACTGGCCCACTTCATGATTTGCTGGAAAGATCGCTCACTCGTGATATCATACACCAAAAATATTCCCTGTGCAGGGGAAAAAAAAGAGACACTGAGGCACCTCAGACAGTCAACTTTGAGACTTTGAAACATTACCACACCAATGAAATTTTTAAGATTTCCAGATGTGATCGCCTAATGTGTCTAAGTTATTCTAAACTAAAGCCACCAGAATCTTGCTTGGCACCTTGGAAGCTTTTGCAGGAGTTATAAGCCATCTGGTAGGCAAATAATACACTACACTGCTTTATAATGAAACAGAAACAAGGCAGTTTCTCTTAAATTTAATTACCATGTTTTCGTAAGAATGACAGTTTAGTTTAGTCCCTTCTAATCTTATGTTAAACCGAGGCTAAGTGAAAGCAACGGAGAGCAGTTCTTAGATGCTGCCTGTATAAAAAGTGCTAGGAATATGAATTACTTTTACTGTAAAGTTTCTTACCATATACAGAAATATTGTAAAACTATAATTGAAAACTGTATGTGGTGAATCAGATAATGCAGAACAATTTACCTGTGCTCGTCTGTAGTACTGCTTGGTAATGGTCTGGTACCTTTCCTGGCCTGCTGTATCCCTGCATGAAACCAAACGAACAGACCATTCAGCATTTTAAGACTGTAATATGAGTGTTTCCAACCGAAAAAGAAAAAAAGATAGTTTTACACTATTTTCACGGCTTAATTTCTCTTCAGAAAAAGCAAATGATTCTAATCTGACCCAGTCAGACTCAAGACATAACATCAACATCTTGTTATCCAGTGGCAACACTGAACCACAATTTATTGCAGATACAGCTTTAATCCACGTTATAAAGAATACCCCCACTCCATCATGCACATATTTATTGCAAATAAACTGGGAAGTTTAAAACTAATACTTAAATATTTAGTATTTTCTTTACGTGATACATTGCAAAAATTATTTTCATTCAAGTCTTACAGACCTCTCTTAAAGTGACCTTACATAGTTTTGCCAGGTTATTTTAAATCTTTAGTTTTCTTCTAGTGAATCCTTATTTTCCTGATTCTGAAATATATAATTTCTACAGTAGTATAGAAATTATGATTTGTTTTTATTAGGTGATAACAAGGGATGTGCATTATTGTATTGTTTATTCTTTTTTGTAATGAATTTCTTGTCAAGATAAGAATTGTGATTTATCATCACAATCATAAATTATGAGAGTAATGTTTGAACACGCCCAAAACTTCCAGTATTGTTATTTTACTTTTTTTGCTTCATTAGAGGGATGATAAACTCAAGAAAGTATGATTAAATGCAGTTATGTATTGTTTAGTGTTAGAAACAAAGTTCTTTATGTAACTTGTTTCACTAAGAAGGCTGTTTTAACCAGTTATCATTACTTCATTACTATCATGATAGCACAACAACAAGAGAATGAAGGGGATATTTTCAGACAAGAGATAAAATCAGTGCCTTTTAAATAGTACTAGTTTTCTTAATGTCACTTTTGCCCAATATTTTCTCCAATGACGTTGATCCTTTATAAATTCCCTAACCACCCTTGGCTTTATTGAAATTATACAAATAAAGAAGTAAGAAAAGTCCTATCGGGAAACCTTTATTCAGTTTATCAGATTCACGATTAGTAATGGTAGGTATAAACAAAAGGCCTGTTTTTTCTTTTTTTACATTAAAAGATGAAGTATTACTTTTAGTGTGTACAGACCTCTGCAGCCAGGTTTTATTTTCTTTCTTTACATTTATTTGTTTTTCTTTATTTTTAATGTTTGTCACATCAACAGAGAAAAAAAGTCTTGAAATAATTTATTTACATTTTTAATGTCAAGACTATGACAGCTGCAGTTAAAGCGGAGAGCCTTCATGAGTTTAGACCGATTTGTATTAATTGACAAATAATGATTAAATGTTCCTTTTGTTCCTAACTTTACAAAAGTCAAAAATAGTCTATTTGTCACAATTTAAAGTATATTAAATCAAAATATGTTTTTTGTTATAATGCCACTGCCAAGCACAACTTAATCGGCAATCCAGAATGTGTTATTTGTTTAGGTCAAACTTGGTCTTGAGTATTAAAACCAACTGGTAAAATGTAGAGTCATAGACAGATTTGGTCAAACTGGGCTGTATGATCGTTATTAGCTTTAATATGAGCAGCAAAAATCGCAAAACTTTTCTTATCCTGTCAAACCGATCACTTCTTTTATCCTATTTCCTGCACAAGGCAATATGACTTCATGCCTCTTACCATATCTGTATTCGAACTTTGACACCATCTATTACTAGCGTCTTCATTTTGAAGTCCACTCCTGCAGGGGAAAAGGATATAGTTAGAAAATCCAATATTATACTATGGGTTTTATATAACGGTCTCCCAGCAAAAACATCAGCACTTAGATGTTTATGCCCACGTACCCCATTTTCTTTTTTTATAACAGTGATTAAAGGAAAACATGCTTCTCAGATCCCCGCGTTTCTGACACTAATTTTGTAAACATCACAGACAGCATTGAAATAATGAGACTTCCAAAGCATAATCTTAGAAGAGCAAGGCAATGATCCAGTGAACCATTAAGTTCAGTTTTCTGCAGTGATAAAAAAAGAAGAAAAAAATGACACAAAGACTGGAAGGGGTCAAATTAAGAAAAGAAAAACAAGACGTCAGTGATGTGTTGTTGTTTTTTAAGCCTAAATTAAATAGTAAAACGCTTTAGAGTCGACAGCTATATCGACACAGCAGCTGTCAAAGCATCAGACATGTTCAGGTTCAAACAAAAGTAATGGCCTGTGTCTTTTCTGAATCAAGTTTCAGGTTCTGTAACAGGTTAGCGCACTAATGCATAAATATTGAGACGCAGTGTTCTTTGTAGTGGACTTTGGTTGTGAAGGTTTAACAATACTTAATTTGGAAAATTCCTTTTGCGATATATACAAGTGCAATGTTGAAATAGCACCTCCTCTCAATGTTGCTGGTTATAAACTGCTGGGTCTGGAATTCTGGGTCAGTCTGAGAAAGCTGCACCTATGTCACATCTTCAGCACAGAGCATAAGAACACATTAATGATACATGAAGGTTATCTTTATTAGTTTACACATTGAGTGTGGTGGGTATATACTATATGTGTGTTTCGCATCAGTTTTTCTGCACTCTTGTTAATATAGTAGGACTATGTATGGTAAAGCTAACTGCTAATGTGATGCGGTTATAGTGGTATTCTATAATGTGATGTGGGAAGCTAAACCTATTGCACTAATGGAAGTCCATTATGTTCCCACGCAGGAAATAAAATGATTGACCATCCAGAAACTCCCTTTCTTCTTTAAAAATAAACACAATGCAGAGTCGAGGGGTTATTTTGTCTGTTTATCACTGCTACGTGAAAGAAAAAATCGGTTACATAGGCAGATTGTGTTTATGTTAAATAAATGTAGCTTGAAAATGGAGCATTGAAAAACTCCAGATTTGAAATTTGTTCTGTTACATTTATCATTATAAACATAAAATTGCTGAATAAAAAAAGTTCAGTATAAACAGTGAAACTGCAACAGGGGTTGTGATGACATGGCCATGGGAAAGCTCTTGAGATTGAAATAATGGTTGCTAGTACATAACCCTGTGGGACACCACTCACAACAGAAAAAAAAATAGATTCACTATAAATTTGATACATTTCAGTTGATATTGTCCGCATACATTTCAGTTCAGTTCAATGTGTTTGTACAACGCCAATTCACAAACATGTCGTCTCAAGAAATTTCAAGGAAAATGTCAATTCACTTGCTGTCAAATTTAGGTATTTTTTTCTGTTTCTTTTTTGGTCTAAGTATAAAAACAAAAAGTAACAATCAAATACAACAGCACCAGAGCCAAAACTAAACAAAAAAAGAGCAAGTAAATATCCAAATCAATAAATAAAAATATGTTTTTTAAGCATGTCCAAATTAAAGCGTGTCTGACATCTGACATTAAAGAATAAGAAATGCTTCTCATTCTACCGTTCAGCATGATTTTTTAACATCGTTGTTGTAAATTAAGTTTGAATTCCAGTACTACAGGAGAGGGAGTTACACTAAGCTGGAACAGAGTTAAAGACAACACATTTACACTATCTACACTAGTATAGCATGGCAAAAGGGTATGTAATAATTAATAGGATTACTTCTTTTGATTGATCTTTTTTACTGAAGTTAATTTAAAAAAAAAACTCCAGGCTTGGAGACCACTTTAATCCCAGAGAAATCAATTAGCAACTCAACCCAATTAACCTGATAGTCAGCAGCACCTCTGTGTCACAGCTGGCACCCCGCTGTGTGAAAAACAAAAAGAAAACAACATCAAAAAAATACTCCAATGAATTTACAAGAGCTGGAGCGCTGTAGTGTGTGTGTGATTTTATTTTTATGTTGAAATTTTCTGGTGGATTCTGCATGTCTTGAGAACCTGACATAGAACACAAAAAAAAAAAAAAAAACGGCTGACAGATGCAGAGCAGCCTGCCAGGTTTTTGCTTGTCTAAAACAAGTGAGCGCTTCAAGGAAGTTGGAGTGCACCGAGCTGACACGAGGAGACCTCATTCAAGACGAGATACGGCGTTTACTCTAAGCTGGAGCAGTCGGGCCGACTGAAAGGTCAGAACAGCAATCAGTATCTTGACTTGCCAAGGGCAGCAGGGGAGAAAAGGAAAAGCTCAATATACATCCAATATTTACATTTAGTTTATAAATGTAGAAGTCCAGAAAAAGTCCTTAATGTTTTTGGTTTCCAAGATCCAAATTAACAAGGTTAACTATATGAACAGAATCAAACAGCATTATATGGGGTGTCATATATAATAGGGGACATTTAACTCGTTCCTGGTGATACCCCCAATGATACACATATATTACTCAGGTCAAAGCCTTAAACTAACACATGAGTTACTTTCAAGGAAATCCAAGCACACAGTGTGCAACTTCAAACAAAAAAGAAATCTGCATCTTAATGCGTTCCTCGTTAAGGAAATAAGGCCGAAGAGTATCTCTTACAACTTTCAAAGAAAGACAACGCTGTTCGCCTTATTCGTTTAACTTGGAGACCAAATATATCAATACACTGCTAGGTTTTTGTATTCTTCCTTCATTGTCTCAATTCTCTGTGAACCTCAGCATCATCAAACCCTTGTCAAAAGCTCTTTTGAGTGTTTGTATGGAGGAGACGTATAAATGAAAGACAACCAAATTTTCCATTCTAGCAGCCAATACTGCAAAATTACACACAATGAAGACCGTCATTTTAGACATTACGCGGCTCCAAGTGTCATTGTTTTTCGTGTTCTATAAAAAATGCTTTCCCTCTCATTATTTTTGCAAAAATAAGATGTAAAAAACAATATGGCTGCCTTGTTCATAATATCTAGTAATAGCTGCAGGAACAAACTATTTTCACTTCCCAAACAACAACTATACCACCAAGTTGGACAGTGCGGGACAAAAGGGAAATATCTATAAATGTCTTTATACTGTAAATAAATAAATCTCAAGAATAATTGAGCTGCTGTGAATACTGAAAGTAATCATTGTTACTTTAAAAGAAACAAAAAACCTACACAGTAGCTTTAAAAGAAATTAATTTAGCTTCCACTTTTCTCCAACTGATAACTGTGACAATAGCATGAAAGTGTACAAGACAGCGGATATTTTAAGTTGGCTGTGTGTGGTCCTTAACTGACTGAACGAATTGACTGCGTTTCATAATGTAAGATGGGACTAGGCAGCAAACTCATGTAAGTGATGGTGATGGCCCCCAGTAATGGATGGACAAATGGCCGGATGACATTTATTCAGTGGAGGGCGGTTTGTATCATCCATGACTGTCATAACTAGAAGAGGACAGACAATGGATGTCATCCCTGGTGTGGCCGCTGAAGATCAAGAGCCAAAACAATTTAAGTTACATTTTCTTTTACTTGACTGTCAATGATCTGCAATGACATGCAAAGCTTTGTACGGACGAAATATGAAACAACGCACACCTTTACCATTCTGTACTAACTGACTTCCCTCATAAAAAAATAAATCCCCGTTTTCTAGCAGAATTATAAGTAAACTACATAAAATTGTGTATTAAAAAAACTTCCTCCAAGCATCCAAAGCCACTTTTTAAATTTCAAAGAAAAATAATAAGTTGCCATCTGAGTTAGGTAGTTTTCAGAAAGCAGATTAAACTTTCCTTTAAAGTGAATATTATTATCTCCACTGTTTTAAGAGATCACAGACCACAACCATCAATGAATAGATAAAATTCAAAAATAACTGAAACACGCTTTACATACACTTAGAACAAGTGTTTTAATACTTTAAACCCAAAATTATTGAATAGATGAATCTGTAAATACTGATGGTGGTCAAATATATCTTAAAAACAACAATCATAAGCTATCTACACGAGTCCCACTTAGTTAGAAATCATAACTGTAAAAAGTGTTTTCTGTCATGCAGAAAATTTATTGAAATTTATCTAAATGCTACTTGGCTTTTAACCATATGGATGGTAAGGTCGAGATTTATGCCAACGCTGCAGATGGAAGAGGTTTGGAAGAAAATGGAGTTATATCTATAAAAGCCGTACATGGACAAAGTCAAGCACAGTGGATGATAAGTGATGCTGTGGGGCTTTCCTCACTTCAAAAAGCCTGGAAAGGTTGCTTTGCATCCATTCCTTAAAATTTCTTTCTAAATAATAATTTAAAAAAAACTTTAAATGGATCATTGTTAGGTCTTTCAGCAAAGCTCTAATCCACAAACCATGGCCAAAACAACATTAAAATTTACATAAAAAACACAACCTCTTACTTCTGCCGAGCATCTAGGTTAAAATCAATTAAAAATAAATTATCTCATAACCTGTGACACCAACCCCTTGAAAAAAAATAAAAAAATAACTATTTTTGCTGTTTTCATGAGGACATTGCTTAACTGCAATACTTGATTGCTAATTGGCCCTACTGGATATGAAGAGGGTAAACAACATCATTTAAAAACAATACAATACATTTTTTTTTTTTACCAAAACCTTACTCTATGAACTTTTGTCAGAATGCAGAAGTGCTGAACAAAGTGAGACCTTCAGAGGAATTTCAAGCTTTTGATCGCAGCTGAGACAGGTTCAGGCTGAACAGACAGACATTGTTCAGTTTTCTCTTTCGGTCCAACAAGCTTTAAATGAATTTTGAAACTCCACCATTCATGATACGCATGACTATGAATTGAAGCAAAAGGCAACGTTTAATGCTGGAAATCCCTGTATTTTAATGTCTGTTTCACACCTTCATATTCATTTCTCGTTGTTTTTTTAACTGCCTTATTTTTCTGGCACATAAACTGCAACCAAACAAAATAAATAAATTATATATATATATATATATGAGTCTTTTGCAGTTAAAGCCAAAATACATCATAATAAATTGGAAAAAACAACATAAAATGTACAAATGTGTCATGTTTTTTTTTTGGTGTAGAAAATGCAGATGCAGACTTGCCTCTGTAAGCAGCCGGATGGTGTTATGAATATGTTTCATTAAACAAAAAGGAAGATAAAAATAGTATGATAAAAACATATCCAAATCCAGCTGAATAACAAACTACTTTATTCAGAGGAGATGATTTAAGACCACTGGGCAACACAGCCCAGTTCTTTCGTCCTCTTGATCAGTTAAGATGCTTCTTACAGTTGACTCTGGTTCAGGATTATCTTAAAGCAACACTTAAGAAGTTTCAGATTTGATCGATTTTGGCGGCCTAGTGTGGACAAAGGCTGTAATGTTTTGCCTGAAGGAAGACGGCATTTCCCATGAGGACCAGCACATAGCATTTTAAAATCCTGATCTCCTGGTCGCCTGCAGTTGGATTGAAGTACATTTCTGTTTCCAGTGGCTGTTTGAAGGATGAAATGCGATGAGGTAATGAATAACTGTGGCAAAACAATGTCATATGATGATGTTGAAAATAAGAAACGGAGGAAGTGACGTATGCCGTCAAACAGTCTGCACATTTGTAGTTGTTTTGTGTGGAAGAGTTCCTGCCACCCTCCTCAATTTGCTTAGTGCCGGTTACAGTGATACAGACCCCCTCCGCCCATGACAGAGGTGTCGTTGAACGAGCTGTAAGTCGACGTACAATCACAAAAGTTATCAAATATTTTATGAAGCTTGAAAGGTTACATAGTGTTGCTTTAACAGAGGGAGGTTAACATTTCTGGCTTGTGACCCAGAAACAACAAATCTCCATCAAAGGTTTTGTGTCAAATTGCTTTTTATGACTTTTTGCCCACCCCAAATGTTTATTGATATCACATTCCAAGCATGGAGTATTTTATATACTACTTAAATTGTGCACAAATTCATACATATATGACATCAAGTTGGAGTCACACCTACAATATGCTGACTCTCAACTCTACCGATGGCGCCACAGTAGCTTGCGCCACCTCGGTTCCAGTTGCTAAACAACCGTCAATTCAGCTGACTTAATTATATAGACACCTGATCCCAACACATTTTTTAAAATATTTAGTCACACTCCATATGCTTAAACTAGTCATTCTGTGCTATATACTATGTGTGTTCCACTTTTTGACCGTATTTTACAAGACACAGAAAGAGAAAATACAAAAGAAGACCAGAAAAGAAGAAAATATGAAAGCTTCAAGAACTATTGCTCTTTAGAAAGCCTGGCTCCTTGGAAGTAAAGCAAACATGCATAAAAGCTTTGCAAATTTGAAATGCCTATGGAGGTAATGAATAAACAAAGGCAGGTGTTAACTGTAAAGCAACACCTGGTGTGAAGAGTGAAGCAAAGCCACCAAGAAATACCAGCACTGAATGAAAACATCAAAATCACAGCAATGACCCACAAAAGCATAATAACTGAAAACCTTCGGACTCAGACCCGAACAAAAGCAACCGTGACAACATCTGAGTGGCAAACGTTACAAGGACGCAAACATGTTATTTTTTACCACAACTAGAGAGGAGGAACCATGAAAATACAGCTTCAAAACATTTCGACAACAAGTCTAAAGAAAATATGAACACCAAATGATCAGAAGTATAACACGGAAAGGTTTAGATGAAAGAAAAAGAAAAAAAAACATAACATGACCACACTCTTCCTGCTGTCAGGCTACACTGGGATGGCTTGATTGTCAGATTAAAAAGATTTTAAAACTATATATAAAAAAAAAGTTTTAATTATCTGTATGTGAAAAATCAACATCGTTAGCAGAAATATTTGCCTTACATTGTCCATCTGTGTGTAATTAATCCATATAACGTGTTTAACCAAGTAATAAAGTACTAAATTGACTTACCTAGACGTAGGTATAATTAGCATATTTAATTAATTATTTACATATTAATTTCCAGTTTTAATAAATAAATTACGCATAAAATAAGTATTTAATAAGTTATTTATTGCTATTTAACTCTCTTCCCTATCCTCTGAAATTAAACCTGAAATAAGGAAAATATTCCTTTCTAGAACAAAAGTTGGATGAAACTAGTTAAAACCTTTTCCAATTGACAACATATGTACGTATTCGGGATGTAGCTCTGTTTGTTCACTCATTGAAATTTCTATGCAAACAAAGACCTGCTTTAAGGCCTTTATTATTTTCTCCATGTAAAAACTGTTATTTACTAAGAAGTCCTCATCATTGAAGTTGTTGGGATATTTAATAAATCTTCGACTCTAAGCTTTCCCTAAACAATGCCACGTGTGTCACACGAGAGCTTGAACACTTGGTTTACATAATGACATGGTTTTCATCAAACAGCTTTCAGGCAACAAACTCCTTTTCCTCGGCTGGTCTTTAAAGTTTAGGGGTGATACATTTTCGCAACAGTAAGTGCAGAAACTTGATAAGTTGTGATAAATGTTGATTATTTCAGACTTCCTAAGTATTTATTTTTAGTTGAATGAGCATCAATGTGTCTTAAATATTTGTGCTTAAGGCATTATCTTTGTCTTGTCTATCCACACAAATTAATCCGGATTCATTTAAATGTAATTAGGAGGGTTTTTTTTTTTTTTAGATCTCTTTTTAGACACTTTTATTTTCACATTACTTTGGAGAACATTGTTCATCTCTGAGTGATGAAAGTGTTACTTTAACAGGAAAGAAAACAGACCCTTTATGTGAGGGGTTTAAATACATGCGCTACCCTTCATTTCTCTCTGGTGGTTAGATTTTCTGTATATTTTTGAATCCAAGTTGATGGGATTTGCTTTTGCTAAAAGACTTGTTGTCTCCAAGGTGTCAGCTTATCTTTCCATGCTAAATCCAGAAGTTCTCCCAAGGGAATGTTGCTTGTTTTTAAGATAATCCATGAATAACATAGAAAAACGGCCTTTACTGATAGACGTGTATCTCTTATTTTCACAAAGACATTTGTCTTTCAAAGAGCTAGTCTTGAGACGATTCAGAATTGGTATTTAGTCTGACTGCTCTGTTTAATTTTCCCCACTTCATCCTAGTGTTCCCATCCCGAGAATCCCTCGGGAGCCGCTGTCTGTGAAATTGGCAGTAAAACATGACCTCTATCCATCCCTATATCACTTTTCAATAAGCCGATGTCCTTATGTGGGAGTGTTTGTGGTGTTTGGGTCACGGCCCTGTCATAAAGACCAAGCGCTCCCCTCCTCATCACTCTGAGGGTTAAGAGATCACGGCCGCTGCAGATGGTTATCATGTTTTAGAGAAAGAAACAACAAATAATATTGTTGCCACAGATTTCCAAAAATACTTAACTTGTATATCTGTAAATGAAGATTTGGACCTTAGCCTTCTTGTTTCTTATCAATTAGCAGACAATCTTAAGACCTATTCATAAAATATCTCCATTCGTGTGATTCTAAACAAAAATGTGTCAAATGCACAATTGAACTTTCTCAGATTGTATAATGGAACGACAATGTAAAGTCGCGTCACGCTAAATGTGACGTATGAGATGAGACTGTAGCTTTAAGCATGGCGGTGGCACTATCATGCTGAGGCGTCTTCAACTGCTCAGAACTGATGGGAAGCTGGATTGAGCTAAATTCAGTCACCTCAAAATCTGAGATGTCCAACTGTTCGCCAAAATTGGTACATTCAATAAAAGTTGGCTATAAAGAACTCGGGTTGCTTTTAGCAATAATTCCCTGGCTCAGTAATAAATGTTCTTGTCTTTCATTATAATGTCTCATGTGGTTATGCTTGTTTTGACTTTAGTTATGTTTTTTGGCATATGCAAAAAAAAACTTTTGCCTATTTCTTAATAACAAAATCTTTACCCTTTAAGAAGGCCTAAGACTCTAATATGTGGCATCAAAAGCCTTGTGCCTTGCTTCAACAACCGATTTAATAGACAGCATAGATTTACTCAGGTACAAAGTACAAAATAGAGTTAATTCAAAGAAATCTGCCCAACCATTCAAATGTTTTTTTTAAAAGTTTGAAAAATAAAGAATAATTTTCTGGCTTTCTTGCGTATATCCACAGTGATGTCTGGAGTTTGGCTTCACTACACAGCGCCCAATTACTGCAAACAATGTCAGGAAGAAGCATCTGCAGAGTCTCACAAAAATAAGCTTAGCAAGGGAGGAAATCAGTCTAATACCTGAATATTTATGCACACACACACATACATACACACACACACACAAAAAAAACAGCTGCTGAAAGAAAAAGATAAGGGACCCGACCGCTGTTTGAGGGTGGTGTCAGAATGAAGGCAAGTAATGTGCTTCCCACAGTCTTAGTTCAGATATTCTGCTGGCAGATTTTAAACCAAGGAGAACGAAGGATTTTAATAAAATCACAAATGGAAAAATGTTTTTACAAATATAAAATAACATGAAGGAGGAATAAGCATTAATTGCATGGCATATAAATAGAGATTACCTTGTTTTGGTCTAAATAACAACTGAGACACCTAAGAAGGTTATGTTTAACTCATACAATGCAGGAAAAACACCAATGCTTGTTATATTAAAGCAGGTGTAAAGCAATAAAGAATAAACGTCTTCCATGTAGTTTTGCAAAGTGGCCATACTTTGTAACCTCATTTTCACCCCTGCCAGTGTTTTCTCCTCACCCCCAAAAAAGGCGCATATGATCAGTTTAGTCACGCTGCCTGTTTTATTTCATTTCCTTAGCTCTGAATTAATTCACAGATAGGATTAAATCACAATAAACCCCTTTCAGATTTGTTTTCCTTCCCCCAGTCAGATTTCTTTAAAACAGGATGAGGAAAAGAACTTGGCAGCAGATTTCTTCACTGTAAAATTATAACAAGACATTTTATTTCAAACAAACAGCAAAGCCAGTCGATCATCTTTGAAAAAAATGTTAGTCTTACCAATGGTGGAGATGTGAGAAGGATGAAATTCGTTGTCAGTGAATCTGCATAACAAGCATGTTTTTCCAACCCCCGAGTCCCCGAGGAGCAGAAGTCTGAAGAGCACATCGTACTGCTTAGCCATGATGTTGTTTCATGGGCTGCTCAATGAAAAAGAAACAAATAAATCAAATTAAAATAGAGATCAGAGTAGGCTAACTCAGCGATGAACGGCCTCTATCCGCCCGCCTGGATCCCATGTCTGTTCAGCAGGAGCGCCTAAGGCTGTGGCTGAGTGTGTTTTTGTTCTCTGGTGACAATGAAACTGGGATGCTCCAGCTTCCCCAGCAGCATCCAGCTTCCAGTGGGCGCGGTGGACCTCTGTCAAGTCAGACTGTGTCAGAAATATTCACTTCCTGTCATTCCTTTCCAAATAAAATCTTCAATTTGTGGGGGGAAAAAAGAGGCAATATTTTTTTATGTTGTGATTTAATGTTTTAAATGTGAACTTTTTAAAAATTGGTAAAACAAGATGTCCAAACAATTAGTTAGATTTGAGACATAAAAGGAAAATGATGGTAAAAATTTGTTTGCTTTGAAATTATAACTTTGTGGGGTCAAAAACCTGAGCTACATATGTAGACAAGCATTCTACCCTAAACCGGTTTTCTAATGTGGAACATTGAGGTATAGGTTTGTCAAAATGCCAGATTATAAAATATCTTTCAGAATAAATTAGACTTCAGATTAGTCAAAGCTCATCTATCTGTTCCGCAACATGATGAAAAAAATGACAAGTAAACTGCTATGTTTTGGCCAGTGAAATAAAATCTTTGCACATTTTGGGTTAATAGCTGCTTTTAAAAATATAACATTTGGTTGGCTAGATAAAATTAAGAGAGAGAGAGGCAGAGAGAGAGAGAGAGAGAGAGAGAGAGAGAGAGAGAGAGAGAGAGAGAGAGAGAGAGAGAAACTTTAACAAACTGTATAAAAAAACAATATTTTCATGGCTGATTGTCTACAATTTTCATGCCTTAATAGAGCTGCTCTACCTTGCAACTCTTAAGTGTTTATGGTGAACTCAGACCATAAAGAAAGGTCGAATGAAAAAGTTCTTGGGCAGAGCAGATAGGATCAGATGATTTTAGTTTGTTTTGATTAAAAAACTGGTCAAGATATAGTCTCATATGTAAAACGTAAACATCTGTACAGTTATATGTTATCAGTTATATTAGAAATTATTTTAGGTTTGAAAATCAGTATGAAATCGGTCTAATCTTACCTTTTTCAAATTCATCTTTTTTTTTTTTGTCTGACTCATGCACTACAAGAAGTCCAGGTTCTGTAGTCACAAAATAATCACAAATCATCACCCTTTCACCACTGTGCTTTTTAACTTTCTACAAAGATTTTGTATAATGTCTATATCTTCTTTACCCTTTGTAATCTAAATTAGATTAGACTACTGCAACACAATTTAAATTTCATTTATTTATCTTGGCTTTCCCTCTTTCTTTGCACACTTTTAGTATAAGATCTTGTAAGGGTTTGTAAATATTTTTTCTGTGATAAAAATATGAAGGAAAGCATACATAACATATATGTTTTGGTTAAATATATGCAAATTAGGGGATTTGTTTGCAAGAAATAAGAACTTTGATTTTGAAGCCATCAGAGCTGTAGTAGTTTGTTTTATTTTTAAGGGTAATTCACACCATTTCCTGTTAATTTGTGTTAAGGGATAAAACTATGCGACTGTTTTGTCGGATTATTCCTTATTAACATTAAAATCGATCTAATTAAAATGCTCGCAGTTATTAATCGAGAAAAAAAAAAACATTAACTAAAACAATAGCAAACTCTCAGATATGTTTGCGCGTTTCTGTGAATGAAGGCAGGTTTGTCCCTCCGGCGCGCCGTAGTTTATCTTTTTTTTCTTCTTCTTCTTTTACATCGACTTCAGCAGGAAAAAAAAATCTGAAAACTATCAAAACGACGTAGGATTTTGGCCATTGCTGAATCTGTGCCGGCAGCGGGCCTCTCCTCGCCACCATGGACGCTGTTCCCGCTCCTCTGCGGTGCTTCGGTGAGCAACACCCGGCGGAAATGTTCGCGGACGACGGCGTGGAAACGGTAACTTCGGTGGAGCAGGTGAGCTAACGGACTGGATTAGCTAGCTGGAAGCTAACGCTGCGCTTGGAGGAAAAAAAGAGGGTTAGAAAGTGTAAAACGAAGTGACTATATTCATCTCCACGACATGTTTCTATTTGAGTCAGTTATTAAAAGTATTAAATCAGTCTTTTCTGTTTTTAGGTTTCCGGTTTTATTCCACTTCAGGGAAGCTTTAGCCTCTAGCTAGCTAACAATAGATTCGTAATGAGATAAGGTTTTCTCACTGTTCGCCTGTTTCATTTAAAGACCTTGAACAACAAACTAAGCCTCATTCTGATATTTGACAACTTTGTATATAAAAAAATGCTATTATATCCCTGTTAAAAACACAATTAAAACGAAACTGTTTCATTCTAATATCAGAATCAGAGTCAGACTCAGGCTTTATTGGCCAAGTATGCTCACACATACAAGGAATTTGTTTTTGGTTACACAGATGCTTGCAGTGCACGAAAAATACAGTAAAGAAACATTTGTAACATTTAGCAAGTGTAATTTATATTGTAAAAAAAGTGCAGTTTTGTGCAGTATAAAAACTATAAAAGTAATAAAAATATATAAATAAATTGTTCAATTGTTCAGGAGAATAATGGAAGTTGGAAAAAAGCTTCTCTGTAGCCTGGTCGTTCGGGTCTTCATGTGGCTGAAGCGTCGGCCTGATGGAAGGCACAGACACAGGTGACGGCCAGGGTGAGACGGGTCGGTGATGATCTTCTCTGCACGCTTCCTGGTTCTGGAGGCATGAAGGTCCAGCAGTGCGGGCAGCTTTACACCGATGGTCCTCTCTGCAGACTTGATAATGCGCTGCAGTCTCTTGGTGTCGTGTTTTGTCATACCACTGCCCCACACTGTGATGGATGTGGTGATGATGGACTCTATGATGGCTGTGTAGAACTGCACCATCAGCTCTTGGGCTAGGTTGAACTTCCTCAGCTGGTACAGAAAGTGCATCCTCTGTTGAGCCCCCTTGATGATGGAGTTGATGTTCCTGTAGGACTCCACAGCCATCACAGTCCTGTCTAGGAAGGTGAGTGCTGGCAGGGTTGGAGGGCTCCTTCTGAAGTCCACGGTCATCTCCACTGTTTTTGCTGTGTTCAGCTCCAGATTGTTCTGACTGCTCCAGAGGATAGCCTGTTCAACCACCCGTCTGTAAGCAGACTCATCACTGTCCTTGATGAGACCAATGACTGTTGTGTCATCTGCAATAAAATGTGCTGTTAATTTAATTTATTTAAATGCCAGCTTTTCTAAATCCAATTTATTAATTTTTTCTTTTTTTTTGGGTTCTTTTGTTTTTTGCATGCATGCACCATGCATGCAAAAAACAATTGGGTGCCAATTGTTTTATTTAGCAGAGCCATAGTTCTGCAGAGGATGCACAAGATCACAATCATAATTGATAAATAAAGGTAGACAGGAGGAGCAAAACAAGTGTGGGGCTCAAACAATGGAAGATTAAAGGCAGTCACAAATACTTTTATATGGGCTATTGTGTTTTTTTCTGTGTTGTCTTTAGAAGTTATGACTGAGACTGGTTTTGTTAAGGATTGTAAATTTGACAACAATCTTATTTAGTCACTATTTGTGGACTGAGGGAAATGGTTGACAGACAAACATTTGACCTTCTGAAAAACCTTCCAAGACCTTTCCTTCTCCAAGAATGTTCGGTTCCGCTGACATTTTAAAAGGGGATGTGGACACTTTCAATACGCGGGTGCATATTTTTATGATACATAGACACTGGTAATTCCAATGGCTTAAATAGATAGTCTTGTAATATTTCCAACAGTTGTATTTCAAGCGATTCAAGGATCATTTGTAAACTACAGCAGCTAAAGTGGGTTAAAAATGTCTGGAATAATTAAATATGACAGCAATCTTATTTTCTTACTGGCTGCTTGTAAACGCTGATTTATTTAAAATCTTTAATCTGGTAAAATGTTAATTTATCTATGTTGTTTTTGGAATCTTCTGTTCAAAAAAACAACAATGAGAACTGAATGCTTTTCTTGGAGATTTTTTTTTCTTCTTTAAAACAAATAAAACAAGGAGAGCTTCAGAGTTCAGGCAGCCAATGATCTTGAAATCTAGATGAACAGTTGGAGCAAGGCTAACATCCAGCAGACCGTCTACTCAATTTCACCAAGTAATTAATTATTAAATGCATATAATAAAGGGCCTACATTTAAAATTAAAATCAATGATTGAAATCTCGGGTAATGATTGGCATTGTTGTTAAGGTGTTTGTAATAGATTTTAATGTGAAAATAGTAGCAAGAGGCCCCCATGTTGAAAAATTAAGGTTTTGTAGATTTTTTCAAAAAATTTTAAGCATCTTGCAGTCCGCTTTCAAGGTAAACCTGCTTGGTGTCTGACTCTTGAATGTTATGTTGGCATTTTGACAGCTGTGTTGAATGTCCTCCACCTCTGTCGACCCCACCTCGGTGTTTACTCTCACTTCCAGAGTCAGACGCACACCAAACTAAAAGTCTTCTTGTGGGTTAAAATAATCCTGCCCCTTTGTCTGATTTTGTTATTTGTTTTTTGCCATGTAAAAAGCATCTTATTTTGTCTTTTAAAGGTTTTTAATCTCATTGTAAATATCACACACTGTGCACACCCTTCTGTTTATTCTTATTTTTTATGTTTTGTCTAGAAAAAAGTGGAGCAGACCATCGAGGAGGCCATCAATGTTTACAAGCAGATGCACAGCTTACCAGAGTAAGTTCCTACAGAAAAATGGGTTTCTACAATAACCATGCAGCAAACGATCACTTTTCTTATATGTTTTTAATTTTGAAAGTATAGACAGTTTACAGAAAAAAACATGTCAGATGCCGTGTCGCTACATCTGCGATAGTCATCTGTTGGTCGAGCTGTCAGGACGCTGATAAAGCGGCTCACCTGCCGTCGCTATCAGCTGTCATAGCTTCGCCATGTGGGGTGACTCACCTCATTTCTATGACAACTGCTGGATCCTCTGATCGCTCAGACCACAGCCTATGTGGACATACATTTAGTTCTACCAATAAATAAAGGTAATTTGCCAGTGGAGGACGTACGATTATTAGTGTTTCTGTTGCTTTTATGGTTGTAATTCAGTGGTTATATTATAAACTAGGATAGATATTAATGTTTGATCTTGTTTAACGTGTAAGAACGTTTCCTTTAAGTTCAATTCTCTCCATTATAGGTGGATAATGTGGATTTAAAATGTTGCTATTATGTCCTGTAATAAAGATAAAAGTAAAGATGAACACAAAGAGTGCTTTAGACAAACGTCTTTAGGACACAACTAACATATATAGTTTAGTTGGGTTTTAGTTTTTAATTTATCATTAGTAGAATAAAAAATGTGAGGAAAAAAAATCCCCAATGTATTTGTCAGATTCTTTCTTTCTTTCTTTCTTTCTTTCTTTGACTTTTCAGTCAATCTGTCTTATTTTTTCTATCTTTCTGTGTTTGTTTCTTTCTTTCTATGTTTTTTTTTCTGTCTTTCTTTCTTTCTGTCTGTCTTTTCTTTCCACCCTCAGCATTTAAACGGGTGCGGTGACTCCTTATCCGATACAGCGAGGCCAAGACCGGTTGTTGTTACGTTGCATATTTACCGCAACACAAACCTAACAGAACAGCCTCGGTAGGAACAGGATAATTATTGCATGTTTAGGAAAACAATAAATTGAAAGGGAGACAAAGGTCAAGATTGGGGAGGGGGGAGAAGCGGAGGGCGGAGTCGTCTGTTGACTCATTCAACATATATGCAGCTGTGTGTTTGTTTGCAACAGCATAGGCGCTCGCATGAGGGTGTTAAGGCCTTCCTGCTGTTGCACCTCGACATACAAACAAACCAGGAAACAAATGTTTTACATTGGTTTTTGCATCAAGTTTTTTATATAAATCTGCAGATACGAGTGTCTCATCACATTTTCACATGTACGTAACGGCATCGATGTTGGTGTCGTCAGCTCAAACTTGAGTAATGAGTTTTTATTTTAGTGACTTCTTAAATTTTCTGTTTGGTTTTTTCGCTTTGTCAAATATTTTGTATCAAAATATGTGACCCAATAAAATCCCTTGTCTTTAATGAAGCTTTCCAAAAGTTCTCCATGTAATTTACAAATGTTCTGTAATGTCCCTGAACGCATCAACTACACTGAGCGTTTAAAGTTTGAGTTGTCCAATTAAGATATAAACCAAGATATGAAACCACTCGCACGTTTTTTTTTTTTAAATGAAACAAAAATAACTTGTTTTATTTATTTAGGTTCCACTTTACAGTTTAGTATTTTATTTGATAATTTTATTATTTCTAATTTTAAAGTTTGTTTTTTTTATGCAGGTTTCATGTTTAGTGTCTAACCACTTAAAAATATCTAACCTCATTTAACTTATTGAAAAATGTTATACTTTGACTTTTGAGATTACATTTTTGACCCTTTTAAATTTTATAACGTAACAATAAGAGTGACTTAAGAATCAAGCTGTGTTGTTGTCGTTTTACGATGCAGCATTTTAAGTGTGCACTGATATTTAAAAGTTGGACCAATACCAATTCCCGATACTTGTATTGGTAATGCGCAATCTATGCTTTATTTAAGCACCCCAAAATCCTGGCATCCAGGGCGTCACAATCGTTGGTATTTATCAAAATAAATCAAATACTCTGTGATTCTACATCCCTTATAATGTTGTTCACTATTGTTTTTCAGGCCAGTATTGATGCGGGAACAACATTACCAGTATCTCAAAAAGGGTTTACGTCACCTATCCGACGCGTACGAGGTACAGTAAGCTCTGATTTTTATAAAGAAAACCAGCTTCTTCTTTATCTGTATAAAATCCATCCATTTTTATTACTGCATCTACTGTTTTAATAACTATTAATGCTATACTACTATAATTGCCTTAATATTGTGGAATTCAAGATAGAGTATTATATTAATAACGCAAAATTAAATGCGCAGTATCTGTTTTTGAGCCTCTGACGCTCATCAGTGTGGCTGACATGTTTTTTTTTTTTTTGATGCTTTCATGGCTGGATGTGGTTATTGTAATGTTTTGGTTGCATTTTCCTGTCTGATCATGGGTGCTGGTGGTTTTTTGTGTGTGTGTTTGTATAAATGTAGTGTCTGGATGCGAGCAGACCGTGGCTTTGCTTCTGGATTCTTCACAGTCTGGAGTTGCTGGAGGAGCCCGTTCCTCCCACCGTCGCCTCAGAGTGAGTTTCCCACCGATGCGCACCTCATCTCAAGCCACCTCAAAGCCCGCAGACAGCTACAGTTTATAGCAAGTGACATGGTAGAATAAAGTTTATCTTGTATTAAACAGTTAATTGTATTATAAAGTCAATAAAAATATCACATTCACTGTATGACAATACATTTGCAGGGCATGATCAAGTCACAAAATAAACACAATTACTCCTGAACACAATCATAGTACATATTTATGCTAGTAAAAACTATCCTAACATTGTAGGTAAACATCTATAAAGAATATTTAACATTTAAAAGTATATTTTCTTGACTGCAAAATCAAAATATTTCCATTTTCACCGGTCTAAAACCAAATATTTTAATATCACAGCTGCATATTTTTACAATTACCTACAATTTCTCATTTGTGTTTTTTCGGGAGCTCATGATAGGTTTGTTTTGTTGCTTTTTGTTTGGTTCGAAGCATCAGTGTCTCTAATAATCAGAACCTCAGTTATAATCTGAGCCTGTTTTGTCGTCTTGGGCATTTTTTCCCTCTTATTATTCTGATCACAGAAATAAGTAGATATGATCTTTCAAGCTTCCAGATGGAGGATTTTCCTCGTTCCCACTCGCTAATAATTGACTGCAAAGCTTTGTTTCCAGGCAGTCCGGAATTTTGTTTTGAAATTACAGCCTTTTAAATGCTTTGCAAACGCCGGGCCGGGATGCCAGCCTACGCACTCGTTGTGACCGCGAAGGTCTGCCAGCTCGACCGGCAGGTGCGGCCCTGGGAACGTTGCCACTCTGTCCTGTGACTGGGCTCGGGTCAGAATTGGCACCATGCCGCTTTCTTGGTGAGAGTTAATGAAGGCGTCTCTACCAACACGCCTGGCTCTAGGGTTCTTTGCAATTTTGCGATTCCTTTCCACGTCGGGGCTGGACGGAACATTTGAGTGAGAGTTTGCTTCAGCGAGACTGAAAGAATATCCTCCTTTACGCCTCAGTTGAAGTCATATAATGTGTATGTTGTTTTTACATGTATATTTGAACCTATGCTTTTTTTTGTCTTCATTTAATCCCATCAGAATATTTACCTTATCTCATAAAATTTTGGAAAATGTAGTGAAAATAGATCTTAAGATCTGTAAAGCATTACATAGTCTTCCGGGTCATCTGAATATTTCCTATTAGAATGAGGAAAATAAAGTTTTTAAAAGTTTTGTTTAAATGAGAGTGATGCTATCAAGTCACAGAATCTCCACTAAAGAATTTGGTCTAAACAACAACAAATTTTTGTATAAGATAGAAATAACTAGAATAAACCTCTTTTTGGGTCGTGATTACATTTGGGAGAAAGGCAGAAAATAGACCTTTACTCCTTTTTAAATCAGAAATTAAGTGTGGTTTTTTCCCCCTCATAACTTTGGAAATTAAATTGAATTTCATCAGCCACTCCCAGGCTAGACGTTCAAAATAAACCACTGCAGAAACAAATAAGACCCAAAAAAAAAAAAAGACTTCTCGAGGATTTCCAGTAGGAAAATATTCTGGGTCTTATGAGAGAAAACTGGAAAAAAGCTTTAATTGCTGGAACCATAAAATCTGCTCAATCAGGAAAACCTACAGGAAAATGTCTGGTTCATAACATAGAAAAATCAAAAAAAACACAAGCAAGTCCTACTTTCAATAATAAATTTATTGATTGTCCTCTTATTTTAGTTAGACTAGATTGAAAATTTTTCATTCAAAAATTTCAGTATCTGAAAACATCTTTTTGTATTTATTCAGGTAAAATAGGCTTTTTTATGAAATATTTATGATCAACAAAGGAAAAGGGGATTATACAGTAATTCATACTGATTAATTATAATATTAATGAGGAATTTGCCATCCTCTGTCTCTCCAGAGTGTGTCAGTTTCTGGCTCTGTGTCAGAGTCCGACGGGGGGGTTCGCTGGAGGACCTGGCCAACACGCTCACCTGGCGCCGACCTACGCTGCCGTCAACACTCTCTGCATCATCGGTACGGAAGAGGCATATGGTGTAGTAGACAGGTACGATCCTCTCTGTACGACGCCATTTAATGTTGAGCAAGTACAACAGAGACGATCCGAAGAATTTGATTTGAAGCATAAACTAGTAAAGTCTCAGTTTTGTGAATGTGTGGAGACTTTGATTCTTCAGTTGATGCATTTTTAAGGTACACTGGACTGTAGGTCATTAAGGCTGTCCTTGATCAAACTGAGGTGTTTATCTTGTCACAATAATAATTAGATGGTATTTTTCTTGTGGCTGAGGTTGGTTAAAAATAAAGTGTTTGCTGCACCAATAAAATCTGGGGCAAATCCTCCCTAAGCCCTTTGAAGTCAGTTCATAAACAGATTTCCCTTTTTATAATGAAGCTGACAAAACATACCAACTAAAAAAGAGAAGAGCTAAAAACAGAAAAGCTTTACATTGTAATATTCAGTTTATCTTGATTGGAAAGAAGATGCTGTAAAAACATTTTTGGCTAATATATGTAAATTATTGGCTCTTTTGGTTAAAGTGTAAACATTTTAAAGAGTTTTTTTATTAGTGATTATATTGGTGACATTCCCTGCCACTGGTATGTTTGTGATTAAATTCATGTTAAATGGATATTTTATGACTGGCATGCATTTTTTTTTTTTTCTTTTACAGGTAAAATAAGAATCTTGTTCCTACGTTTAATCATTTCTGTCTTCCACCTTCCTCAGGGAGAAGCTTTTAGACTTCCTCTGGTCGCTGAAGCAGCCAGATGGCTCCTTCGTGATGCACGTTGGAGGGGAAGTGGATGTCCGGTGAGAGTTGTGAATAATTGCCTAACTTTGCCTTCTGTTTTCATTTCTCATGCATATATTTCATTCTTTTTTTTTGTTGTTGTTTTGATTTTATAATTAAATATCTTCTGTCTTACATGTGGAATCACCTGAACCCCAATCAAGAGAATTGAAAATGGTTTCATCTCCATTTTCTTGGGAGGTCTTATTCTCTTTTAGTATCCTGACATCTTTTGCAATTTAGGTTGTTTTTCATTCTGTTTGAGCTGCTGTGTTCATCTATAGTTAGTTGATGCATTACAATCTGTTCTGTAAAACCGTTCTTCCCAGGGTCGTTAAAATATCAGCTTTAAGTGAACAGACAAAGGCCAGCCTTGTATGTTTTAGGCAGATTATGAACGCTTCTACTCAAATCTATGGTAGTTTAGATTGCTTTCTAATTAAAATTCGAACAATTAGCTTATAAATAGGCTTTTTTTTAATGTCACCGGTTAAAATAAGATGCATTCATAAGCTAAACATGGAATTCTAGATCTGAAAAATGAAAATGAAAACAAAGAAAAAGCACGTCAGTCATCGGGGTTTTAAGCGTACAATGTAGTTATTGTACATTCTGTGTTAATTAGGTTAGGTTCTTAGGTATTTGCGGCAAACAGGATAGTGTATCGGTCAGTATACAGGAAGAAGGATATGAGACCGAAACTTTAACTTGCTGGTTTATTTCATCTTGATATGCAGTGTTGCCAGCAGTCTGTAATAACAAAGGAATTGGAATTAAGCTAATATATTACAGAAATAGAGGTTCAACTAATAACTCAAACAAATATCTTAATTACAAATAAACTCAACCATCCACATTGAAATGTAAATCCACAACATACACAAATAACTCAATTCACGTAAAGGTTACATCATTAGGCACAACCTTGGTGGAAAACAGGAACACTGACAGCCCTCATAAGAGGCACTTTGGCGCCATCATGTGGCCAGATAATATCCCTACACAAAGGCGGCAGCTGGCAGCGGGTGCCCTTAATTACTATATCTGCCGAAATAACGTTACAAATAATGGGATTTAAGGTAAACCAAAAAGGGTTGAGCAGGCTCAACTGAATTCCCAGCGCTGAAAGATCCCACAACATCACATATAACAAACTGAATCTAAAATAAACAAACGGCACGCTAAATGCGATAACTTAGTTTCTGTCATCAACTTAACTCGGAGCATCACTTCTCAGGACTATACTGGGAACGCAGTCTCACATGCTGAGAAAGCAGCAAACTGACCCGGAAGAATATTAAATTGCTCTTCCTATGATAATCTCTACCAATATTACAAAATAAAATACAGAAATGTCAGCGCCTTTTATACATTCTGTTTTTTGTTTTTGTCCCGATAAGATGCCATGATGTTGTTTTGGAAGAAGATAAAACAGTTAGTAGGAGGAGGAGGAGGAGGAGGGTCTTTTGTTGTATCTTCTTGTTTCTCTCCCGGACTCTGTTCATACGCTGCACGATCCAAATGTGCACCAGCTTTTCTTTTTTTTTTTTTTCGTTTTGTTTTTGCTTTAAAATAGTTTGCTGTTGTGATCCGAGGTCAGAATTGGAGCTTAAAGTGAAGCCAGATCCAAAGCACATGTACTCATAATATAAACTGTAAAATGCTTAAAGATCAAGCTTTTAGGTGTCCTCCGACTGATCCATGAACTACTTGTAGTGCTGCTTTAATCAACCTGCTAATGATAATTTGCTTATGATTTTCTTAATTCTAACTATAACAGTTTCATTATTTTTGTTCGTTACCTCTTGGAAGCGTTTGAGCGTTTTTGTATTGTATACCTAAGGGTGTTATTTAAAATCTTTTATTTAACCTGCAAATGTTGCTAGATTCTTCACATAGAACCGTATTATTTTTTTAACTTATAATTTATTGATCCTATAAATTAACCTATTTTAATTTTTTATGGAGAAAATTATTGCAATGCATGTCTACAAACCCTAAACGGTAAATGTCTGGCTACTTTAAGGATATTTTTTTGCCATTCTTGTTTTTTGCAGGTGAAGAACGTTTGTATTATTCTCTTGAACATTTTTACAAAAAGGCTTTAAAGCGGTAATAAATTTTAAAAAATGGCAAAACGTCGCTTTATCGGCGACAGCATCTTTACTTTAAACAAACACTGAAGCAAAACTCTCTGCTGTATTATTCTCTGAGCAGGTGAGAACAGGATTTAAACAAACGCAACAACTGCCTTTAAAAACAAAACCTTGTGTATCTATTTACAATATATCAATGTTAACATCGCTGATATATTTCCTACATGTTTGTTAATGTGTCATTAGGATAGGGAACTACTTTTAATATATGTAAATATCAGTTATTGGCCACAACTGTAACCTGACGGCCCAAATTTTCATGCAAGTGCGTCCGTGCTATCTTTTTATTTCAATACGCTTTAAACCTTCTGTTTGCTTATTGAAAACCTGGGCTGTTTAGGATCAGCTTAATGTCAAAGTCCATTAAATTAATAACATTGTTTTTCCTTCCAGGAGCGCTTACTGTGCCGCCTCTGTCGCGTCGCTCACCAACATCATGGCACCTATGCTGTTTGAAGACACAACCACCTGGATCGTCAGGTAAAGCAGCGAAGCCACAGAAAGAAACGTTCTGGGGTTTTTTTCTTCTTCTGTCAGCCATTTTTTAAATTCTGATAGTCGTTCTTTTTTTTTTTCTTCTTTCTTTGTCGTGGTTTCAGCTGTCAGAACTGGGAGGGCGGTCTGAGCGGCGTTCCCGGCTTGGAGGCGCATGGCGGTTACACCTTCTGCGGTACGGCGGCGCTCGTCATCCTGGGGAAAGAACACATGCTGGATCTAAAGGGCTTGCTAGTGAGTGGTCCCTCTTCTTCTCTCTTTGGGAGTCCTCCTAATCTTATATGGTTTGTCTCTCCTGCGAGCAAAGTGTCTAGACTTCAATAATGTGGATTTTTATGCAGACTGAAGCAGAAATTAAACGACTGTGGTAAAATATTATGAAAGTACATTGGGGCTGTATTATGTTTTGAAAAAAGTGCATTACTCTGTAACCTTTAAACTTTTTAACAATGGACAACAAACTGGCTGACTACTAGACTAGTATTTCTTCATTTTTTGTCAAAAAATAAAAAAATTAGGTGCAATTCCATTGATCTTATTGAGTGCCCTGCGTATTAACAAAATCTCTTTATGCTGTACATATAAACTCACATTTTATTTTATCTATATTCTGAATGTTGGGAAGGAGGCTGAATTAGTTGGACATTATTTTTACAAATTTATGAACAGCTGTCTCTACCAGCATGTTTAGAATAAAGTTTGTAAGTGTGCGTGTCAACAACTCTAAACTAACATTAACTGAATTCATGACCAGTATTTAGCGCGTTTATTTTCCTTTTAGGGTATTTTCCGCGCTCAGTCTTCTCCCGCTTCATCTCAGACATGCTTTCGTCTCAGATGTTCACTTGAAGAAGACGGGGTAAAGGTGTTTATGCAGCCTGAGCCATGCGCCTGCAAAACAAGGCTAACGATTGGCTGATTTCTTCCTCTACTGCTCCACTGGTAGATCACAGCGTTGGGTTGCTCACCACTCCCACATATTGACCGCAGATATGACAGATTGTTTGAAAAATGGGCCACTTACAGTAAAACGTGAAAATAAACAATCAATCGATCAGTAAATTAGTTGTCATGTATTTCAATAATTGATTATATCCGTTAGTTTTATCAGCTTTACTAAATATGTTGCCATTGCATGAAAAAAGCATATGCATAACACTTTTTATACTAGCCAACAATGATCCACACAGGCCCTTGCGATGTGAATATGGCGTTAATCATGTATTTGTGGTGGTGTTCATTAGGAATGGATGGAAACAGCATTACCTGAGCTTGGCCATTTTTTTTTTGTTATCTGATGTTACGTCTTGCATCAGCAGAGATTTGCTGCTCATTTAAAGCAGAAACTGGGATAAATCCGTTAACAGCAGACTTCTAAACGTCACCGTAATTCATCTCCTGTATGATCCAGCCTCTGTGCTGCCGTTGTGTTAAAACATTACCCTTTTAAAATGCTCCCCCACTGTAAGTGGCATCCTGCAGTAGCACCAATTCAAATGCAAAGCTGCTACAATTCAGGTTTGCATATGAGGATGAGGGTAAAATCCCTTGTAAAATTGGGCCCCATTGTTTTAGCAACCACAAAATGTTTAATATTCCTGAACATCCCTTTAATATTCCCTTTATGGTTACAATTTTGTTTTTAGGTTTTGGATTAAAGACAAAGAAAGAAAACCATCAAGAAAACATTAAAAAAGGAAAATAAAAAACTAAAGGAAGTTGCTTGGATCCTTTATGTTTAAAGAAACATTCAAAGCATAAATTAATCGTGGCGCAGTCCGTGATGGTCACTGTCCATCTTCTAAAATGATTTGATCTTAGGTTCTCACACAATATTTATTGAACTGAAATAAACAGAAAAATACTGTATTTATGATTAAAAGCCCGATTAAGTAACTTATAGAACCACGTTTAGCTGAAATGAGCCCAAGCAAACGTTTTCAGTCTTCTATTCTCTCCCACATTTAGAGGAATTTCCCCCAGATTTTTCCTAAATTCATCAAAGTTTGCAAGTGGTCACATCTGCATAGCTCTCTTCAGGTTTGACATTTTCATAATCCTTTACATTTAAGCCATTTTTGCTGCTGCTTTTAGGGCCGTTTCTTAGTTATTTTGACCAGCCGAACCGCTGGCCTCATATTTGACTCCAGAATATTTGAGTATTTGAAGATGTCGACAAGCAAAGTTCTTGAGTTTTTAGAAAATCCCAGAACACAACGCCTCCACCAACCTGCTCGACATTTCCTCTAAGGCGTTTTTACCGAAAGGGTTTGATTAGATATCACATTGATCTGCAACTCTGTGTGTAAGAAATAATCCGAAACGGTAGAGATTAAAATTAATTTACCTGCTGTTAAAAAGCTCCACAAAGGTAATGAGTAATTATTTTTAAACATGTCGATTTTTGGCCTCATCTCTTCATAGCGCGTTTGTTTCAAAAGCCTAAGATAAACCCCAGTTTATCTTAGCTACAATCAATCAGTTATGTTCTTTTGAATGCCTGTTTTGCCTCAATGCATCACTGAACCTCTGGTTCCAGCCAGAAGTTTTAATCTTCAGATGCCTTTTATTGTCTATAATTGTTTTCCAAGTCAAAGGGAGAGTCCTAGGATACAGGCGGCATCTCTGATACAATTAACACTCCGCCAAGGAAGCCAATGGAAATATCTCAACGTTCACCTGACCTGTGATGAGGCTGATTAGAGCAGAGTCATCAGAGAGCTTCTAAAGCTAGAGACGGTTGATGGAGAAGTCTTTAGTATAAAGAAAGGACAAGAAATTGGGGCTAGCATTGTTCCCTGTGGGACTCCCATACAACACACCAAGCTGTCAGAGACACGGAACTGTTAGGTGGGAACTCCTAATAAGAAAAGCTGGCAGATGTGAGAGATTTATACCCAGGTTTTAGTTTAGATCTGCTTTTCAACATTTTGTTAATCTCTTGTTCCGGATTTCAATGTGTTTAGTTCTTCTTCTTCTTCTCCTCCTCCTCCTCCCCAGCGCTGGGTGGTCAGCAGACAGATGCGATTTGAGGGAGGCTTCCAGGGCCGCTGTAACAAACTAGTGGACGGCTGCTACTCCTTTTGGCAAGCGGGACTCTTGCCTCTTCTCCACAGAGCGTTATTCAACGATGGTACATTTTTTTGTAAACTCAGGAAAAACTGCATTTAAAAATTAGCTGGTATCATTTTAGCTGATGTATAGGAATGGGTGAGACTTAATTATTGCTGAGAAAAGGGAAAATGCGAAGTATGAATTTAAAAGACTTCATATTTCTAATAAACTTGCATTATTCATTATTGCATCGATCTAAAAATGATTTTCTCTTTCCATCTATCCATTTTAGTTTCCATTCATTAATTCTGCTCACTTATCAAAATGCTTCTTTAATTTTGTGCATGTGCGCGTGCAGGAGAGTCAGGGCTGAGTCGGCAGCGGTGGATGTTCGAGCAGCAGGCCCTGCAGGAGTACATCCTCCTCTGCTGTCAGAATCCAACCGGAGGCCTTCTGGACAAGCCCGGCAAGTTAGTAAAAATCCCCGGCAGCTGTCACGCAGTCATCCACGCACGAACATACACGGCACGATCAGCTGAGGGTCGCGATTTCCCCCACGTCACGCCGTTTTGTTTTCCAGATCCAGAGACTTTTACCACACGTGTTACTGCCTCAGCGGCCTCTCCATAGCTCAGCACTTCGGGAACATGGAGCATTACAACGAGGTGATCCTCGGCAAGGAGGAGAACCGGCTGGTGAGCATTTAGACATTTAACTATAAAAAAAATCTCTAAAAAGAAACAAAACTACTATGATTACGCTGAATCATTTTCGATATCCCGACTCGTCCGCATGTTGAGTATTCTCTCGTGCGTCACATCTTTTGTGTTGCCACGGTTTGCTGATTATCTGCAGGGTGTGTTTACTTTACCCTACAGATGGCTTCCTGTTGTACTATCCAAGCCATGCATGGTGGTGTTGTCCCAATGGTTGAATGGCTCAGTCACTTCAGGAAAAATTCATCTATCCTCACATCTGAGCTCTTGTACTGTTGCCACACAACCTTGCGTAACGTGGCTCTTGCTAAAGGATGCAAATGTCAGGAAAATTCTTCCAGAACAGCTGAGCTCTCAGTGTAGGGATGCACACGCCTACGCAAAACGGGGGCATTTGACTTAATGGTGCAAGAAAAGGTTGAGTTGTGCATTTTCTTTCTGGATGCACCCTGGAGTGGTTTGGACCGATATGATGAATTTGGAACAAGATAAAGATGCGACCGTCCTATTTGGTTACAGTTACCCCCCTCTCTGTTCATAGTATACAGGCGTGCAAAGCTATAAAAAAGCCTATCAAGACTACTTAAACAATACAGAACTCTGTTTTACATCTTTAGGCTCCAACTCATCCAGTTTACAACATCGGTCCTGACAAGGTGGCTCAGGCCGTGAAGCACTTCCGCCGGTTGTCCGTTCCCGACAGCAGCAGCAGGCGGGGGGGACCTTCTGTCGATGCCAAACCATCAGAACCAGCCTCCGCAGAGCTGCAGTCGTAGGCCAGCAAAAAACTCTGGGGTACTGAACCAGGTAGGGGATCGCCGTGGTTTCATAATGGAGCGGAAAAGACGACGGACCCTTGGTAGAGACGAGGGCCTGGAGTTTAGGAGGTCAACAGTATTGTCTGGACGGCGCCAAGTTCACAGGAACTCCTGCTCGCTATGAAGGCGGCTTTATTCCTATAATGGGGAACATGTAACTTTGTAAGCTTTCAGTATCATTATGACTTAATAAAGATTTATACAGCAGTTTTCACCAGTGGTTGTTGTCGTGTCTTAATCACTTTGTTCAGCTTCATGTCCCTAGCTTTTTCAAAAACAGCTGTACATTGAAGAGTTGATGGCCTTTTCCATGGGGTTTGTATATATTTTAGATGCATTAGAAGATGAAGGAATGGGATTGTACATGGATGTACGGATTAATATGGAGTGGATAAAACATTAAGATCACATGGTAGGAATGTAAACTTCAGTATTGCCTGATAGTATGTCCACATTAATTACACCTACTTTTATTACTCATTTAGTGTGAAATGTTACTTTCTGCTCTGCTACAAAAAATTGAAGTCAGGAACCACAAGAAGCGGGGTTAAAGGATAAAATAGTTTATTTTATAGTTTCATAGTAAAGGTAGGCCTCAACTTGCAAGACAACTGTTGGCAGTATGTACAACATACTTGTAATTTCAATGGAAAGGATTTAAAGACCTACCATACTAATATCCTCCTAAGTGAAAATAAAATGGAAACAATATACATACATACACACGTCTCCTAGAGATACTCCTAGAGAGGGGGGGGGGGAGAAGATTCAGCAAAAAAAAATTTTTTACTGTATGAACCACAACACGTCAACAGGGACTCGTCTGGCCTCGGTTTACCTCGGACATTCAACAGCTATTTCATACCTTTTAAACACAACGTGCGACAAATTCGGTCCTTTTCTTCCATGACTCGAGTGGTTACCACAAAAAAAAAAAAGCATAACAGTTTCAAAAACATCCAATCATTGCTTTTTTTTTTTTAAGGATATATAAATGAGATGCCTAAACGTGTCCAGCTTCCTAAAGTCATTCACTACTTCAAGCCAAAAGAAGGAAAAAAGGACAAAATACGATACAAAGTTTAGGAATATTCTCCTTAAAAAACACCAATTTCAAACAAAAGGATTTATTGGATTTTATATATATTTATAATTTCGTGTTTAAACGTGATCAGCAGAAAACATTTCAGTGGGCCTGAGGTGGGACGTCGATAACATTTGCTTAAAGCGTTTTCACATTCTTGAGTGGAACGGGGGAGAAACCGAAAAACAAAAAAAGTCTTTACATTTTTTTGTTTGTCTGTTTGCATTATGACAACTGATCTAGACGTGTGTAAAAAAATTTAAGTTTCTTTTATTAACCAAGCTTGAAAAATAAAATAAAGCAGTGCTTGGAAGAGTCCAGAAAATCATCTTGAGTAGAAGTAAGGTAGGGGTAGGGGGGGTGGTGTGGAGGGTCAGGATACAAGTTGCATCAAGTCCTTGAATTGCCAAGCTGCCTTTTTTTTTTTTTTTAGAGTTTCAGATTGATGTTGCTAAGAAAAGAGGTCGGGTATGGCCCCAATGATGGAGAACAAACTAAGACGAACAGGGATGTAGGTGGGTGCGGCTGAAGCTCTCTAGATGGACTGAAAGTTGGGCGTCCCCTGGCTCGTCGCTCCCTCTTCTCTGCTGAAAACGATTGTGGTGGTGGTGAGATATCTCAGGGGACGCAGGTCTCGGGCACGAGCCCAACGAGAGCCGGAGGAGACAGAGAGGGGGGGTGGGGGGGGGTTTGAGTTGATGCACCAAAAAAGGGGTCAAGGGGCTTCTCGAGAGCGATGGAGGGTTGATTCCTCTCACCCGTCCTTGTACATCCTGCCCCCTCCGGACGATCCTGAGCCAGTTATCAGCTTATCGACTGTCTAGCTGGCTTCCACTCGCACCTTCTTCCTGGTGGGCGGCTCCTCGGGCTCCGACTCGGAGCTGGAGTCGGAGCCGCCGTCGAACGCCGACACGGCGCTGCCCTTGGGGTTGGTGTACAGGCTGCTGTCAGGGGACGAGTAGTTGGTCTGGAGCTGCGTTGAGCCTTTTACTTTCTCCAGAGCCCGAACTGAAGAGAAAGAAAAAAGAAACATTAACAGCCGAGATCAACTGGCAGATAAAAATCTAAACAAAGGTGAGGTGATAAAAATTCAGAAGTAGTCCCAAGTCTACAAAGAGTCTCCTGCAAATTTTATTGGGTTTTGAGGGTAGTACCTAATAATTAACTGAAAAAAATTGATATTTTTATAACTACAAAAAATAAAATTAAAAAACTTAGCACTAAGAACTATCCATAGAAACTAAATATGCTCTAACTCAGGCTCAGAGTAAAGTTTATTTTATGGCTGGAAAAATCTGGACGACATTCTCTTTAGAGGTTGGAAAGGAACGCTTAAAACTGAGGTAACGGACGTCCATCAGAACAGGACTCTAAAACTGCCGTCCATGTTTTTCATTTCAACAGCAAGTCTCTGCTTTCAATAAAAGCTTTTTTTTGCAACTTTACGCCACGACTTTTATCTGTGACTTCATCTTTGCAGCTGCTCAGACTGTACCTTGCTGCTCCAGCAGGGCGTTCTGCCTCTTCAGGTCGTCGATGTCCTGCTGGTGCGTGTGGTTTTTTCGCCGCATGTACTGGATGTACTCTGTGGCTTTGTCTAGGATTTGAGCTCGAGACGCCTGTTTGGTAGACTGCTGTTAGTGACACATGCAAAAAGTGAAGCCGTGACACACACATCAGAGAATTCATCACATTTCACAGTTCACACTTCTTACGGTCTGACAGAATGGGTCACGACTCTGGTTCTGAGCTTTCTCCCAGAATGACACAGTTGCAGCAAAACACTTCACTGACCATCATTCCCCTCATTTCTAGACAGATTTATGCAACCCTTACATCATTAATTCATTGGCAAGTATCTACTATAGATGAGACGTATTCATTCATTTAGTAAATTAAACAATACTATTAAAAAAAAAAGATTTTTAGAAGCAACGTAACATTGATTTCCCTGTAAAATATCTTTCCATTTAATAAATAAAGAGTGTCTAGATTTTATTATTCTATTCTTTAACTTGATCACTGCTTAGAAACCTTTAATGATCATTACATGACATCTTTAAAATGGGAACCATAAGAAAACAGGCGACATGCTTATCTTGGAAATAATGAAATGTCTACAGGACAAAAAAAAAGCTCCTAATTTAAACTTACCTTTGTCTACAGTCGCAGGTAAACGGTTAACAGAGACTGCATTGCAGATCCAGGTTTATCAACTTGATCTCATCGAGTTGTTTTGTAAAAAAAAAAAAAAAACTTTCTAAAGGAAACTGGAATATGTAGCAGGAAATGGGGAAGATTTTCTCCAGGTGGCTTTACAGCGTAACAAGAGGACAACAATCTGGTAGAGCAAACCCACTCATAAGTGCGGTAGAGGAAGTGTAATGCTGTGGGGCCTCTTCTTTTATTTCCATCCTTTGTATGGGACTCTTGGAAACACCTAATCCAATTATTGCCGAAGATTATACGCCCCAAAACAATATTCTACAAACTCATCACAGTGTTTCCACTTTTAATTTGGGATTTATACTTTAATAAAATGTTTTAAATTGGTGAAGATGCAAAGATTAGCTTTAGGCATCTTCTCCAGGGCTGCCAACAATCAGAGGTGCCACGTCAGGCAACCAGGCGATCTGGTTTTCAGTCTGAAAGAGCGAGCGAGGCTTCAGTTGGAGATAATTAGAATTACTCATAAAACAGAAAGTAAAAACGCCCTGATCCAAGTTTTAGAATGACTAATCCTATTCTCTGCAGTTTCAGTAGAAACGTACAGTACTCCTGCCTAATCCAATTTGATAAGCAGAAACACTGAAATATGTTAATAAAGGACTTGGGGATGAATATCCTATCCAAATCATTCCAGTATATTTAGTTTAGTGCACATATATGTAAAGCCTTGTGGTTCTCTTAGCTTCAAATGTGCTTCATATGAAACACAATGCAGCCTGTAAAGAAACAATCATTAAACAGAAACATGTGGAAAATATATAAAACAATCAGTAAATTCAAATTATTTTTGCAGCTTAAGACGACCGAGAGACAAATCTTCAAGTTTTTGGTCCCGAACATGTTGAGCTGAAAACTTCTATGTTTAGATGGAGGATTTAGAGTTTCATTGAAGAAAGCAGAAGTTTTTGGTACCAGTTCTAAAAATGAAAATCTGACAATAAACCATTAAAAGGTATAAACATTGTTGGGCTGTCTGAAAATGTAGTAGTTTAGGTTTAGCTGTGATAAAACAAAACCAAGTTACTGTAGCTGCTTGCAAGATTACTTGGTTTTAACAATTTATTAACCAGATATATTTTGTAACCTGATTTTATAAAATATGGCACGTGTATATTTTTAGCTAAATTACAAAAAACATCCAAGCTTCCAAAACAAAGGGGATATTCCTTTGTTTTTCTATTTTATAAACCATATTTAGGGAATAAATAATGCTTTTTTTTTTTTTTAAACATGCAGAAGTTCAGATTAATTTCTTTAAATTTAATTTGTGTAAGTAATTGTAATTTAATAATTATTTTTTAGGAATTTAAACTCCCAAATAATTTAATTAATAGTTTGTGAATTTAAAGTTACACTCTCATTTTATAGGTAAAAGGTGATATAAGCAAGTTTCATTTGCCGTTGAGCTCTACTTTTCTTTCATTTCCAGTCAATTTTGAATTTCACCACGCAAGGATTTTTTTTATCAGTGCATAAATAAAAACTTCATCTTATTTATTTATGTCAAATTAGACGCGACACACTATACAAAATTTCAGGTCCAAGTGTCGACCCCTGAGGAACACCACATGTAATAGCTATCGACTTGGTATCTGTGATCGTCACATGCTACTAAGCAAGCAGGTGATAAAACAGCAGAAATCAATTTTCAATGAGAAAATCTTTGGCAATAGGATCAAAAGTGACGGAACGTGTGAGAATATCTGTGTCTGTGATTTTGATTGCAGATTCAAAACTAGTTTTGTAGAGAAATGTAATAAGAAAAGAAATATATATGCAAATAGTAAGCACATGAATTCTGAGATTTTTTGGTGTCTAAAGAATAAATATATCTGGTTTGTCTATGAGACACTCTGGATAAAAATAGCATGTAAGTTTTAACTTGACAGTAAAACATGGAGATGGAGGTTTGCCCTAATTTAACTTTTGCTTTAAAAATCGTAAAAAAAATTAAAGATTTAGACGTAGCTGAAGAGTTAAAAACGTCACACTGAGTTTTCACTAATGCCCAATTTCAGTCTCTGTGTTGTTGAAGTCCAAAAATCCAGTAAAAAAAAAAGACTGAGGTGACTAAAACATCATAAGATCCCCATCTTCCCTCCCCAGCTTTAGATTCCTGAATGGGCTTTTTGTGTTTCGATGCCCAATAACTGAACCCGGTCCAAAATCGTCTCAATAATACAGATGTGAAAACAGGAAGTGAGCAGAAAATATGTTCTCATAATAACGTCCTGACGTTGGTCCCAGTATTTAGGCTACCTCATTGCCGTGGAGCTGCCAATCCACACTCTCCCACCATCTGCTCCTTTTCCCAGTCATTACCCAACTATTTCCCTGATGCATATTAAAAAAGAAAAAAATAAAAGAATCTGAAAGGTTTAAAGTGTCTGAATGTGACTTGCGTGGCGAGCTTTACCAACCTTTTCCCCCTGCAGAGAGGGTACAGAGTCCCGCAGGCTGTGAAAGCTGTCTTTGATGTGGTCCCTACGTTTGCGCTCCAGTGCATTGTGGTGTGCCCGTTTATCTGCCTGCAATGAGAAGTCACAGGGCCTTCAGCCTGGCAGCGAGTACGCGGGCTGCTCTGATGCAGAGCGGAACGATGAGAAGAGGACACGGCCGAGCTTTAGGGACAAGTCAGGAGCAAGAATCGACTCCTTTAAATAGTCGTAGTCTGAGATATTCAGAAAACCGTCACAGAATCGACAAAAAATTAAATAAATAAAAATATGGACGGAAATGAGAAAAATCTTTACAGTTTACTATTTACGTCTGTGGTCAGTTTTGAAGAGGTACGGGTTAATTAAATTTTTCTCCCCACTTCTATCTCACAAGTCTTATTTCAACCATAGATTTTTTTTTTTGTGAACAAAAAAGGGTCAAACTGCAGCTGTCCGTTCTACCGTCCGGCACGGCAAATAAGGTAAGGCCGTTTCTCGGGAACTCATTTGCATGGTCGAAATGTCGGCCGAATCGACAGAGACAGTTAAATGTGTGAGCTTGTCCAAAAATCTTCTCCTCTACCCATCACTCGCAGCGAGGAAAATGCATCCGCTTTAAAGTGAGGGGAACGTAGATCACTACACTATAAGAAGTGGCAGGGATGCTAGTTTTATAGAAGAATTAATATTTACTCTAACGCAAATTATGATGAAAAACAAAAGAAACAAACGCAAAGTTTAGTCAAAAAAGCTATTTTGCTGATGTTTCCTCTTCTAAGTTGAAGGTTTAGTCAGTTTTGCACGTACAACGGTGATACCGACATCACATGAAAGAGAAGAGGTGGTGCTTTATTTTGAAAAGTAGCTGCTTGATGTTGGAATTAGGTTTTTAACGGTTTCTGTCAATTAGACGAGCCTCACAAAAGTACCTACATGAGCTACAAAGAAGTGCTGGTTGATTCATAGCATGAGCTTGGATTCATTTTATTGGAACTAGTGCTTTTGAGGTCACATGACTGAAAAACGTTTAGCAGGACAAGTTTTCTTTCTTCAAAATCTCAGTTCAGTTCAGATTGGGAAATAATTGTGTTTAAATTATGCAAGTGTGAATTATCTTCTCCAGTAACAAATATTAAAAGTAAAAATAACGGCTACTTTCTGGAAGACGTACACAATGTTCCTTAACCCAAACAAAATGAAGCAACACAGATTTTATGCCCAACAAAACGAAACCACAACTCTCCTGAGGTTCACCAAGATGATAATTTATTAAAAATGAGACAGCTAACCTAAGTTTTTGTTCTGTTCAAAGGACGACATACGTTTTTTTCATGGCTGTTTTTTCCCCCCCGTACATGACCTGGTCAACATCCTGTCACTCAATCTTTTTACAGGCAATGCACGTCCAAACCCAGGTCATAGTTACAGCTGTCACTCAGATCTGCCAGGAGATGAGCCCTAAATACCAAACCAGCAAAAAATGTATCACAAAATTGAAGGAAATGACAAAATTTAAAGGGATTCTTGGGGATTTAACTATTTATGCTTAAATCTAGGTTTATTTTTCCCTGTTGCAGAACATAAATGCGTGATCATGTGCAACGGCTCCGTCCTTTTTTTGCATTATTTAATTTACTTTTTGCATCTACAAAGGTTTTCTTATGCTTAGATTTTTTCCTATATTGTAATCCCCACTTCTTCTATATGTATGTAACAGCGGTTACATGAGCACATCCAAGCTGGAGATCCGCTCACTTCAACGTTTTTTTAGGCCAAACCGTGAAATCCTCCAATCAAACGTGCATCTGGACTAATCCACGCTCTGAAGGCGGACATTAAGCCCGCACTGAAACCAGTGGAGGAACAAGCCTGCGCGAGCGTCTCGACTCGGAGCTGCGTTGCACTTTTGTCACGAGATCGCTGCAGCCCAGGTGCAGACGAGGCAGGAGACATGTGACTCTTGTTAATGATCACGACAACAACCAGGCAAGACAGCAGGCTGGAACAAGTTCACTTTCAAATAAAATGTGGAACAGAGAGAAGATGTTTCAAAGCGCCACAGCGAGCTCACCGACAACCTCAATGTCACTGGTGTGAAAGTGAAAGTGCCAATAAAAAAATAATAAAATCAGAAATATTTCAACAATCCCAGCGTCTCGTGACAACCGTAGCATCTCCACACGGTTGCTGCTAAGAAGCCCCACGGGCCTCCTGGTATCACGCCCAGGCATCAACCCTGCCATAAACAAACACATGACTAACCTCTCAAAGCATGAGCATTTACAAGTCTGGCAGCTGCTCGCGCAGCGACGGTTCGGCCGGAAAACAGCGGCAAAGAAATGTCCAGAGGGCAGAGATTGTTGACTTCCATGTATTTTAGAAAAGACGACAGAAAGCATTGGCTAAACGTGCAAACATCGTCTCCGGACGAGGCGGCTGGAGTTTTAGATTGAGAGACAAGTGATGATGGTCAACTTTGCTTTTGGAACATAATCTCATCGATGCACTCTGTAACCATGGAGAAGCTTGCTTGTTTTTAGCATTACATTTGACATTAAACCACATTTTTGCCATGGATTATTACATTTATTATAACTATGATTGAAAACGTGGCTTTTTTTTCAAACAAATTACATGAACTGTATATAAATGGAAGTATAAAAACATCCAATATGTGCATTATAATTGCTTAACTAAAAAAATGTGATCTCTTCGATTTCACATCAATGTCTTTCTGAATATTTATTATTCAGTCAACTATAAGACGACACTCACTATGTTTCTGTTTATATAAATACAACATTTTAAAGCATTTTCAGCTTCAAAAAAACATTTCTAAGCCCCCTCTAAGAAAAACAACCATAAAATCATCTGCCGTTCGATGACTGGAAGCAGCAATCATCAACTCGTCGCATAAAAGCTTCTTTTTTTTTCAGGCTACCTTACAAGCCGACCCGAGCTCACGTCATTCTTTACATACTTGACCACGGAGTGTTACAAAAAAGCCGCGGCTGCCGAGCCCAAAGCTTCCTGGCTTTACTGTCTGCGTATAGAAACCTGCGCTCCTCCTTGCTGGAGAATGCATAACGCCTTCAGAAGAATAAAGCCAGCATAATCAGAGCTCTTACTAACATTAATATGAGCGCGTAATAATTGACCTTTGTTTTGTTGGCATTCCCATACAAGCTTAAAGAGTAGTCTAATAACACAATAAGGAGCTATAAATCTAGGCAACTTCTCCAGTTTTAACGTTGTCCAGCTGCATAAAATAGACTGTAGAAACTGATTAAGGACCACATCCCTTTTATTATATGTGGCAAGCAATGATCAAAATGTCTTATTAACACCGGACTGGAACCTCGCTGCCAGAGCAGCTATTCTTATTAATCAACAGAATAATATCGTCCGGATATTTGTTCCAAACACGAAACAACCCGCTGAAAACTACCTAAGCTAGAAGCAGTTTTTTTTTCTTTTTTAACAAAGGTTCAACTTTCAAACAAAAAACAAAGGTCATAAATATGACTTATTGTATTAATCAATATTGTCTTAAATGTATGAATAATTTATGTTGTATAAATTGTTGTTCATTTCTAGGTATTGTGCTAAATATTGTGTTTAAGTACAACAGCATGAAAAGCTTATGGGGACAAACAGGAAGTAGGAATGAACAAACTAATAATGCCCAGAGGTGACGGACCAGGAACAGTTAAATGTTTATATAGTCGGGAGATGTTAGTACTTGTTTTAAATCATTAGGCATAATAAAGCATACTCACAGGTTTCTAAAATGGTCCAAATTTACTGACCCATAAAACAAATGATTATAACCAACCCACATGATCTTGGCTTTAAATAAATAAAATGTCCTTTTATTGTTCTCAGAATTAAAGTTTCACGCGTTTCTACATTAAGCTTTCTTATCCGATACTTGCTTAATGCAGTGGTTTTCCGCTATAGGCGGTTTTTACCAATTATTTAATAGTTTTAATTTCTAACAGATAAGTACACAAACATGATGACAGACATTTAAATGAAATGCACTGTCCACAATTTTTTTATTCAGCACTCAGATTTTCACAACGAATTTTTTTTAAAGATAAACCGAGCAAACGTCCTTGGACGGAGACATAATATTATAATGCGACCAGATGTTTGCATTCAATTCATCCAAGTGTAAAGAAAGTGCATTTAAAGTTGTCTTCACAAAAACAATCAGAAAAATGTGACGTAAATTAATATTTTCTTTTTGGTCTGATCTCTTTCACCCGTTCTTTATGCAGGTAAAAACACCTGTGGATATTATTCTGGTTTTTTATTGTCTCTTAATATTGAGCGTCTTTATGCTTGTAAATTTAAACCTTCAGCGTTAAGAAAGGTGACTACAATTTAAATTGTATTATTAATAATAAAATAGCTTAAGCTGATGATATTGTGAAAGTCTAGGCTGAGATAGAAATTACCTAATTAGACGTTGATATGAACCATTTAAACATATGAACGCGCTTCAAAACACAAGACCATTGGTCCGGCTCTTTGTTCAGGTTTGCCGCTACCAACAAGTTTCAATTTATCCAGTTATATAAAGCCCTGCAATGTGTGGTTATGTGCATTCAGAAGTATTAGAGTCTTTATGCTACATGTCAACTCTCCTGTAAACAAACTATTTATTGCTGGTTACTGCCTGTTATTCTTACCGCTGAATTTGCACAAAATATTTATAAACTTTTTTTAGATTACGCTTCTATTTTGTTGTACATAAATTACTTTTTATATGCATGTATTCTGAGTATACAGGTTTACTGCAGGTCATGCATCCCAGTAATTTCTTAACAATCCTAAACACTTCCCTGTTTCTTGGTAAGGAAAAGCTCTAAAAGCTTTTTTATTGAGTGATTTATTTAAAACCCAACTCATTTTTAGAGTGTTTTTACCTTTATTTTCAAGCTAAGCATAAAAGGTATTATAAATCCTAATCTTAGCAACAAATGTAGGTTGTTTACCTATTTTGTGTTGTTCTTACTGCGCAAAACAATATTGTTTATCATTGAAATCATAATATTTGCCAACACCTTTTTCAATAGAGTGCTTTAAAAAACAAAAAACATCTTCAATTCATATGCCAACAGAAAACAAGGTTTCCATGCATCAGCAGCAAAGTTCTGCACTGGCTGCATCCCTTTCCTGCATTCAGAGGCAGCTATACGTCATTTATTTCGCCGCCTGGAGGGAGAAGATGGCTCTAATCTCTGGCTGCATTACAGGGAAGAGGGGGGGGCTTCATCCCTCTGCAGTCAGAGATGCAGACGCGGCTTCAGCACACCAACACCAACAGAAAAGCCTCTTTCCCACCCCCCTCTAGTAACTACTCCTTTAGCATCCTCGTCCTGATGATGGCCTACATTAAAATTTTAGATCAGAAGCGGGATCCCCGCGGTGTGAAGTGGGGGGAGGAAGAGGAGGAGGAGAGGCTGCAGAGAACAGACAGCTTTGTGTTTACCGGTTTGAAACAAAATAACAAACGTGCAAGAAAAAACCAGCCTTTGTAACGGGCTCAAGCTTTGGTCTAAACATAGACGTCGTGTCCATGTATGCGTGTGTGTGGGAACACCCTGAACGCATCATCAGCTCAATTCTGGATATATAAAGGACGAATATTACCTTTTTATATAAATTTGCCAAGCTAAAAAAACTCTTCCTAATTATTTATATTACAGATATGTCCTTTAAAAGACATGGCAAAACCATGAGAAATATATAAATTTGATGGATAAGTGCAAAACAGTGGATACATCCCCCCCCTCCCCATAGCTTTACGCACCACACAGTGATATCTCGGTGATTCTTCCTGCAAAGAAACAGAACAAAAAGTACAATTGTAGCCATAACTGCTCGGCAACTCTCATCTTTTCGCTGAGGCAGTTAAAATAAGTTTTACAATTCAGCATGAAAGCAAATAACAGCAGGCTAACAGTGGCTGATTAGGAGAACACTCAGAAAGGGAGGGCTAGCTTGGCAGCTAGCTGAATGCTAAATCGCCAGCTAACCGGGTAAAATAGAAAAAAGCCGAAAATGTGGGCATACTCACGTCACTGTCGACTTCGATGTCATCGTTATCACTCATTCTTCGCCGAAATGGTTGGGTTTAAAGGGAAGGGTGGCTACAAACACAGCATGGATCAGTTGAGCACCGAGAGGCGCAGCTAGCAGCAGCTCACCTTCTGTTTGGACAGAAACGTCTACACGTGATTACACCACGCACGCACGACTGTTGCTGCGCATCGCGCATGCGCCACACCAGGAGACCGCCTACCGGGAGTGGTAGTCAGTTAACGCGGTATTTGTCGAATAGTCATAAAATTGTCGGGTTATTTGAGTGTTTTAACGAATTACCGTGACATTAATACAGTGTTACAAGTATTAGGAATCAGAATAGGGCGTATGGAAAGGTTGAAATACATAACATAAAGAGCAACGTATATTTTTGAAACTACGACGCCCAGAAATCCAATCGGTTTGCCAGTTGGCCGCCGCGTCTATTTCCTCGCGTTGCCCGACGGGAGTTGTAGTTTTACGCGTAGCCGTATGTCAAAGGAGCTGAAAAAGGCCACGGTTTAGACACGTGGATTTCAAGAATAGACCACAGCCTGAAGATGTCACCAAAGCCTGTTTAGGCTTACTGTCTGTGAAGTTAATGAGTAACAATTGGAAAAAAGTGCTTAAAATCTAAATATTTTTACCATCACCTACTTTCTTAACCCTAATAGATATATTAAGATTGTAGTGGCATTGTAAATCAAAATACATACAAATTGCTGACATATCACTTATCTCCTTTAAGGGTTTCATACCTCTTGGTCTAATTTATACTTTCACATTAGATCTAACAGCTTCGATGTATATACTGTACAAAGGAGTTTGTGTGATAAGTCATCACTAATAAGTGTGTAGCTTCAAAAAAAAAAAACTGTAGTTCTGTAATTAACCATTAGCAATTATTAAAGTATGTACACATAATTCTAAGAAAATATATATATATATATTTACCCTCCTTTACTGTGTTGCAAGTGTTTTCAAAAGAGAACTGATTAGGAAAGAGTGTGGAATTTATTCTCAGTAAAAGATGCTCATTGAAGGCTTTAAAAACTTGTTGGAGAACATTAGTGAACAAACAGCAACATGGAGACAATGTGGCAAGGAGGAAAACTAATGTCTTACAACATAGGCTTCTAAAAATCCTCAGAAAGCATAGATCAATTCCTCTCTTGAGCATGACCCGAGGATTTCATAACTACAACAAAACACAGCCTTCCATCTAAACGGAAAGGCCGGGCAAGCGGAGTGTTTATCAGACAACCAAGAGGAAGAGGAGTTGCACAAATGCAGCTGGGGTGGGAAAATTTGTTGACAAGACAGATGTGCTCACCAGACGCATGACTTTAATGAAACAGCCGTCACTGTTAAATGAAATTCATAAGTGAAATATACCACAAGCCATATAGGGTTTCCTAATAAGACTAAAATAAAATGTAACATTTTGATTACATGCAAAATGGGGTTGGAAACAAATTATGCACCTAAAAATGAACATAACATCACCAAAGTAATATGTATTAGTGATAGCATTATTAGCAGCTAAAGCTGTTTTCCTGCAAGAAGTGAAGCTAGTCAGGATTGATGGGAGGTTGAATGTAGCCTAAATTACATTTCCACTCATTTTTATTTTATTTTATTTTGATTAAATAGTTGTTTTAGCAATAGGTTGCAAACTATGGGCTTTTTAAAACATAATTTAAGCATTTCATGTCACTTTGAATTTAACGTATGAAGTCTATGTAGAAATTTTTCCCCCCTCAATTTCAAAATCTCAACATATAGTTTTTTTTGTTGAAGTTATCATAAAAAAACAAATGACTTTTGTAGACCGGTAAATTTTAATCCTGCTCCAATACTTTTAAGATGTTTTTGCTGTCATCACGCTCAACGTCTGCACCGTCATGTGTACTGGAGCGAAGACGACAAAAAGATATAATGGACACATCACCAGACAAACACAGGGTCTATCACATCGAGTCATAATCCCACTGAAGGTTGCAGATGTAACATAATATAGTAGTTGTGGGGTTTCCTCCTAGGTGTCCAGCAGACATCCTGATCGGATGCTTAAAATACCTGAACTCTACCTCCTTTAGATATGAGAGTCTCTCATCTTATCTATAAAGCAACAACAAGCTCCTTTCATCTTGACCCACATATTGGTCTTCTGGACTGGATAGCCTAACCTCCAGCCTCTCTGTCCATCTATTATTGTGGACAAGAATAACTTTCTATATGCATAAAAACAGCTAACATATACCTAGTGTAGTGCATCCTTTATTTCTTCTACTACAGCTACTAGGAGTATATAATCTGCTTTCATGCTTCCATTTTTCACTAAACTACGCTGTAGATAAGCAATTTACAATGTAGATTATTTGGCAGAGCAACAGTGGATTAGAAAATGTGTGTTTAAACAAACACCAGCAGATCAATAGGCTACCCAGCATCAGGAAACGCCATGTTGTCTACTCTTTCTCCTGCAGATGCGCAGCTCTACATCTCCACTTACCTCCGTCTTTTTTATTTTTCCCTTGACCTCCAAAACGTAAGCAGATCACTGTAGCAAACTGCTCACTTGTGCACACATCACCGTTGGAATGGGTTACACAGCAGGCCTGCACAACAGAGACACAAGAAAAGGTTCACCAAGACATATTGCGTGTGACAGCATGGCCTAAAACGTGAAACCAGAACGAGGCCTGGCTTTAATAATGCATCCGACACAGAGAAGCTTCTGCATCCTCACAAACGAAAACAAGAAACCATCCGGCTCTAGCTGCGCGCCACAATTACATTCTTACTCCCCGAAGAAGTGGATGATGGTGCAGAGAAATGTGTTAATTAAAACAAAAACATGTCTTTACTCTTGCCACAAGCCGTCACAGCGATTTCCCTCTGGTAGCACTTAGTTTCAGCTCTATTTAAGATCCTTGTGCTCAGTGTGATGGGAGCTCACTGATTTAAAAGCAAAAGAAGTGAAACAGAAGGGATCTAAAATCCTGCTGGGACATCTCTGTTTTTCTTTACAATATAGAAATACACAACAGAGAAAGCTTAAAGAGAATCCTATCTTCTTTTTTTGTTGTTTGTATTATTAGTGCAGGAATGGAAAGGGCTCAAAAATAGTGGTCGTATCAGCAAATTGATTCATACTTTCCTACGTAGATAACCTACAAAAAAAAAAACTGATTTATACAAAAATGTGAATGTTTTTTCTTTGCAGAATTTTTTTTTCTTGTTGAATGTCATGTTTCTATTTGCCTCAACTATCAAAGGTACTAATACAACTCAAGCCTCTCTACTTCATGAAATGTATATTTTAAACTATTTTCATCACTACCTGTAAGGGAGCCTATAAAGCATCTTTAAAATCTTAAAACTAAGGATGTGTTATGATGTTTTACTTATTTGATGTTGTGGTTTTTCTGTCTGATTCATGGTTCATGTAGCTACGAACTCTCTTTCCACCTAATTTACTGTTTAATAAAGGTCACTGCTGTCAAGAAACATTCAAAAAACAAATATCAGATAAGTTTCATTGAGTCCTGATAAATGAAGTCCTGGAAATGCTGAATTACGTAGTTGAAGCTTCTTCTTTAGAGGCACACAACCTACAGTAAGTGTGCACAAGAGGGCACTTCTGTACAGCTTGTCATTTAGTGCTTGATTTGTGATTGAAAACACTAAAGAACCGTGTTCAGTCAGCAACTTGATTTCGTCCCAGTGACGATTAAAGCAGGAGGAGGAGAAGACACGAAGAAGCCCAACAGATAGGCAAAGCAAACGAGGAGCTACGAACACGACTGGCAGCTGCGGGGTGATTGCGTCTGGGGAATCCACAGTCTTCCTGCAATCTGACCTCAGCAAAAAAGGTGTGCATTTCTCGCCTTCTGCATTCTGCAGTGAGTCTGTTGACAACTCTCTCGTGTCGATGGTTTTGTCCTTCTTGCGTTTGATTTGAAATAAGTGGCGAAGTATAAACATAAAATCTTGTGGAAGGGATGTGTTTGCACACAGCATGCATGTGCGTCTGCAGGGAGGATGTGGTTGTCAGTCCTGGAGATGGAGGCAGAAATAAGACATAAGTATGAGATTGGTTATTGGTTATTTATAGATTTATCAGATTTGACAAGTGATTTGTTTTAATATGTGATTTTGGCTTAATGTTAGTGTATCTTCTAAGTAATAATGAATCTTAAAAAGGTTGAATTAGAAACATCTGAATTCCACATCTTTTGCTGGATTCATCTGATTCCAGCTTGAGCAAATTTGAAAGTAAAGTTCTGTTCATTTTTAGGCCTTTATTTTATTCAAAACTTATTAAATTAAATTAGTATTTAAAGGTCCAGCCTAAATTCTAACATTTCATCCTTTCACTGATTTCTTAATCATCATCCAAAATATCCATACTTGTCAGTCTAAACAGTAAAATAATTAGATTCAGAGTCTGTTACTGCACAACTCATGTAATGTAACTCATGTAATTAAGTAAGTTCGAAGGCTCTCAAGCTATAAAACGTGAACTTTGAACTAACGTACAGAGCCCTTTCTAATCATTGACATTTGCCTGAGTCTCAGTCATCTAGCTGATGTTTGTGAGGTGAAGCTGAAAATGACTTCTTCCTGTTTTATAGCCGTTTGATTATACATGACTTTTGTTCTTGTGCGGCAAAGAAAACATTTTCCCACCGCTAATAATTTCCGTTCTACAGTTGTCAGATCTCAAGAGGTCATTTTGCCTGTTCTTATAAGGAGGAGCAGATTTTCTTACTGCCTGATGATGTCAAGGAGCAGAACGTTTTTTCTTGGTGGCATCCTATCACCATGCTTTAAAACTATAAGCTTTTAACATTCACACAAGTGTTGCCGCAGAAGAGAGTTCAAATAACCAGCTGAAATAATTTCAGAAGCTTCCTGATAGCAACCACACAGGTTACCAAGGGACGGTAACCTACATATCAGTGGGGATGTATAGCAGAGCATAAAATATATTATGAATCAAAGTAGATTCTATGAAAATACAAAAGTCCAGTCCACTCTGGGGAAAAACAATTTAAAAAAATCATTACAAAGGATAGTTGGATGTAACCTTTGTTCCATCGGTGTAATCTCTGTTTGTGTCTCTAGGGTTCGGGCCTGAAACGCTAGCAGCAATCTCAACATGGAAAACACGGATAATCTGTTTTTCGACTCGGATTTTCTGGTGATTGACGACTTCCCATCCAATCTGATGGCTCCAAACACCAGCGCGCTTTACCCGTCTCTGCTTTCACCAGCGACGGACAAAACCATTAACATACTAATGATTGTGGTGCTGTTCATCACCATGGTGTCACTGGGATGCACCATGGAGGTGTCCAAGATCAAAGTAAGCGGCTCATCCACACAAATCCATCCTTTTTCTAAGCAATCCTGTGAAGTCACATAGAAATCTGTGTTCTGTGATTGCTCCTTATACCCTCATCTGCTTTCCAGGATCACATACGGAAACCTAAAGGTGTGGCGATTGCGGTTCTTTCCCAGTATGGCGTCATGCCACTTGCAGCCTTCTGCTTGGTTAAGGTTTGTACTGCCGGTTCAGCCAGAGATAAACCTTCAAGTATATTTATTTAGGTTTCCACAGCATCTTCAGACTCTATTTAAACCTTTAATAGTCTTTGATAAGTAATAATCCAGCAAAATAGATAAAAATGAAATGTTTCCGTTTTTAAAGAAGTAATAAGCACGGTTCATGGTCTTGTATGGACAGGTGATTTTGTCAGAGTTTCTTGAGATCTGATCATCTGTGTTTCCATTTAGACACAAGCTTTGAATCAAATATTTTTTTTAGAAAGTTCATTGTATATAAGTAAAAGCATCCAGCAAAATGACACAGCATTTAATGCAGTCTTGATTGCCATAGGCGACAGAAAGCCAATTAGCCTACTTGGATCCTGATGTCACTGGGAGACAATGTAGGTGAGCAAGCAAGTAATGGGACTGTGTTTCAATAGTCTGGGCAAAGTATTTTTGTATGTCTTTTTTAATTTTTAAACATTTAGTCATATGAGGACAATATAAAGTAATCAGGCTTATTAGGATTAAAAGATTGCTTTCTAACAAAACGGCTAATGTCCTGCAGATCATTCAACTCTATTTTATGAATGATATGCTCTCATAATCATTGGTCATAAATTCTTCTTTACTATCTACAAGATTAATATTTTAATTTGCATGCACTAATAATACAAAGAACACTTACCTGATGTCTAAGGAACTTATTTTTCTTATTAGCAGGACTCACGTTGATATGTTCTTGTGTTGCAGGCCTTCCAGCTGCGTGAAAGCACAGCTGTGGTGATTCTGATCTATGGCTGTTGTCCTGGAGGAGCCCTCTCCAACATTCTGGCTCTGGCTCTGAAGGGCGACATGAACCTCAGGTACGCAAACAAACCAACATCTGAACTCTAAACCAGCAGGAAAACATATAAAGTTTGGTTGCAGGAATGTTAGGAGCAAGATTCTTGTTTTCTTTTTTTAGAGGTTGTTGCCAATGTGTTTATGGAGACACATGGCTTGATCTAAGAAGCCTTCCATGTTTAATGTATTAATAGTGCTTTTGCAAATGTAAAAAAATATATAAATTTTACACATTTTATTAGGTCTCTCTTAATGGTTCTCAGGTGAACTAACATTTTAAAATCAGAGTTCAAAAACCTCTTCACTTGTTTTAATTGGACTAATAATTGATAATCAGTGCACATCCTGTGAAATGCATTATTAGACTTGAATGACCTACAGGGCATCCCCAGCTGGACCATGAAGCCAAGTTTTTATCATAATCTGATGAAAACAAACCCCTTTATACTGTAGTCATGACCTACATCTTTCAAATAAAATGCTTCAACCTTGGCATGTAGTCCAGGAATAATCCAGCTGCTTCTGATGTCTGAGGATCATATCTGATCTGGAAATGTCACAAAACTAGTGAGAAAAGTTATTAATGACATACCATCCTTCTACATTAGATTCATGCATATTAAAGTATTTCATGACTTATTAGATTGACAACAACTTGTTGTTTCACTTCAAACACCTTCTTTCAACCAACGAGAACGCGCAGATCTGTTTCCCTCTTTTTGAGTTTTTTTTATTTATTGCTTTTCAATAAAACAATGGATTTTACTATGCAGTACTATTCAAGTAAACAATAATAGTTCTCCAAAATATGCCAAAGTTTCATTCAAGTAAGAGTAACAATACTTCATGCTAATATTAATCAAGTAAAAAAGTGTGGTAAAACTACAAGTCAGCGTAACTGAACAAATGTAACTAGTAAGTATCCTCCTCCTAATGTAAAAAACACCTTTTTCACTTTACTTTTAACCAACTTAAGGTATTAAAAACAGATATATTTTTTGGAATAAACAATGTTTTCTTTGCTTCTATACATTTATGGCCGTGGCAAAATCATATTTGTGACTTATTTAAAATGAAAATAAACAGTTTTGTTCAAATCAGAATTATAGCCACAGTAAAACTTTTTTTCTCACCAACCAAACATTTTAATTTTTAATTCTGGAACAGCCAGATTTCAGGATTTTTTGCAATTAATTTTGTTTGGTCAAGCGAAAGATGTGCTTTTGCTTTTTTAACTTAATTAAAACACTAATTTGTTGCAAGAATATATATTTTTGTATTTCTGTTGAACTGACAGACAAATTTGATTTATTCATAACTAAATGTATTTCTAAAAATTTAAGACTAAAACTATACTTCACAAAAATACATGAGAAAACATTATCTTACTATAACCTTGCAAAAAATGAACATATTCCTCTTTTCAAGAACCAAGAAACTATTGGATTTTAATTTTTTTTTAAGATACGTCTAACATGTTTTTATAACACACTATTATATGCTAAAGGTTTTGCAAAGTACAGAGTGTAAGGGTGCTTACACTGAACCTTTACCAGCAATGACGTTTCAGCCCCTTCAGAAAAACTTAAAAGTAGATAGAGTGGTATTAAATCAACAAATTAAATACAAACATAACGCTGTGCATATCCATAAGATGAATTACAGTAAGAGCCCTTTACACAAAAAAAACTGGAAGGCTTTCGTGTCTTACAAATAAAAAATAAATAAAAATGTACTAACTCAAAATATATTTACAACCATATACAGTACCTTTGTTAGATCACTCAATAGAGTTTCACTATGATCGAGCTTATAGGAAAAATAATCAGAACTGGGTTTTATCTTTGTGTCAAGACAGAAAAGTAAATATTAATAATATTAATTTAATCAGTGGAAATAGGAGTATCCTATGTCACGAGTAGAAAAAAGGTTTAACAAATCACAGTCTAGTTTAGACTTAAAGCGTAACGTCTTATAGTTTTAAGACTAGTGCTTTGGTTTGTGTCATCTTATTAATACGAAGGCCTCGCCGTTCTGTCAAATAGACAGTAAATCCATATTTATAACAGCTTTAATGCCTAATTTCTTATTTAATAAGTGCTTAATAAGGGATGGCTTTATGGTCAGGCCCCTAACAGTAACACTTTCAGACCCCACAGTCGTTCTGTGCACCAAATTCACCTCCATATTCCACCTCTGCTGCAGCAGCTCTGCAGGCGTGCCTTCATTTGCCTGCCTATCCCTTTCCGCAGGTTAGGGACCCTCATTACTTGGTTTATTGTGCAAGATTACAGGTGCTATAAACCCTCTGAAAGTTCACCTGACTATTTGAAAAATATATAAATTAACCTGGAACATTTAAACCTACTTAGCGTCCCCTATAGGGTTTATTGCTCATTACAAGTCACAACAAAAACGTTTTTTATTTTATTTTTTCCGGTGTGTCACCGGCTTAATAAACAGCTTTCTAAAATAAATAAATATTTTTAAGCATTTTTGAATTCGTTGAACCAAAATAAATGAAATTCTAGTTAAAGTTTAGGATCGGGGCAGCATAACCTATAAGGATAACTCTATGAAGGAATATCATAGAACATTAACCAACAAAACTCCAGCCTAAAAAGATTGCAAAAATTAACAGAAACATTCAGGTCAATTAAAATGTGTGTTTGTTTTTTTCTCTTGATCCCTCAGCGTTGTGATGACCTCCTGCTCCACACTGCTGGCTCTGGGCATGATGCCTCTGCTGCTGTACCTGTACTGCCAGGACTTCCCTGACCTGCAGAAAGCAGTGCCGTACGTGCAAATAATCGTGTCCCTCGCCATGATCCTGGTGCCTTGTGGTGCCGGCATCCTCCTCAACTACTTCAGGCCGCAGTATTCAAAGACGATCACAAAGGTTGGCAGAATCAATGTGGGAAGGATTTAAAGTAGTTATTTTCATTAGTTTTCTTCCATGGAGCACATCAGTGTTTTTGGTCTTTCAAAGTAAAATTGTCAGAAAAGGAGTGAAATAAAAATAGGATCAATAATGAAATTCCAATCAATTTTTTTTCACTGTTTGTTTTCAGGTGGGCCTTAGTGTTATGATGATGTCCATTGTTGTGATCTCCACCATGTCCATTATTGAAATTGGAAGCTCCCTCCTTAATGTGCTCTCGCCTCCTCTGATGGCCATCGCTGCCCTCTTGCCCCTGTCTGGCTACGCCTTTGGTTACGTCATCTCCTCCGTCTTCAGGCTCAGCCAGCCGTAAGTCCTGCTTCTCCATTACAGACGCAACAAGGCACATAATTACAAAAGTCTGAAGAAAACATGCATACATGCATCCACCAAACAATGATGCTGAGTTGTATTTAGCCTCAAGAACCTGTGCATAAAAACAAAGATAAAGATGAAGAAGGAAGGACATTGAAGAGTGGCCAGGGTTATTAGGGAACAATCACATCATAAAAATGTTTCTTAAGAGTACTTTTTATTCCCAATTTGCAGATTTTAGGGGGGGAAAAAAGAGGATTAATCAAAGAAAGATCCAACTTTAGAGAAGCTTTTCATACTCCTTTAAATCTGCCAGAAAGTCAGTCAAACAGTAATGTAACTTCTAGCTTTCAAGCAATGAAGCATGTGCTGCACTATCATTCAATGCACTCCCCCCCTACAATGAAAAAATAGTGTTGGCAATATCCTAATGGAGAAATGGACAGAGCTAAATACAAACGTTGTTCATGTGCATACGTGTCTTGTCTTCTGTCATTTTGAGTGTGTTGTAATTTTTGTTTGGTTTTAAACCTGTTCCTTCAAACAGATATGGTTGACCGTTTCCATGGACACAACAAACTAAGTACTAGAGCTGTTACTTAGCTTCTCGTGTTTACAAATTTCCTTACAAGTAGAAACTGTCGGTCTTTTAAGGTGAAAGAAATTTCAACCAAAGCATTTACAAAGAAAAAGAAATGTCGTCAAAGCGGAATAACCCCGATTTACCATTTCTACCTGGACTCACATTTCGGGATATGACGGTAAGGATTTATTTTTCAGTTTATTTTGAACCTTTTTGATGAAATATTTTAGCAAAACTTATTGGTAAAAACAAATAATTTAAATAATTTAAGGTTTAGTCAGCAAGTCGAGGCTCCTTTAACTGAAAGGACCAACAAATGTGTGACTTTTTGAAATATTTTGTTTTTCTCAACATATATGAGGACTCACTGGTATTAAGTTAAATATTGAATTCACTAAAAGATACAGCCATAAACTGTGTCTGCTTCTGTAGAAGAGTAATGCTCCTAAAACAGCTTTACTTGATTCATTGATCAGTTGATTGATTGACAGATTGAACATCATACAAAAGGAACTGTTTTTTTTTCATCAAAAATTGTCGTTATTATCTTTGTAAGTAAATCAAAATGCTTCAACATTTGAAAAAATACAACGTAAAATACCGAATGTTCGATGTTTAAAGGCATAATTCTGTAGTTAGTTACAAGTTGAAAAATATATTTAAATGCATATCGCCTAATTTTATATCCACTGCTATCATACGGACATCTGGCAATTAGCAAAATCATTCATAATACCTGGCGAGCATACAAGTGGAGAAATTATGATTTGGGGTTAACCATTAAGTCAACTATGACATTTTGTATTTATTTTGTAGCAGAAGAACTGTGGAGTCAAATCCGAAGTTATATGTTCAGCAAATAGATATGAAGGGTAGGCGACAAACAGTTTTTAGTCATTCCTCCCCCTGATAAGCTGCTTAATTGAATATATACAATTTTACATTGCAAATTAAAGGTGTAGTAGTGTCTTATATGTCTTATGTCCTTTTTTTGTGTGTGTATTGATGTTTATTGTTACATTTTTTTGGGTTAGGGTTTGCATAATGTCCGTTTTCTTTAGCATAGTTAAGTTCTGCTGGGATTTGGCCTGTCCTTATTCATTGAGCTCTCATTGGTCTGTGTGTGCAGAAGTCAGCATTTCCTCGCTCCCAGACACTAAGCTATAGGAATGGCTACGCTCTGGCTCATCATCCCTCTGCGGGTATCGGCCAGGAGCCTCTTCTACCAGAGCAACTAACTGAACAGGATATAGACAAACTGCGCTTTGAGAGGCCAGACAATCCATATGTCACAAAGGATCAGCGGAGAAGTGAACAGTCCGTCCCGGCTCACGTGGCACTTGACAAGAAGGTCTGGCAGCACAAAAAAAAAGTAAATTAATAAAGATTAGCATATACACTTTCCTCTCACTGCCTTCTATTTGCATACCTTGTTTTAGGTTCTTCGGTTCAGTGCATACTTCTTGGAGTCAATTTTCTCCTACCCTGAAGGGGAGCGCAGAGTTTGCCCAGTGATCATTTACTACTATCTTGTGGATGATACCATGAGCATCTACGAGCCAACGGTAGAGTACCCCAAGCGTCTCCAACGTCACCGTTTCCCGAAGAATGAGCGCGGGGAGCATTACGAATGGAAAGATCTCAACCTCGGTGTGGACCTGAAGGTGTACGGGTTTGAGTACCACATCACGCAGTGCGACCCCTTCACTAAGGTACAGCACTCACATCAGTTATCCCTTCTGCAATACTTGCACACAGCTCCTTGTTTTCATGAATACAAATGCCTGGTGCTTACGTCTTACCTCCGCCAAACAGGAGTTCATGGAGAGCAACGGCATACTTCTGAACGAGCCGGAACCAATGCCAGAAGATGGGTTTGCTGTATGATCAATTTAGATTCATGTAGACAGATTTATTTCATTGACTTAAACTTGTCAACTTTTTCTCCAATTTGCCTGGAGGGTTATTTTGTCCTAAACAATAGTGTTTAGGATACACTTATGTTTGTGTTCTGAGATTAAAGAAAATGTTCTGTATTGATTTTTCTGTTCATGGTTGATTAAAAAAAAACAATAAAAAGAACAAAACTTCCAAGTGGCTGAATCCTTTTTATTATTATAGGGAAATGTATTTAGAAAATAAATTAGAATGCTATTGAAAAGTTCATTTCTTTTGGTCAGTTCAATCAATACTTGAAACTTACACAGTTACTTATTTCAAACATTTATTCCTTTTTAATTTTGATCAAACTGACTTACAGGTAAAAATAAGAGGCGAAATTCCCTTTCTCAGTTGTTGTTTTTCTAACGTAAAAATAATTTTTTGTTCATGTCATCGCTTATACAAATTATACAAACTAATGGTTATGCAGACATTGCTCAGCCTAAGCATATTCACCTTTAATATTAATACGTGCGGCCATCAGAAAAAAGGTGTACAACTAAGAGAATTGATTTACAAGATGCGGAGTGCGGCTGGTTTCTGTGCTTCAAGAGCCAATGTGCACAGAGATGATATAAAAATGGGCAACAATTGTTATGCTCCTCAGATTTTCCAGAAAAAATAAACACCACACAATGCAGATGAGGAGAAGGCAACTACTGTCATAACCTGGAATTCCTTAACATCTCCGCAATGACAAATGTTGATTTGTAGGGATGTCCTGGGAGCAGATATTGATATCAGATATCGGACCGACATCACATAAGTGATGATACTGGATTATATGGGCCTGCACCGAGGACCTCTGACATAAGTACTCCAACGCAAGGCGTCTGTTCCAGCATTAAATCCATACAAGACCACATTTACTATGTAGAACATAGACAAACATTTTATTAGGCTGACTTCTGAATTTAAAAAAATAATAATCTTCTTTTTCTGATTATATGTGGTCTTCAACTTTTTCTGAGAAACTGAATAGCTAATTCAATAAATAAAAAAATCATTAAGATAAACGAGGACACTCTTTTTAATTAATGCAATAACATAAGCTACATCCAGTTTCATTATGATTTTGTCATTTGATTTTTTTTGACAGAGCTTTCTTAAATAACACTTAGGGCTTTTCACAGTTATTATATTCATTATTATTATCATGGATCAGTCTGTATAGATTATTTTGCCTAGATTGAAAACAATTTTTGCAATCTGTTGGGATAAATTATAGCATTTGTTCTTTATAAATAAACTGTGTTCAGATAAAGCATTAGATCCACAATGATTTCTCTTGTTATTAAATGAAATAAAGAAATATGCACTCTTTACCAAATGAGTTTTTCTGCTTTGTGTCCAGATCATGTAATTCTTAAAAAAATAAAGGTTAAATAAATAATACAAGAAAAAAACATAAAGTTTAACAAACTAAAACCCAATCCAAGGCTGCTGAGGTCTATAAAATGTTGGTTTTGTCGTCATCTGCTGTTAAATAACACATATGCAACTTGCGCAGTTAATTAAACAAAACCAGAGTTTTCAAACTTAAGCTATTGTGATACAAACATTCATTTTAAAATCCACTTTTCGTGCCCATACATGTCTATTTTCTGTCACATGATTCGGACAACGTGGGAACTTAACTGGACTCTACCTGTTCAATACCCTCATCTCTGTGCAATACTTTATATTTATATAATATTTATTTACAAGTACAATCTCACCACCACTGTCTAATTTTCTAGATAGTGTTTATTTGTCTGTATATATTTCACATTAGAACTGGTCCAGCTTCAAAACTACAAGAAACTGGACTAGATTGTTCAAAAATAGTTTAGAATAATCTAGTCTAGGTTTGAAGTTTCTATATCTTGTAGTTTTGATCTAGAGAAGATTAAAAGTGCTGAAGGCAGCGAAAAATGAAGTGCCCTTTAGTCATTTCTCAAATTGGAAGCCAACTTCAGCTTGGTCAGAAAGTAGGTAGTTACCTCCCTGCCATTACCTATAGGTGTGTGTGTGTGGTTAACTATAGTTAACTATAGTTAACTATAGTTAACTATAGTTAACCGCATACACTCTCACACACACACACACACACACACACACACACACACACACACACACACACACACAGCGTGCTATGTGGAAAATGTACATCAGTTTTTGTTGTTGTTACTGTATGTTTATCTTGCCATGAGGAAAGTGGATTAGAGATATGATCTGTTATCTTAATGTCAGGCTATTTCTTTTCCCACTAAAACTATGCAATATGCATATTCATAATTGTGGACTATTGCAGTATAAACACAACAATAAAATAAGAATTAGAGTTTAGATTTTTTTATTTATGCCCTGATGGAGATTAATCCTGGAAGAAAACCCGTTAGAGGCTGCACAGTTTTCAGATGTAGGTGCACTATCCAGCAGGTCAATCTGAAGCATGCATACAAGGGAATGCTTTAAAAAACAAAAAGCATATTTGTGTAGTTCATTGTGCTATTTGAATCACAAATGTAAATCCAATGTAGAAGCTGTGGTGGGAGCACTTCAGTTTGGACAGGGGATGGACAGGGGATCTGTTTTCGGCTGAGCATTGAACATTGAGTCTTCCTCTACAAACGTTCATGACTTATGTATAAAATGCAACCCAGGGAACGCAGGACCGTCGCCATGGAAACTGGCTGTCAGAACATCCAGCTGTGCGCCACCATACTGAAGGTGGCCTTCCCGCCGGCGGTGATCGGACCCAGGTACATGTTACCCCTGGTCTTCGGCGCCTTCCAGCTGACCGAGGCGGCGGTGCTCATCCTCCTGTTCTGGTTTTACCAGATGTTCACAAGGAGAGGAAAAGGAAAGGGTGAGACCAACTACAGAAGACCAAACACATGCGATTAGCACCATGTATTCGTTTTTACATTTCTTTACTGATTTACTTTGTTGCAAGTCAAACACTTGAAAGCTCCCAACGTACCTTTAGACAAGGTTGGCAGTTTCTGAGCAGAGCTTGGATCAGACAGGGGTTCAGTTATCGTCAGTATTCAAAGAAAAGGCCAATAGATGCTTCATTTTAATATTTATTGTTGTAAAAGAAAATAAACAGCAAGAAGTTTGGAAACTGATTTAGATTTCTGCTGTCACGTTCAAGAAAGTCAGATTCTCATTTAAACTTTAACATCCAGGGTGAAAAAAAAAAAAGATCAGAGTAACTCCTAAAAGTAGTTTTCAAATATTTTTATGTAGAAATGATTCAAACCAACCGTATGTGGAAAAAACTGTTGCTCTTAAACCTTTTTCTGTTGCCAAACATTAAATGTATTCGTAGTTGAATCTTTTTTTTAATTAAATTAAGCTACGTTTGAAGGTTTTTCCAAAATAAAATATCTGTTTGGGGTCTACTAGCACTTCTGTCAGCTTTAGATCTTGTACTGGGTTATTTTTGACTTCCTGCATGAGTCATTAATTGATCCTGAATATATGAACAATATAATTAAGTTAATACTACGATCTGATGTGCATTTCTAATTGTCTGATCCACAGAGACGTACCACCCAACAAACAGGAAAAAAGGACCACGTGATCACCCAGCTTCCTTTCTGGAGCCGTGATAATAAAAGAAACCTTCAGGGTTTTATTAAAATTGATTTATTCATCAAGTCTAGTTTGAATACACCATACAAACATCAAGCTTCACTGAAAATAAAAAATCCTCATGTACAAAAAAACAAAAACAAAAAGAAAAACCGTCGGATTCATGTCTAAATGTTCAGATCAACATCCGTCAAAAGTACCCTAAACGGTAACATGTACACATTTTAACACTTAACAGAAGGCTAAAGTATTTACACAACCCCCCAGTTTGAGAAGCATCCCTTCAATAGGCAACATTATTGCGCCAAAGGAGCGACTGAAGAGTCTTGACGCTGTACTAAAGTCATCAACTGTGGTTGTATTAAAACTGTAGCCAACATGGAAGATAATGCACAGGTTTGAAATCAATGGAATAACGTGCAGCTTGAATGTTCGTGTCTTCTAAAGCTGCCGGCACCCCTGGTATACTGGTGATTTAGCTTTAAGATAAAGAACAAAAACAAAAAAAAAACGACTGGGTCCCATAATTCAGCAAAGTCAGAATAAATACAGCCACTGTTTGACGTTGTTCCTCCTTGAAAAGCTCTACAATGAGGATTCTTGGCAGCCCACTTTTGCATTTAATGATCTCAACAGTAACGCTGCGTTAGATGAGGCAACGATTTGCCCAGGAATAACGGACAAACAGAAAAACCTTTCGAATCAAATTAGTCTGGCTTTATGTGTTGGGAGAAAAAAAACAAAAAAAAACTTGAACATGCCCAAAAAAAAAAAAAAAAAGTTACGTAAATTTCAGGAGGCAATGGGAGCTCTGGTAACAAAACCTTCCTAGTTGCTTCTACCACCGTTTGTTTTTGTTTAAAAAAAAAACCTAATTAACGTTGACTGTCACTAGAAGGAGAGCGGGAACGAGGAGATCTGGAGCGAGAGCGCGAACGGGATCTTGAACGAGAGCGGGACCTGGAGGCCCTCTGAGCCGGCGGCGGCGAGGACGGCGTCACTGATTTGCTGGTCTTCGACGAGCGCTTGTTGGGCTCCTTCGATTTTGGGCTCGGCGAGGAGGCGCCGCGGGCTGGCGTGACGCTGCGGGAGCGAGAGCGCGAGCGGGAGCGGTGGTGTCCTTTGCCGGGGCTTCGGGAACGCCTGGGCGACCGGGACTGGGAGCGGCCACGGGAACGGGACCGCGAGCGGGACGAGCTGTCCGAGCGCGAGCGGCTCCTTGACCTACTTGAGAAATTAAAAGCAAAAGTAAAGGGATTTACACTATAAAACATGTCAAGATAAGATGTTTTGTCTTTCTTGTTTGCAAAGCAGTTTTACTTTAGCGGAGAAATCAAATAGTTTTTTTTGGTCAAGTTCAAGCAGGAAACTCACCTCTTTTTGGTAGCTTCAATAAGTTTGATTTTTCTTCCATTGATTTCCTTTCCAGACAGTTTCTCAAGGGCATTTTTTAGATCACTGTGAGAGGCGAACTCAACCACCCTTAAAAAGGAGAAGAGAGAGCTCAAACAGTTAAAATGGAAGAAACAAATAAAACTCTTCAGCAATGAGATTTCTCTTGTGGGCGGTCGTACCCTTCGTTGAGTTTTGGCCGGTGTGCGTCTGCAAAAGTGACCTCTCCAGCTTGTCTCATAAAATCCTTCAGGTCCTACACATGCAAACTCAGGTCAGTTTTCGGAGGGGAGACGTTTGCAACAAAAGCACAAGCTGAGACATGAACTGGACTGATTTACCCAAAGGGAGCAATGGTTAAGAGTTGAAAATACACAAGTACTGAACTTAACGAGGATGAGTTCAAGAAACTGAATGGCTGTCCACCGACCAAGAGCTTTTATTTTATTTTTTTTAATTAGTTTTAGAAAAAAAAGATAAAAATAAAGAAGATTTATGTAAACCTCAAATTTGCCAGGGGTCCCAATAGAACAAGGCCGGGTCTTTCCAACAGCATTAAGATCTGTGAACTCATCGCTCCATTAAACTACAGAGATGATCATCGTCTTCATCAATCGGGCATCATCTGGCGCCAAGAGTCCCGGTTCCCCCCGACAAGGAAGGCGCAGGTGCCGGGACCGGCCCGTCTCGGCACCGCAACAAAGAGAGTGAACAGGGTGGAAGAGAGGAAACTACTACCTGAGAGCGATACCCTTTGGGGTGGGCCGCAGGCTCTCCGAGCCCACCACTACCAGGATAACAGCAGATTTTATCCACGGGCACGTGGGAGGAATTCACACCCTCTCTCTCGCTCGTTCACGATGTGCGGGAACACCACAGGGGGGAGGAAGGGGGGATATCGATCGAAGCCCCTCAAATTAACGAACCATCGATCAATACGACACCACCATCGATTCTCGCTCTCTCCTCTGCTTTCTCTCTGCCAACTCTGTTTCCTCTCTCTCTCTCGCCCCTTAACCACACAGGAGGCGTTGCGAGCGAGCGGAGGGCCGCCAGCGCCTCTGGTGTGGAGCGAGCGCTCACATGACCAGCAGGCATCAACTAGGAGTGGGACACACTGGCTGACAGCATAGGCTCAACCCAGACAGAAGGACCCAGAAGGGGTTAACTCCACCATAAGCGAGCTCTTCCACATGACACAACAGTCAAGCTGGCAAATAAAGGGGTGGAAAATTGGTTAAAATGTGAAAACAAGAACAAAGTAGGTGGTTTTTTTGTGTGTTTAATTTAACTATATTAAAATGTTACTAGTTATATCATGAAATTATTCTATAATAACTCAAATCAATTCTCCCAGCTAAGTGGGATAACACAAAATAACTTTTAAAGATGGTTTTTAGCAAGCAATTCTAATAAAGAAATGGTATGTATATTGTTGGTAATCAGAAAAATGCTGGTGGTGATGTTTGTGAAAGCTGCTACGTGTAAAAACACAATACTAACCTGCCAGCTGACGCGAGAGGACAAGTTCTCCACAATCAGGCGGTTCTCGGTGCGCATCGGAGGAGGGTTTCGGCTGGACGGACACAGACACGCAGCTTCAGTTAGACGCCGGGGAGACAAAGAATGTATGAGAAAGCGATCTGTTTACCTCCGACTGTTCTGGGAACCTCTACCATAGCGGTCAGAGAAACGCCCCCCTCCTGCGCCACCGCCTCGTCCACGGCCACCCCGCAGACGCACGCGAGCGTGCTCAATGGTGACCCTGCAGTCAAAACGACACAGAAACTCAACCGGCAACAGTGACTCTGCAAGCTGGCTTTTTTTGTGTTTTTTTTAAATAGCAAATCTAAGCGTGAAGGTTCCAGTTGCTGATTGAATCCCAAAGAATTGAGACCTCTGATTGATGGAGCCGCGAAGATGATGCATATAAAAGAAAGAGAAGACGCAGACTGCTGCGCTCATCCCAACCCATTTCATTATCATGTGGTTTATTTTATTAGCCAAGTGTTGTTTAAGGAGGTAGGTGCTTTTGTTGGTTGTTTTTGGCCTTGGTTGGATCACTCTGAAGGCTGGACGTGTCGCAACATTTGTAACAGCTGTAGGATTCGCCCTCTGTTGCTTTTGTGCAAAGCAATTTCAGCAGCCAACAAGAAATACACCAATATAACATCTGATAGAACAGGGGTCACATAAAACCCTCATATTGCATATGACGGCTTGAAATCTAGGACTGAATGCACCACAAATCAAACAAGAAGGCTTTATTTAGAGAACGCCTGACTTTCGAAGGGAGTTGGTGGCAATCTAGAGATTTTACTCATTTTCCTTGCTTTGTGTTCTTTACACAAAACCACATAAAAACAGGCAAAGTTTGTAGTTATAACCAAATAGGATTGCAGCCTTCGCAGATCTACGGCAACAAAGAGCACGAACATGCTTTTAAAAAGGGACATCTTACCTTTCATTGCACAGCTCTTTGCCATCGAGTTCATACACGGCATCTTCAGCATCCCTGGGATCATCAAACTCCTGAGTAAAAAGCGCCAAATTTAGTAGGAAACTCTTGCGAAAGTGATGATGCACCAAGTTGCTAAACGTGTGCCTGAGGCGAGCATTAAATCTGCTTTAGATCGATGCCAAATGTCGGGCTGGTGCTTGCACAAGCGACCAGGAACGCATGCAGGTTTTCTGCATGCGTTTCCTCACTTCTGATTATAACATAAAGAAAAACATTCAAAAATAGACATAATCTAACTTGTTTTCCTGGTGGGATGATTAGGACAGAATGTATCCTCTCTTCAGGTGAAGAGGCGAGTGTCACCGTGACCTACTTTCCACCGCGGTGACTCACCACGAAGCCGAAGCCCCTCTTTAGGTCAATGTCCCGAATGCGGCCGTATCCCTTGAAAAACCTTTCCACGTCCTTCTCCCGGGCCGACGGGCTCAGGCGACCGATGAAGATCCGACATCCACTCATGCTGCTGGTCTCGCTTTAAATCCCTGACACCAAAAAAAACCTTAGTTTTACCCTTTTTTCCCCCCCGTTAGCATATGCTAGTCAACAGCTAGGCCTTAGCTGTGCTACAAGCTAACGAATCCGCTAATAAAATATTTGTAGATATTCTAATAAAGCAGATTTATTAACAAGAAAATAAGATTAGCAATACTTTACCTGCCGCAAAGAAATTTGTTCGGGTTAATTTTGTTTTCTCTTTCAATCCCGACAACCGTTAGCTGCAAACCGGAATGAAACAAAATGGTGCCGCTGCTATTTTAAGGCGGAGTCGATTTAATGGGAGGCAAAAAAAAAAAATAGACACCACGTGACCTCTGGAGAGGAGACTGCAGAACCCGAATCAACCCGAACGTGTTCCGAACTCTTCCGAGTGCAACGTCATTAACAGCAAGGCGACCGTTTTTTTCATTGGTGTGCTTACATTTTGGACCACTGGGTGTCACTGTGACACCACAGTGTTTCCAATCACACTAAATGTGGAGGATTTTCATCATTACATACATAATATTTTGGTACAAACGTTAAAAATAGAGTAAGAAAGAAAAACTTTATTCTTTAGACAAGAAAGTAAATTTATATATATATATATATATATATATATAACTAGAGGGTTTTAGGTCATCTTTTAAACTGTTCAGCTTCTTTTTATGTAAAAGAGCAACAACAAAAAAATCTTTTAAAGTGTAAAAGCCTATTGATTTCTAACTTTTACAATTTTATTTACAACCTGAAAAACGTATTATACACTTAGTTTCAGCATCAGTTTCAAGTCTTGCTATATTTTCTCTGTCTAATTTTGGATATCCATGGCTTTGCTTTTCCTGTGCATTTTTCCTGTAGTGGTCTTTGTTACTGTGGCTCCACAAAGGTATCTGACTGAAAACACTTTGCTCTTTGTGTGAAGTATAAATCATTTTATAAAGAATCCTGAATAGTGAATGTTGATTGTGCTTAGATTTGAAACATATACGTCAAACTCAGGCATATCATAGACACTCACCACTCATACAACTTATCTCAGAATTTCTTGCTGGCCTTTTTGGGATGTCAAGCTGGACCAGAAGCTCCCCTCCTCTTAAGGACATTCAACAGGGATCTCAGATAAAAGAGATGCCACGAGTTTGGCTTAGACCAGGAAGTATCAGAGTGACTTAATAGTCTCTAATGACTGGATTTTCATTAAGAAAAATTGTTAGCCTTTTAAAGACCTGTTTCCTTACTATAAAATAAAATAAAGATGAACCCTTACACCATAGCCCTGGGAACTACAATAAAGTTTTCATTGAGCCTCATCATTCACATCCCTGCTCTCAAAGGGCCAGATTGATGCTGCCACTACCATGTTTCACTGTGCTAACACATCCAGCTTTGTCATCTGACCAGAGAGCATATTTGCAACAGCTAATAACAGACTTCAAATGGCTTTCATTCAGAAAGACACTTTCTTGGCTAATTTGAAGAGTCTACGATGTAATAGTTGTGTTAACATGCATGCATTTGTCAAATTTTGTATAAATCATCTAGCATTTCACTTTCATTGGCTTTGAACAACCAATGTAAAATTGCACTAAATGTATGGAAAATGGTGAAATGGTTAAAAGATGGTAAATAGTTGCAACCAAGATGATATACCATCAGATATTATCTGAAAACAAAATCCTAATATTTCAGTGCAGCACAACCATGTGAGCAGGTCATTGAACAAAGTTCACGTAGTCTTCCACATTTAAAAGAAAGCTTTAATTAGAAAGTTATATACACACTGTAAAATTAAATTAAACTTTATACAAATATTAAATTACTATCTTCACACCCACTGCCATGTTCAAAGAGAGAGAGAGGGAGACAGAGAGAGAGAGACAGACATTTGCTTAGTTGTGCCCACAACAAGTAAACGCATTGATAAATAAAGACTGTTTTGTGCATAGAATTAAAAAAGAATAAGATAAGGCAACTGGGGAAAAAAAAAAAAAAAAAAGTTCCAAAAACTGTAAAGCAATCAATTTGGAGGCTTAAGATTATACAGATTAAAATAAAAGAGAATGTAAAAATCTAAGGCAACATCTTTGTTTGCATGAATATTGCAGCCACTAACAACGCAAGCCCAAAAACAAAAAGCAGAATAAGAACGAGAACAGATATCTAGACGGGGTCGCGTGCGTGCGTCTGTGTGGGATGTCGAAGCTCAAAACAAGTAAAAATTCCCAGGATTCATCCGAGCTACGCTGTCGCCATGGTGACTGGCTCAAACACGGACGCTTTTTTCAAGTGGCAATGAAAACAGATGATGGACACGTTTTCTTTCCTTGATTTGCACTTTAGAGTTAGAGGAGGGGCGGGGGATGTTTTTCTTCTTTTTAATTATTTTCACTGCAACCAGTTGCATTTTATTTCCAGAATTTCGAACAGCGGAAAGTCTTGACATCAGAATGAAAAATGGGGACGGGCCAGTTCCTTTAAGGACAGCAATGCTTCACAGCCATTCAACAGACAGGAGGGGGGGTAAACTGAAACTCTAGTTTACGTGTTGATAAGTAATCCTCATATCAACTCAACACCGGAAGTGACACTGGTTTGTTCGTGCGACATTTTTAGCGTCGGGGCGGGACGTTTTCCTATGCTGAAAGGCCGGGACAATGTCGATCGGAGGACAAGCAAACCAGGAGAGCGACTGCATGGAGGCCTACCATATGGAGACATGTTCTCTCCTGCCTGGCTACACAACAAAGGCACATGCAGAGATTCAGCAACTCAAAGCAAACAGTTACACACACACACACAGGAACAATAAATACAGCGAGGAGGAGAATTAAATGCTAAGAACTATAAAAGTTTAGCCGAGAACCATGCCGGCCTCTCCCTCGTACAAGTGTAAGATGTGCGGCCACGACACAAATCAGTCCTCCAGGAAATGAAGAAGCGGATCTTTTTATAGCTGTTGCGATATGGCGCTTAATGAACCGCTGCAAACTGCTTGTAGCTTTCGCGACGCGCGCGTCACTCCCGCTAATCTGTTCGACAGCGCCAGACAACGACGTGAGCAGTTGAGAAAAACAGAGAAGGCTCCGTCATGCGCCGTGACAGCGTTCGACTAAAGGAAAAAAAGAAAACAGAAAACAACATGCAGCATTCGCAGAGAGGGCCGCGAAAAGTCAGGGCGGGACTCAAGACTTTGAGCACAGCGGGAAGACCGTTTGGAGCGCCGAAGCTTCAGGAGCAACAGGTCACAGGTTAATCAACCTTTTTTTTTTTTTTTTTTTTTATATAAAGAGAGATCCCAATCAGGGCTGATAAGTCTGTAGCTTTTGCCAAGCAAAATAAAAAACAAAGAAGAATATTTGCAGTGGGAATATAGATTACTATACTGGGCGAGTGCATGTTAAAACTCAACCTATGACAAACAATCCTGATGTGGGATATATATAATTTCTATCTTATTCACAGGATCTACAGGATTTATGTCAGGTTCTACTAAATGCATCTGGGCTTTTGTCTGTTTTAAACCGGTATTCGGATCCCGCGGGCGTCATTGCTGCAGTGTTGGTATTGGTTGATAGTTATGCTTTAAACATTAGCAGACGAGGTTGCAGTAGGAGGTCGAGCGTTAGTCTGCTCGCTTCTCTGCTGGCTCCTTTGAGGACAGAAGGGAGTCGGGGAGGTGAATAGACAGCCACGGTCGGTTCCGGACAACAGCGGGAAGGAGCTGCTGCTGCTGCTGATAGTGAGCGTCGGGCTTCATGCTTCCTTCAACAGAGGGATATCTGCAGGGACACAGAAGAGACATATTGGAACATGTCCCATGCTGAGATCCACGGTTCAGGTGGAAGAATCGGCCAAGTCTTCATGCGGTTGAAAAGCTTCTCCACAACCGGTACAGAACTGCTTAGCAATTCATCAGTTTTTCTGTTTATGAGTACTTTATATATATATATATATATAAAAAAATGTATTTATTTATTTTTATAATTATCACTGTTATTGCACTCCTTAGACTTCTACAGCTCACAGTGATATCAGGCCTCTAGGGGATAAAAGCTTGTTTTAGAGCTTGTATTCTTTAAAGTTTTTGAAAACCCTTATCCATCTTTTCTAATTTCATTTTAAGAAAAAAAAACGATTGAAATCTATCGATAATGGTATTGGTATGAAATTACAGATTTTCTTTTTAAGCCCTAGTAAGAGTTAATAAAAAGATGGATTGTGGTAAATATAGGGTAGCGTGGAAACAACAGTCTTATTGAAAGAATTTCTCTTTCAATAAGACCATGAAAACACAGCAGGAACTCAGGAACCACAGCGAATTAGAATATTTGCTGCACTGGCCTAGTCAAAGTCCACTTGGAAAATCTGTGGCAAGATTTGGAAATTGATATTCACACATCCAATCTGGGTGTAGGCATTTTCTTTTAACTTCACATGTTGTTCCCTGTGTTGGTCCATCACATAAAATCCAAATAAAACAAAATAAAGGTTTATGAGAAAGGATGGTCGATTAGATTGTCTCTACATGTACAAAATTAGTAGTTCTGCAAGGAACTGACTTAAAGACTTCAATGGTTGCAACATGACAAAATCTGGAGTTTATAAAAGCCATAAAAAAACAAAAAAAAACAGACATTTGTTACAGATTTGCAGTCTAAGTTTCTCTTACCGTCAGCAAACTCGTCTACGGAGGCGACGGAAAGCAGGCTGTGCTGGTCGCTGCTCTCAGAGTCTCTACGGAGAGGTAGGGGGTTTGCCCAGGCACCCGCCAGATGCTCTCTGGCCCACGGGGTTGAAGAAGAACAGGAGGACGACGAGGGGGCCTGATGGACCAACACCGTCTCGGCATTGCGGCGGGAGGAGAACGAAGATGATGAGGTTGATGGCAGACAGAAGTCTAGTTCTCTGTGTTGGAGGCTCCTGCTTGAGCTGTGGCCTCCTGTGGCTCCCTGAGGGAGGCCCTCGGAGAGCACAATGGGGACTCGAGACTCCAGCGAGGCTGCAAGTGGTGGTGGAGAAGGAGGGGGACCGGACGAACCGCTGGGTGCGCCGTTTCCGTATACAGCCTCTTCGTAGGAGGGCAGTGACACCTGGACGCCCTCCACCATGACGGAACTGGCCGGGCCTGAGACTCCTTGCTCCCTCCTAACGACCAAATAAGAGATGCAGAATAATTTAAAGCTTAATTCACAACGTCATTATTTGAGTTACAGTCTAAGTGTTGGGAGAAGTAGCAAAATCTCCTTGGTGTGCTCCAGAAAACCATGTTGTCTCAAACACGCTATCAACAAGACATGGATCAAATTATCCTGGGTTTTCTACCACAGAGAACCAGCAGACCGAGTTGTCAAATGAGATCAGTTGAACTATTTAATTGCGTCTATTTTCGTTTTGTAGGAATGTCAGAAATTAAAGCTTGTAGAACAAGTCAGGCTTTACACAACAAAGCAACATCCACAACTAGAGATTAACAGGTCAGGCAGCAGACATGAAGGTCCTTCTAATGTTGCCGCTTTTGTGTACTTAGATGAAGAAAAATAAAGCACAATCGCCAACTATACCAACGATAAGAATTGGTCGAGGAAATACGAGGAACCAAGTTATCTCTCTCTGTACGAAACCAGTTTAATTTTGTGGTAACGATGAAGCAAAAACTTTGACGTGTGGGAATCTTACCTGCTGTGATGGAAGGACTTGAGTTTTGGCTGTACTAGAACAAACAGCACAACTAAAAGCAGGATGAGCAACACAGAGCTTGCCGTGGTCAACACAATGGACAGACCTGGCATTCCCAACGGTAAGCTGGGCTCCTTGTCTGAATCACCCACAGAGAAAGAATGGAGGAGAAAAAAGTCACCAGGTGGTTGATTTATACTCACATTTCCAGAAATCTTGGGACTTTTAGAACAAAAGTTTTCAACAAATTTGAGTGAAACTAAAAAAACAATAAAATGTCATACAAACCAAATGAGATAACACACCTTGTGTTAATCTGCAGCTGATCTGCATGGGATTGTCCCACTCGCCGTTGATGCAGGTGAGGTACTTGTAGTCCCCTTTCATCGTGTATCCCTCGTCGCAAAAATACTCTATGACGGTGTTGTGGACGAGGCGGTGGCAGGGCGTCGGGTGACAGCGGTAGCCTCCGTTTTCTGGCTCGGTGGGCGGCGAACAAACTGGAGGGAGAGAGGAGAAACGCATGTTTTGACGCAGGCTAGTTTGCACCAGGAAATCGGTTTGCCGTCATTTCTGCCTGTGGAGAGACTTTCAAGCTAGGAGTTTACTTAAAATGACACGGCGCCCCCTGCTAGCTCTCAAGGACAAACCTCTATGTCAGTGTTTTTTGCACAGTTTAGCGGCATGGCGAAGTGGAATTTCAGTCTGCTTCCATTGTAACAAAATATGAAGGATTTTAAAGGGTATGAACACAAAATCTAGTTTTATTTTATGAATGTATTAACAGGAAAGTGTTTTTAAAGCAACAGTAGAGGGTTATGCTCACCATAGTTTTTGATACAGCTTGGAGGCTGACTTGACCAAGCGCCATCACTGGTACAGAAGATGGTAACCGGTCCGTCCGGTGTGTATCCTGGATCACAGCCATATGTAAGATGGGAGCCGGGCGGATAGGAGGCCTGGTTGGACTCGGTGTGGTTCAGCAGGCTGCCGTGCAGAGCGCCGCGCGGAGGCGCGCAACCTAAAGACACACGACATGGCAACAGGAATATTTACGGGGCTCGATGCTTGAAGGCTGCTAAGAAGAGTTGCACCTGAATGGGATTTGAGCCCCCGCTGCTCTGGCTTATGTAACCCAGCTTCCTGCTGCAGCCTGGAAGCCAGTTTGATATCATAATCCACATTTTAATAATGCAAGATAAAAAATTAAAAAGCAATTACACACTATGTAAGTAAACTGTTACAACTTTGCCTCAAGACAGGATGTGTACCTTAATTTTTAATTTAGGCAGAGGTTTTTATGTAGCAGCCAGGCGGCGAAACAGACTATTTACCTTTGGAAGGCTTGTTCTTTTAATAATTTGCATATCCCTGAGTATTTATAAAAAAATAAAGAAAAATCACATAAGATTTACTCAGTGTGTAAGAAGAGACACTCTGAACATTTGATTGCTGCATTATTGTTCCGCCATTCAACCCTACAGGGTCAGACAACCTTTAAAAAAAAAGGGAAACACGAGTAGAGGCGATAATTAAAGCTCATAAACCGCTACCTGAAGCTCTGCGAAAGGAACACTGGATCAAGAAGAGATATATGGAGAAGGTGACGCTGCTGTGTAGAGGATTAAACTGTCAGAGCGAGCTTCATATAGAGCTAATGCCTCTAGATTATGAATCCGTCCTCTTCCCCACAATGGTGATGGTTCTATCTGGCAGCGGGTCTGAATCCATCTCTGGGATATTTTGTTCTGTGTTATCAGATATCGCTGTTCAAGCCAGCCAAGAAACGCAGGGGGAGGCAGTAGCTTATGTTTTCATCCACCTTCCAGGGCTTCCTCTACGGCTCGGCAGGACCGTGCTAGCTACTGGTGTAGCCGGCGTTTTATTTTGGCGAGAGACAATAACAGGAATCTGCGCCATACACAAACAAAAACACGCATTTAAAGCCACAGCCTTAACGAGGAGAGAGCGTCTAAATCCCACACGCATCTGACACAACACTGCAGCACCTGAGCAAACTAAGAAATAAACACAGAGTTTGGTTAAACTGACACATAGACAGTAATTCGGGTAAATCTAGCGCTGGCGCAAACCGATGGAAGGTAAAGTAAAGTAGCCGTCACACCGTTTCCTATCCAGCCATGTTTGCTAATACGTGAAAAACAGTGTATTAGAACGTCTAAACATGGGGATATGAAGTTGATTTTGTGAAAAATGTTCTGTGAGGTCTTTAAAAGTTTGTGCTCGTTTCATGGACGCTTCATCACATTTTACTGCCTCACATGTTAACTCCCGCGGTAGTATCATGACCATTAAAGATGTTCCCTCTTCACAATACTCAATAATAATTTAGTAAATGTACATTGTTGATTAGGACTGGTCTGTTCGCCTCGCGAAAACAAATTATAACTATTACTTCAAGCTCTGGAAGAAGGTTTTATTGAACAACCTTCTACTGGCAGACACTGCCGAACTTTCTTAATGAACTTTACCCTCTGGTTTGCTGCAATAAACACAGTGTCATAAAATAAAAAATACGATAGGCATAGAGGGCTTGAAGGCACGGTGCCTGAAAAATAAGTCAGTCATTCGTAGTTTGCATTGTCAAGACTTTTACTGCAATATTGGTTACAGTGAAAGACACGGACAGTAAAACTGATACAGAATAATGCGACAGGACTATAATAGGGGTTTAGTAGAAACCAGACATGATTAATGGTATATAAATTAGCAGGTCTCTTACCACTGCACGAAAAATGATCTTAATGTGAGCGTTGCATCAACTTGTTTGGCTTCTTTAGTTTGTTTGGTACAGTTAAATAGGTTATGGAAAACAAACGGTTGACAACTTGCCTGTTGCAAACAAACAGCAACGAAGCAAACAGCCCCATTGCCTGATTTCAAATGTGAATTTGGAGATAAAAAAAGAGAGACCATTTCCACAGCAGGGCCTCACGCCTAATCTCCAGAGAGAAACGACGGCTTTAAGCCGGCACCAGAAGATTAAATGCAAACACTCAAATGTGTGAAGCTGTCTCGCTCTTCCCTCTCACGTGTGTGCGCACACACACAAACACACACGTTCAGCGGAAACAAAGTCAACACCCATAAACAAAGGCACGCCCAGGGCCGACGAGACAGACACCAGCGGGTGTGTTACTGAGCTGTGCTGCACTTAATCAAGAGGTTCCAAGATGAACAAAACATCCAGTTAATGCTGCTTTAGGAATAATAACCCCCATTAACATAGCTTGGAAATATTACATTTGAAATGTCACCAGGAAACTCTTTAAAGTGTCAGATGTATAATAATAACAACACAGTGTTTGCTTTTTAGAAGTGCAGGGTAAACATTTTAATCTAAATCATCCTCAATCATATTTTGTATTCAAGGTTGCAGAAAGCCTTTTTTCCCCAGCCGAATCCTTGATTCATAGGTCAATCTCAGACATAACGCACATTAAAGCTGAATCTTTAACTTTGCAAGCAAGCAAACGTCCTTCCATTTGCACCGCCTGCACATCCCCGTTTCTGGATGTTATTTGAAACCAGTACCGGCACGGCTGATCCCTGAAAGGCTTCAGGGAGAGTAAAGACTCTCCGAGGAGAGGATAGAGGTAATGGAGGTGGTAAAGGTGATGAACTGATTACCCCTGACTGAGGGGCAGGAGGCAACAAAAAGGGCCTTAGGGGGCAGTTTGGGGTGGCAGCTTTAACCCTTGTTGTTATCCTATGTGGTGACCCTCAAGGCAGTCAATAAAACTGATGTAGACGGACGAGTCATAATGGCCCTAATGGTCCCCCCCCCCATGAAATTATTTATATAAAAAAACAGAAATGTCTGGAGGCCTTCATGAAAAAACATGAAGACCGAAGAGACGAGTGTATTAAGCTGTGATATTCAATATTTGCATAACAATGAGACAGAATTACATAGAGCTTAGGTAGAAGACAAGGTTTGTGAGATGGAGTTAAAGGGTAAAAAGGAATTTAGAAGCTCCGACTTTAATAACTTTAGCATTACGGTCACATTTTTAACAAAATGTATCTATTTTCCCCAATAAATATATGGCAACCAGAATTATTCTGACTATAAATCTGCATCATTATGATTATTTTTAACTTATGGGTTTTGGTCCCGTAGGTAAACCTGGGTTAATTTTTTAAAACCAATGTTAATTTTCACCTTGTTGTTGTTTTTGTATGCGTTTAGGGAGGTGAGGGGGAGATTTTTAATGTTCTCAACGGATGTTTGAGAAGTGGTTGTTTTAGTCACAAAAAGGGTTGGGAAACAATTAAAATATTGTTAAATGTTGGTTATCGTTCATAAAAGATAAGATTAATATAGATTGTCGATATCTGGTCAGATTTTCTTATGTGCATTCATAGTTCTTAGTCAAAAAGAAATGAAACTGGACTCTATTAAAAAGTTAGAGTGTATTGAAACTAATAGCTGTATAAGGATTGTATGGTAGTAACAACTGAAGTAACTAGAAACTTAAGAGTTTAATGAGAAATCACAGCTGACCCGATGCATAGTTTAAACTGCATACCTTCAGTATTAACATCATGGTCACATTTAGGTTTCTTGACATAGTGAAACTAAACTCATCGTAAAAACAAAACAAAAACAGAATTATTATCAACTTGAAAGCAAATGCGTTTTTTTAACTGTTTGTAAATTTTAACATGTTATAAAACTATAAGGTTTTGTTGCCTACAGCATGAAATGTAATCAAAAACATTGCGGAGAGCCATAATTAAACTGTGATTGGAATCTAAAGAGTTTTAGTGAGAATTAATCACCGTCTGGGCCACAAAGCGCAACACTGCAGCTTGCATAAGAATGGACGCAAGAAAGACAAACAAAGGATCTAAATATAATCCAGCTAAAAATAAAACCCTCTACCACAAAGACTTTTTTTTTTATTGAAGCTAAAACCGCAGGTAATCATAAAAACAACCAAACAAAAAAAAAAGGAAGAAGATTGGTTTTGAGAAGTAGCTTTATGACATTAAACATGTGGTTTCAAATAATAAAATATATATATATATATTTATGACTCGGCTGAAACTATTAATTAGCTTAAAAGAGTTTTAACTACTTAAACATAACAGTGACACAAAGATTATTAGGAATGGGATAAAAATTCCAAGAGGGAATAAACATAAAGACGTTGCCACAAAAAATGTTGGTCTATCATCCAACAAACAGGGGGAGACGCGAGGGAGGGAAGGTTTTCAAATTTGACAACATAATGGAGCAACAACCAGCGACAAGGAAACAAGTTCTGGTACGTTAACATGAACTAATATTTTTTTAAATTATGTTATTAGTCTAGAAGAGATACTGAATGATCGCAGCAGGATTTGGTGCAATAGTAACGATATAACCGGTGCCGCTCACTTTCTTTTAGCCAAGAGCTGAAATTGAAACCAAAAGGTCAGAAACAACCGAACAGGTTGATTTGCATAATCCGAGCGAATTTAAGTACATCGTGTTCTGTGGTTTTGAGGAAGGGAGTGAGTCAAAGCGAAACACAAGCTGTTATCTGAGGCTTTGCAAGAGAGGGAACTAATGTTAAAGAAATGAGAACTAAAGACAAGAGTTGCAAGTGCCGTGTAAATAATAATAATACAAAAGAAGTTAAAAGAAGAACGTTCAAAAATAACTTTCAAAAAGGTTAAACTATTAGGAGTCCGTTCGAGCTGCCGTTGTAAGCTGATCAAAGCGTTTAGTTGCTTAAAGATCAGAGAATAAAACTCAGCATCAACGAGGGACTCTGCCTGGTTGCACCGACCGTGATTCTGACTCCTAATCCCAACAGATACAGCCTTAAAGCTGCGCTGGAGGGCCATCAACACCCCCTCCTCAGCCCGAGGTGCCAGACCGCCTGTGAATATCTCTGCTTTCCCATCTGTCACTAATGGCACACGTAAGTGCAAGAAGGAGGTAGATTTAGGGGGGAAAACAAAAAATAACACAGAGGATGGGGGAAAGATGTGGGTTCTAGCCATCTTTGCCCAGGCAAATTAATTTCTAATTGTTCTCTATTACAAGCTGGGAGCGCATTACAGCAAATCAGATCCTGATTACTTAAACAGCCAGCTGCTGTGCTGCTTTTATACAATAGACCATAAAAGAGGGTGTGTTTTTGTCCCATGTGCATTGGGAGCGGGGAAATTTGGGCGCATGAATATACTACTGGCTAAAAACTGACAAGACAACAACGTGGTCCATTTTATATTTTGTTTATCATAAATATGTTTTTGTTCATTAGTCGGCTTCAAGCCAATCCCTTTGTTGTTGTGTTCTGATGATACAGCAATCATTTCGGGGGCCGGGCTGTTTTTGTTTTCCCATGTCCTTTTGTCTCTCCAGCTAATCCGTGGGATTTTTTCTTTTTTAAGCCAAGCTGCTGTTATTGGAGCATGGAACGCCGAAGCAGAGCCCACGTTACGGTGGGGTCAAAAAAATAAAAACACTTGCGCTAATTTTTGCCACTAAGAGATAAGCTTTAGTTGTAAGTATTAAAAGGGGATTAAACTGGAGTCTATTATGGTTGTCAGTTGTTGGAAACCTTTAAACACACACACACACACACACACGCGCACACGCACGCACGCACACACACACACACACACACACACACACACACACACACACACACACACACACACACACACACACACACACACACACACACACACACACAC